>JAOVVB010000001.1:31096798-31132471 GCA_028570985.1 Heterobranchus longifilis
CGCTGAATGTTCACTCACATCGCCAGCCACCTCGGCCGGGATCGTCATTCATGTTTTTGAAGTCTTCGGATTTACGCCTTATTTCCTTTAACGGAAAAGTCTTGAACGCCTCTATCCTGTGAGTTAAATGGTATTGATAATGGATAGAAAATTCATCGAAAATGATTTCATTTTGATCAGTTACTGTAAGGTGCCTACAGCTGATTTCCATCAACACGACTGCTGTGTTCATATAATATCAAACATAAGTTATAAGCATTTTTGCTTGTTTTATGTGGGCTGTGTTATTATTATTATTATTATTATTATTATTATTATTATTATTATTATTGTTGTTTTTTTTGTGATGGTGTTGGTGGTAGTGTCTAATAATGTTGCATTTCAGTGCATTCATAAAGAGGCTTTCATAATACTCACGCATTCAAGCATGATATAAACACGAGAAGCCACTGTTCATCAGATGCAGTATTGTTCTCTGAGAGAAAGCCAAAGTAGAGATTACCTCATTTTCAATATTTCCTCGTTTTGAGGAAAGAACCAAGCTCAAGAAAATAGTGATCTGGGGTTTGTCTCACTCACTCATCGTCTATACCACTTTATCCTTGATTAACAGGGTTGTGTGGGGCCTGGAGCCTATCCTAGGAGACTAGGACGAGGCGGAGTACACCGTGGATGGGGCGCCAATCCATTGCAGGGCACACACATGCTCATTCACACACTATGGGCATTTTGGGAATGCCAATTAGCCTAACCTGCATGTCTTTGGACTGTGGGAGAAAACCAGAGTACCTGGAGGAAACCCACCAAACACGGTGAGAACTCCATGCACACAGACCCAGAGGAATCGAACCCGGACCCTGAAGTTTTAAGGTGACAATGCTAACCATTATACCCCCATACCGCCTATCTGGTTTTCGTTTTTTGGTAAAATGTTGTTGTGTTCGAATTGCTCTTAGAGTTGAGTCCTGAGGAACATGAGAAATCAAATCAAAATTTGTTCACAAAGCAAACCTGCAATCCTTCCCCAAGATCCCATTTTAAAAATGCCCTTATTATCCCGCAGTGCAATATTACTACTAACCCTTATTTCTGGGAACTGTCCATTAGTAACGAAGAAACCTTTTATTGTAAAAGCTGGCATGAAGAGGAAAGCTGCAGGGGGCGTCTGCTTGGCCGATGATCCATCCTTCAAGCGTGGTGAGGTGAGTCATTAAAGCCTCTTTCATCCATAAAGAGATTTTGCCGAGAAAATTGGCATACTTCTGGAGATTTCCTGAGCTCCTGTAGGGCTTTCTACAAACTCCCCAAGCCTCTCTTGAATCTCGCCAATCTTGGCAAAAAGCTACAGAATTATTGGACGTGTCAATTCTTTCCATAAGACTTTTCATAAAAATAAAAAAAAAGATACATTTCTATCTTAGCACTCTCCTGGCACTTGCAAAAGTTGCAGAGTTCTCCAGGTTCTTGCTGATCTTGTTGATGCTGGACAGCGATGGCGAGATTGAGGTTATCGAAGAGTAATCAAGGAAAATTCCTACAAGTTCACTGAGAAAGCATTTTATACTCAGTGAGAGTTCTGGTGAGATTGAGGAGAGCGAGGAGAACATTGCAGAGTGAGCTCTATAATCTAGGAGAGGGTTGGTGAGATCAAGAAGGTTGCTGGCGAGAACTCTTGCTAGGGGCCTGCGGGACACATGCGGAGCTACTTTGTTCTCTCGTACCCCACTTGTGATGCTCTCGCCAAGCTTTCCCTTGAGTTGCGGGCCTCTCATCACACACTCCCGTACGAGTGCGCCTCATTTTCACCATTCGCAAAAGCACGAGACCGTATGCTCACTGTACCCTCGCCGGGAACTCCTTGTTCTCCTTAAAGCTATCATCAAATCTGTACGCCCATGATGAAACACCTTTTCATTTTCTTGCCAAAATTGCTCTCAATTATATTTTATGTCAGACTCTTGTATGTTCGAAAGAGACTTAAGCTCTACAAAAGAAAACATGTGCAATACTATTAGTTAATTCATTCAGTGATGAAAATATTCTGTTAAATATCTTCCCTCCATGACTTTCAAGAAGTCATAAGGGGTCTGTTGTCAGATTTATTAGTCTAAAGCTAATCTGATCCATTTCTTTTACTAATTCAAGTGAAAAACATAATAGACATTTGTATGCGAACCAACGAGGTTGTACAGTATACAGTGCATAGAGGTTGAAATGCAAAGCCACCATTTCTATGTTGGCCGCACTGTCTTATAAACGCTTTCTGTTCAAGGCTACTGTCTCCCCAGTCACTGTTGTGCAGGTATGAATGTGTTACATCAGTTCATTTAGAACTGCGGTGTGAGCAAAAATGGATGCCCCACTTGTGGTTGCACAAAAGAAGAGCAGCTTGATATGATTTTTCTGGTCTGAGGGTGTACCCGGTAGAATTTGGACTGATACTATAAGGAAGGTGAAAGTTTCTTAAAAAGAATCATTACTGGTGGCGAGACACGGATTCATCACTACGAGCCTGAGAGTAAACGGCAGAGTATGGAACAGAAACATCCTCAATCGCCGACTGAAAAAAGTTCAAAGGTCATTCTCAAAAACCAGTATCTAAATGATAACATGAAAAAATGCCAACAATCACCTGAGATGCCTATTCAAGAGCTGGAGCCTAAACTTCGGATTAAACACAGAGGACTGCTATACAAGGGTGTTGCATTTCAATGCACATCTACACACTTCTGCACACATTGAGCACCTTTGAGGTGTTAAAGCATCCTCACTGTAGAGTCCTGATCTTGCTCCATCGGACTTGGAGAAAGCAGCTCTACGAGGACGAAGAATCATGAAGTGGAGACAGCGGTGCATTCGTGGCTCACAGCTCAGCGTACTGTAAAAACATTTTTTTATGTGGGAATATAAAAGCTTGTTGACCGAAGGGTGAAGCGTATTGAAAAGCAAGGAGCTCATGTCGAAAAATGCTGTATTTATCTTTACTAAAAGTTAACTAAAATAAATTCTACAGCCAGAGTGCGGATAATTTTTGACTCACCCCTGTGTTTTGAAAAGGTCAATGATGTTGTTCCTACAGGCAAATCCAATTTCATATTGACAATTTCACAAGACGTCACGATAAATGCACAAATGCTTGGCAAATAACTCACAAAATAATAATTAATTTCCAGAGAGTGTAATTTTGGTGCTTTTAGTATATCTGAGGTTTTATTATTCAGCATAGATTTTATTACTGTACGTCAAAAGATTTACCTGAAATGATTTGCAGCCCTCATCAATCAAGCTAAATAAATGTACGTATGAATAGCATTTAGTTATCACTTTAGTTAGCATATATTTAATAAGACGTCTGGGAATTAAATTGCTAGAAAGCGTCTGGAGCAAAGAGATATCAGCTTCCTTTGTTCTAATAATCTTCAATAATGGGGCACCAGCTCGCTGGAGTTTGCTGTTACGTTTTCAGAATTTCTGCTACAAGCTGACAGGTAGAAAGGGAACATTAATCTCCTGTCTCAGACATGATCTGTGACATGAATACAAATCTGATTATAATATTGGGAGAATGACGGGACAGGGCATGAGACGTTGTCCCAGCCCAAACATCAGATAATCAGATTTACCTGCACTCTTGTATTTGCAACACAGACACTTTAACATCATAATCAGATACCAGTAAGCTCTGTGCAGACATAACCTCTGCCCTAAACTGGATTTTACTCCTTCTTTCTATGCACTCTATACATTACTGCATTACTGTGTGTATGTACTCTATGTATGTATATCCCTTGTCCTGTATTATTTACACTAACATATTATAACACCAGTTTAAAGCACATTTTATAATGAAATGTTCAGACCTGAGACTGGATAAACTAATCAAAACTTTCTCGGCTGCATTTAACTGCAAGGAAAAACATATCAGGAAATCTAATTTTCAGTTTTCCATTGAAAACTGAGTCCATGGACTTGCTGAAATGGTTAGGTGTCATGGTGACACCCGAATTCTAACAAGACTCAGAGTTATGGTCCATGTACAAAAAGGTTTATCTGGAACACAATGTGAAATCTTGAATGTGTGAATTCGGCTTAGTGAATGTGAGTCTACAGTATCAAGTCTATCTATGTTAATGTAATCTGAAATGTCAAAACAAGTTCAGAAACGTGGCCAGAAACATAAGACTCAGCACTTACAAAGAAATATTAGGTATGACAAGACTTTTCATAAACCAGGAACAATAACTGCTTTATTGCTTATACCCACATTCACTAGGCCGAATTTGCTACCGACTCTACACCAGTGCAAATTCGTTACAACCTCATAGTACAAAAATTTCGTCTGGCGAAAATTGACGAAATGACTTAATTTTTTTGTTAAGGCCTTGGTTTTGATTGATAAGCACCGTTATTGAGTCGTTATCGATTAAGCATTAGTATCGCCTTCTTACATACCTGTTCAGCAGCATTCAGCAGCCAGAAATCCTCGTATCAAAAGTAGATGAAAGTAATGACAAAGTTCAGCGATGATTAAACACGACTCAAAGATATATTACATGTTAAAGTCCGATGCACAACAGAAATTGTTTTAATCTAAAATGTCTGTGGTTTGATCATTTCTGTTAATGTCATAATATACTCTAATGACAAATTTACCATTTAGCATCCAATTCCTGAAATATATGTGGTTTGGTCATTTTATTTCATTCAAAACTATGGAAAAATAATACAAAATTTTCATAAATTGAAATATCATTATAATATTTTTACAATAAAAACACTGTGCAAGTTACAGTACATGAAATTTTTATTTACATTTACAATAAGAAACATATTGTTAATTACAAAAATATAGGATGCCAAAGGCGTTCTCAACAACAGGTCTCCCCTTAGAGAGGGTTTCGTTTCATTAGGTTACTTTATCAATTCTTTAAGACTGGTATAATATCGTTAAATTCCTTAACGGCTCGCTATTGAAATGTTACCATGTCGCTAACACTGTTATTGTCTCGAGTCAAAATTCGCTATAAAGTAATTTTCATGTGCTTACAAAGTTATTTAAATCATTAATGGCTTGATGTGGGGTAAATACGCTTGAAAAATTAACCAAATTGGTAACGACTGCAGCGACTTTTCAAATTGGAAGACGTTGGGAGATGTCATTAGCAAATTCAACTCATTGAAAAGGCCATATCAAAAACCAAGAAGTGAACAGGACGTAATTGTTAGAGGTTGTGATTAAACGCTGATGACTGCCCCCTCTGCTGGCAAGGGGAGGACACGTGTCCTGTCCCTGGAATTTTAGTTGTCAAAACATTGTGGTTACACTTATTTGTAACCACACTGTTACGGATATCTGAATAACGCTGGTATTACGTTGTTTTTGAAAGTTTGAGTTACTTTGATGAACTGAAGTTGAAACAACTTTGACTACATGACGGTTGTGTAACGTTGCCCCATAACAATTTCAAAACAATATTACTACCAAAATGACGGCATAAACAGTCAAACATCAAAGAGTGCAGACTGTGGACAATAGACAGTATGAACAACGGCAATCTTAATTAAGTATTAAATTGAAAAGCAGCCACACCTGGCTTAAAAATGTCTGAGATCTGTTCTATGAAAGCGGACATGATGCAGTTTGGATGCTGTGCAAACACCATATTACAGTAGAGAAAGAAAATGAAACACTACGAACACTAAGAGATGCGTGACATGAGATACACGCGTATAGGAAGCTGTTGGGTCCATCCTGATCTCTGATCGATTACAATTTTGTTGATGTGAGGTTGTATTTGTAACATTGGGTTTGGGTCATTCATTCAACATCTGATTCCATCAAAGTCAATTTAACTTTAAGTGTGAAGTCAATGCATTAGACTCAGAGCAAAGTCCAGCCTACAAACATGGTTGTGATGGACTCACATTCACAGTTACACTAAGTAGGTAAGGACTCCCAAACCACAAACACACACAGATTGCTCTGTCAAAAATTGTCCTCACTACAGTTATAATAAAACTTCAGTTTTCAGCGCTTTCCATTCAAGGCTACCGTCTCCCTGGTCACTGCTGTGCAGGTGTGAACGTGTTATATCAGTTCATTTTGTAACTGCGTTTAAAAATGGATGCCCACTTGTGATTTGCATGAAGGAAGAGCAGTGGGCAAATGATAAATTTTTTGTGGTTTAATGGTGTACTAAATGGGCGATGGTATTTTGTTAATTATTTTGATTACATGTTTGGTTCAGTTCGCCTGCATTTGCCTCCACAATTCTGTTCCTGACACTGAGAACCTGTAACGTCCTTCAAATTGCATACAGAACTTATAATCAGTCATGAGTTTGGTTTTTTTTTTTTGTTTTTGTTTTTTCAAAAAATCAGACCATAAAGAAAAAAACTTCATAGTTTACATTAAATATGGTTGTGGCATTTACAGAAACCATTAATCCTGCTGCAAACATTAATACTGTTGCTGTGGCTATACCGAAAGGGCACATACGCCTTATCCGCTGATCCTTTAGTTCTTAATCAACATCATCATTTAACTTGGTGAGTGCTGCTACAAAAAAACAAAAAAAATCCTGTTTGTGTTATTTGTGGTTTTATATACCTACATGAAACTTTATTGATATATGTAATCAATAATCAATTCATCAGTCAGACATTTAATCAAGTGGAAAAGAATCACACACTTCACATGGAACAGCACATAGGCTTGTTTACCCCTGTAAGAGAGCTATAACAAAAAGATTAGATTATTTCTTCTGAGCTTCGCACCGATCCTTAATCACACTTCCTGTATCATACAGTACCTCAGGGCCGGTGGGAAGACGAGTGCTCTACTTTCTCCCTTTTGAATATTCATGATGTATACAGATGCTTACATGCACCCAGGATTTGTTGCAAATGTTCGCCTAAATTATTGCAGAAAAGACTGAAATAACTTGTCCAGGTCGTGGAGTTGCGTTAGGGCTCCCACTGCTGTCATTGTGGCATTATGACTGTCTGAATTTGTCTTGTGGGTAATGAAAGGTGTAACAGACGATGACAGATGTCTTTACAGGTAGCACACATCACACACTTGTATAGTATTGAGAGTTATGAACATCGTCCTGACCCTTATTGCTTTCACGGAGGCAGAAAGTTCTTCCCTTAGGTGTGACTGAGTATTATTAATGACCTGTGAGGGTTCATGCCGTGCCTCACGACTGTGCTGCGTCTGCAGCGGGAAGCCTGAATCGACTGGCTTTTATTTCACCATTTGTCAAAAACTAATACAAAACTTTGCTTTGCTTTCTTAATACATTATTTATGACCTAGGGTGTTTTAACGCTACTAAATCCTTATATACAGTAAAACTTTCTTTTAGTCAAACCTGTACTACTTGCCCACTCCTAACACAGCGTTTAATTCATTGTCTTATAATGACTAACCTGATATTGACTCCTCTGTGCATTATACCTTATCCTCTCTACTGCCTGCCTTGCAGGTATTATGAACACACTTTAGACATTTATCTGTGAAGAAAGGTGAGATCTTGTTTGAGATTTGGTTTGAGAGAGCGCTGATAAAAGACTGCTTGCAGTCTAACGCTGCAAAGATCACTCACTCACTCACTCACTCACTCACTCACTCACTCTGCGTCTATACCGCGTTATCCTATATACAGGGGGAGTCTATCCAAGGACACACACACACACTACAGGTAATTTGGGAATGCCAATGAGCCTAATCAAACCGGGAATCAAACTCGTACACTGGAGGTGCAAGTTGTCAGTGCTAACCACTAAGCCACCATGCCGCTAAGGTATAAGATATTACAGGTTTAAAAAAAAAAAAGGTCCGCTATTTTTTCTTTAACTCTGTTATTCTTTAACTATTTAATTCTTCAACAAGCTAACACAGATCTTAGAGCTTCCACAAGGTGTATGTGTGATAGATAATGCTTTTTTTGTATGCCATTATATTCACTCCCTTTCCAAACATGCCATTTCAGTGTCTATTTAAATGAGATTCCTGAGCCACACCCTTCCAACAGCAGTGCTAAGCAGCCAGCCTGGAGGGATTTCCCTTTTACATGAGGTTACATTTGGGGTACAAAAATTGAAAAAAATTATTTTGTATTTTTCTTGTTTTTTGTCAAAAATTACTCAAAAGCAATATTTAAGCTTGTCAGCCCTCAGGGCCCCCTTCTGTCCTGGGGCCCTAGACAGCTGCCTGCCTTACCTGAAGCTACACTCTTAATTCTGTCCTCCAAACACATTTTAGAGGGTAAACAAGCCACTTTTTTCACCATTATTACACCTGAAACTGAGACTGCAACAAAACTGCTGATTATGTAGTGGGATCAAAAATGTTAGCCTCTAACACCTAAGGGTGTTTCACTATTTTTAATCACCTCTCATGACTGTCACTGACACTGGCTGAATGAATCGGTTTTATTATGCTTGTTAGGGTTAATTGGTCTTAGTCATTTTATCTAATACTGATTTTCCTTACAACTGGTGGTGGTGTTGTTGTGCTCAGACAGGTCCGAACTAATCTACTTGTTAACCACTGATAACCTGATGTAAAGATAAACAAATTATTACAAATATTATTAGTTTAAAAAAAGAAATCTTTGAGTATTTCTTATGAGCACTCTTAATGTAGCTGTGATGCAACAGATGCAATAGTTTGCACGATCGTGCCATCGCGTTCACCGTGTTTAGAAAGTGACAGCATGGGATTTGAATGCATCTCATTTGTTTTTGCTTTGCTTAAGTGAGAGTGAATGGCTTTTGACAGAACATAAATCTAACACATTTACCGCCTGTCTAATAAAGCCATTGTATTTTGTTAAAGTGGACAAATAACTGTGTGTGATGCATGCCTTTTGTGCATTGTGAATTGGCCTTAAGTGAAGTCATTAATCACAATACTTTAGCACGTCTGAGTGCTTTACAGACAGATTTACTATTAGACGACTACTCCATATACTCAATTTTATGAAGTACTAGGTGCTGGTAATGGCTCAAATAGTATATCTGTCACCCCCGGGCCACACATTAGCTTAATGTCATAGCTTAAGCACATTAACCCTGGTGCCACGTAAAGGCAAAATCTTTCTAATTTGAATAGATAAGTACTAATACCTTTGAAGGCTAGTACCATAATTAAGTAGCATTTTCCTCCAGCATTTGGGAATTGATGCCTCATTTAAGATAAATTCCTCCCAGAGTCTCAGTATTTCATTCTTTTTTTTTTTCTTTTTTCTTTTTTGGAGTTGTGTGTCTGATTTTTACGAATACCACATTTCTTTGGTGTGAACGATTTATCAAAAGTGAGGCCCTTGGATACTTTGGTCTTGGATCTAAAGAACAGAGGACTTTGATCTGGACTGAAGAGCCACTGATTAGACACACTGACGATTAAATATATACAGCTCTTCAAGATGGACCTCAGGACCCTTCATTAAAAACAAATCTGTGTCTGTGAAGTCGGTTTCCCAGGTCTGGGAAAAGTCCAAGCATCAGGTGTACGTACACCATGTGTATGTGTGTCATCTCTGAGTCCTTCATCATGAACTAAATTTAGTTCTGAGGTTTTTGAAACTAATGACTCACTGAGCAAACACATAATGATATTCATGAAAGATTGTTGTGGCATTTTCAAGAAATATTAATAGCACAACTTTCTTTGAGGTTTCATTTTTTTTTCTTGACCCTGGAGAAAAACAAAGGCAAATGTACAGTATGTTACAGTATTATTCAGTCTTTTGAGAATCTATGTGAGAATGTTAATAAAGCAGCAGTCAAAAGTAGATATAATTTACTTATTAATAATACTATATAGTTTTATATCATTTTAAAGAGATTTCTACTTTATACTTTACGTATATTTAAAAAAAACCTATTAATTACCAACACATCTTACCTTTTGTATTTACGTATTTATATTTTTATCCCATGTACCAATTAAATCATTTGTATTTCTAATTTAATTACATAAGAAGAGACTTTACAGAATGAAAGTGTGAAATGTGAAGGATAATAATATTAAAGTGTAGAAGTGTAAAAATATAGTGTTGAGTTTGATAGCAACAATATAATTTAAAACATGGAATGATATGAGATGTATGTCAGCAGCAGTGTGATTGTCCACAGCCTAAAGTACAAGATAGTCTTCATTTTATGACTATTATGATTTTATGCGAGAAATGTGCTACATCATAATTCTGATGTCTTAGCAGGTATGTAGGGTTTGTGTGTTTATTGTGTAAAAAAAATAAATATACATAACACATTAAATATAAATAATGTATAATAAAATAATATATAAACTAATACAATAGCGCATGGTGGCTTAGTGATTAGCGCTGTCACCTTGCACCTCCACGGTCTGGGTTCGATCTTCAGGTCTTTTGCATAGACTTTTCATGTTCTCCCCGTGCTTGGTGTGTTTCCTGCGGTTACTCCTGTTTTCTCCCACAGTCCCATAGGCTAATTGGCGTTCCCAAATTGCCCATAGTTTGTGAATGAGGGTGTGTGTATGTGTGTGTGTGTGTGTGTGTGTGCCCTGCAATGGATTAGCACCCTGTCCAGGGTGTCCCCGCCTTGTGCTCAAAGCCTCCTGGGATAGGCATTTATTTATAGAAGATGAATAAATGAATAAATAAACATATTACATAAAATATTACATAATGCGTTAAAGATACTATGATGACAAATGTTACTTATTAAAAGTCAACCAAGCTGTGGTTAGATGTAGCTAGATTCCATACTTTTATGTGTTATGTTTAAACATTTGTGCCGATTTAATAAAAAGGTTAAATTAAATTTTAAAAAGTATGACTAAATATTTTGACTTTTAGTTATTATATGTTTTTAATTTAATACCTATAACGTGACATAGCTTTTTATTCAGTTAATAAAATCACAAGACACACAAACATCCCCAGCATTTATTAAACATTTTAGGGCTATTACGTTATTAAGCTAGCCACCTAGCTAGCTTTTGTAGTTTCTATTTTCGATGTGAGATTTTTTTTTCTCTTCATTTGGAGACACTTCATGCTATGACAAGTTAAGTTAAATTATTTCTTCTCCTTGTGTAATTGCTTTTTACAGTATTTTCAGAGCAATTTTATGCTGTTTGGAGAAAACCTGCTAGCTAAGATAACCTGGCTCTCCTGAGGTAAACATTTGGTTATAAAGATTAAAGATCATGCTAGCTTGATTCAGCAACAGGCAACAAATATTTGAGTTTGGTCATGTGTGTGTGTGTGTGTGTGTGTGTAAAGCCAGTAAATGGTGTCCTGTTTATGTGTGTATTAGCACTGCAGTTAGCCACTAATGGCAGTTATTGGCTAACTGTGGGCTGCTCTGATGGTTAAAATGGAAATCTGTGCATTCTGGCTAAGTGATACATGCTAATGGTAAAGGCCCAATTTCCTATAATCCTCTCTGAGTTATAAGTCATAAATTCATTCACATAAACATTATAAAACCACAGGTCTATTTATGCTGCACTGTATGGTGAGAGCTAACAGGGCCACACTTCCCTTCTTGATCTGTAACGAGGGAAGAGTCAGGCATGGAGATGACAACCCATTAAAAACATGATGAGAGGGAGAGATAAAGCCATAAAGGCTCCAGATGTGCTAAGTGAAGGGTCTCACTGAGAAATTGGATTTGTTTAAATGGAACACTTTCATACCACTAAGATGCGGAGAGGCAAGTATGTGTGTAAGAACTCAATATTCATAAAACCGGCAGCATGTGTGTCTGTGTGTGTGCGTGTGAGATTGAGATTTTCCTCTCAGAGGTAAACTATAATTCCCATGGAACAAATTTCAAGTTTTTCACCAGTTGATGACAGTGACCCAGCTAAGTTTATTATAACGTGTATTTTTTTTATTGTTATTGTTTATTATTTTTTTTAAATAACTTTACAGACAAAGTTACAGAGTTATTTGGATTTAGTTGTTTTGATTTTTTTCATGAAGACCTTACCTTGTGTCAAAGAAAAGGTTATTTTAATTATATTAAAGGTTGATCAGCTAATTTATATATATATCTATATCGCTTATCCTGTACAGATATCTCAGGAAGCCTGAAGCCTACAGTAAGCCAGTGGACTCGGCTCGGTACACTCTGGATGGGGTGCTATTCAACAGGACACACATGTCCACTACCGGCAAGTTGGGAACATCAATTAACCTAATCTGCATTTCTTTGGAATGTGGGAGGAAACCGGAGAACCCGGGCGAAATCCACCAAGACCGGGGAGAACATGAAAACGCCATGCACACAGACCCGAGCTGGGAATTGAACCCGAACCCTGGAAGTGCATGGCCATAGTGCTAACTGCTAAACTACTGGATGTTTGTTTGTTTGTTTGTTTGTTTAGAATTGTACCATTATGTGCCTGGAAACACTGGAAAACAAAAGGCTATGGGGGCAAAACCCAGCAGTAGAAATGTCAGCATTGCCCTGACCATGCATTAATTAAGGATTAATAAACGATAAATGCACTGTTCAACTGTTCCCCATATTGACATTAATGAACCTGTCTTTCTTTGCATCACAAGCTTCATATTTGACTCCTGAACTTTCAAAAAAATTCGAATCACTGTGCATCTGTTCAAAAGTCTTTGAACAAGCTGGTCTTAGCTCTTTTCCTGTGTTGTGCACAGCAAAAATATGCTTTTTTCTCATTTCACCTTCCTAATTAGATCTTTTCTAATCACGCTTAACATTTCCTTCCTCAGAAATGTAATAATCATTTGCTAACTACATTTTGAAAGACACTATAAGCCCAGAGTAGATTTTTTTTATGGCTTAATTAGATAATTCCCTCACTCAGACCGGCTTTAATTTGGATTTGTAAGAGCAGAAATATAAAAGTAATTGCACCCGACACCCAGGGAAATGGCATCCAAATCCTGGCACAAACAGAACACACATGCAGTTCTGCAGTTCAAGGAGGCCTCAGGACACTTTGTATGAAGCACATATAAATAGAAATCATTATAATTGCTTTAATTATTCTTTACAATCACCAGTAATGCTTTAGAAATCTCTATGAATATTATAATGAATTCTTTAATGCCATGTTCTGTAGTACACAATTTTCATAAACAATAATATCTGTATAGTGCATATTTACACTGAAAGTAATACTAAACAGATTAATAACATTTACAATGTCATCAATATGTAAATCAAGTAAACAAGCAATTGCATTCTTTATTAGGTAAGGGGTAAGATGGTATTTATTTATTTATGGGTGGTATTATATGTTATACTGTATATAACCGGCAAACATTTTTTTAATCAACCTCACTCATTCATTTTTTTATAGCGCTTATTCTGTACAGGGTCACAGGAGGCCTGGAGCCTATCCCAGGAGACTCAGGACACTGACAGGCAGGGTGCATCCTGGAAGGGGTCTCAATACATCTAGGGAACAAGCACACACACACACACACACACACACACACACACACACACACACATTGCATCACATAATACTGCCAATTTGGAAATGCCAATTAGCCTACTCAGCCTGTCTTTGGACTGTGGGAGATAACCGGAGTACCAGGAGGAAAACCACCAAGCAGGCACACAGACCTTGGAGGTGCAAGGGCACAGAGCTTCGATTTAAAATTTTTTTTTAATCCTAATCATTCTAAACATTTAATTTCATACTAATTGTAAAAAAACAACACGCACCCACGAATACAGACGAATAGTTAACAGATGGATTAACCTTTGAGGCAAAGGAACCTGTGATGCGATAAGTGCTGTTTTTGTCCTTGATATTTAAGATTATTAAGTTTAAAAATGCAATATTGTATTCATATGTGATTTTCTGTTTCTAATATTTATATTTTCTATTGCACCATATTGCATTGTAAAACTAATGTATAACTATAATACTGTAGTTTATAAGGTACTAAGCTATAATGAGGCATCATATCTCATTAATTTTACTCAAATTATTCAATCATGACAAGTAAATATTACATGTAATCAGAAGTGAGCAAAGTACACAAATCCAGTACTTAAAAGTAAATAAACGTAGAGATGCCCTAGGGCAAATATTACTTAAGTACAAGTAGAAGTCCTCCATTTACTTGTGTACTTGAGTAAAAGTACAGAAGTATTCATCTTCAAATTTAGTTTAATATCAAATTTTTAGGGCTTGTATAAATTCACAGGAGCTTTTTCATAGTTGAAATCCTCTGTTTTTTTCTCTCTTCTCCTGCTTCCTGATAGTGAACATGCTGCTTTTATCACTAGTTGCATAATTATCTATTGATAGACGCCATGCAGAAATGTAGTTAAATAAAAAGTACAGATATTTGCTGCACTTTTGAGTGGAGTAAAAGTAAAAAATATCCTCTAATAAAATTACTCAAGTAAAGTACTTATGTACGTATGCACAATACCGAAGTAAATATACTCAGTTATCTCCCACATTACATTTACATTTGATTTAAAATTATATATAAGTATGCATCATTAGTTATATCAGCTGTTCTGTGCAGCACATGGGATTATATTAGTAATTTTGGCTCTGCAACATAACTTGTACCAGATTATGAGCAATTATTAGAGATAAAATTTTTTTAAAAAAACCTACTGAAGTATATGCGTGATTACTGTATAACGATTTATGTATATGTATAACATGTTCTTATGAAGTGTTACCGTACATGCTGACTCTTCCTCATCCAAAGTCTCACTAATGTCAGAGCGCCATAACCTAATGCTCCTGAGACCACCGTAAAAGCCAGCCTGTTAATAGTGTTCTGTGTGACTGTGCTCTTCTTTAGCTCCAGGGCGCCGCTTTTCCTCTTTGAGGTACTGTATCACAGAGGAGACAGCTCTGCTATCCAGCATGGGGAAAGAATAACGTGGAAATTGAGCTCCCTAAATCGCTCACAGCCCCGCCACCTAAGTCGCACTAGGTAATTGAAGTAGTAGGCCTATTGAAGTGTAAGCTTCTGTCCTGCTGATTGCCCGTGAATCATCAAGCTGCTCGTGGAGATCCATCCTCCTGCTGAGATTAGCTCAAACCCCAATATAACACATTCTGATGTTGCTGAAAATTATAGTCGGATCAAATATGTTAGATCGGGGCTCGAGCCAAATCCTGAAGGATAGAAGCTGTCGAGCAAGTGTCTTGGGTGGTTTGTTAAATATAATGGAATTTTAATTTGGTGTAAACCTTGGAGATTTATGTCATGCTGCACCATCTGCATACTGACAAATGTGCAAATGTTTATAATTTATACTACAGCACTGATCGTTTATTTTTTTTATCTGAATGACCAGAAGATGATGATTAATTTTGTATGCAAGTAAGAGCATGAAGTAATTGTGTAACAGATGTTTCACAACATTAAATATAACCATGGGTTGATTCAAAATCATGATGTTTCAATAGATTTATTTTATTTATTTATTTATTGAGAATTGCCTTTTTATAAAAGATTGAACAACTTCAGGACATGCTGTTTTTTTCTTCTTCTTAATTCTAGGGGTTGCCACATTGGATCATTTGTCCTGCAAGATCTGGCACAGGTTTTTACGCCGGATGCCCTTCCTGTCACAACCCACCTACTGTAATTTCTCTTGACTTGGGACTGGAGTCTCAGTGGCTGGGTATACATTTAAGCAGTTAAGAGCTAAGGACCTTGCTCAAGGGGCCCAGCATTGGCAACCTGATGATGGCGGAGTCACCACTGCCCCCTTCAGGACATGCTGTTATTGGAAAATTATTATTTGCTAGGGTAACAGTAATTCATTGTTGATTGAGTTTCTATAACAAAATCACGAATAGTGTTACTCCTTCCTTAATCAAATACATTACACTTACAAGTGTATTAGTTCGGCTATCTTTTACCAAGAGCTGGGAAATACGTATACATTTTATGGTTTTTATATTTATTATTAGGCCAGATTCTGATTTTTTGTCTGTATCATTTGCTTTATACATTTTAAAATGGATTTAATGATAATGGATAATGGATAATGGATAATGGATTTTATTTTCTTTTTTGAATGACCTTTCTCTGGTTGATACCCCCCCCCCCCCCCCCCCGCCCAGAAATTTGCCAGAGACAGTTCTTGTTGTCATAGTCTTTGGTCTTCAGGATGATGACATTTTTTAACAAACTCTCACTTGCACATTAACGGCCACCTTTTTTTCCCAACAACAGGTGCATTTATATTGAGGTTGTATCATTGAGCCACTTTAATTACACACTGATTGACTCTATTCAAGTGAAGTGACTTTTAATGACACCAGAAATAAGTGAAGGAATTCGCCGTAATGGGGTTGAATACTTTTGCAACCACACCCTCTACATTTAAAATAATAATTATTATTTGTGCCAACATTTCCCATTTTTCCCCAACATTCAAGGGTTATGTTAATTACATTAAATATCAAATTAAGTCAATTTCAGCCTGTTACTTTGTAGGTTGTTACATTAGAAAATATAAAGGATGTGGAGTTTAAGGATATGGAGTTTAAATATAGTGAATACGTCATCTGCAAGGCACTACACCTACAACACCCGGACTCTTAAGGGTGCACTCTATGAACCATCTGTGGAAAGAGATCACCACAGGACCACCCTCAGGAACCCTGCTACTGCTGATACACTCACACACTCTCACCACACACTGCTGTGCTGAAAATGAACCGCGGTGTTCTGTGATAGTCCAGTGCTGGTCACTTTCAGCTGACGGACAGGGTGGGTTGGGGGTGGGGGGGAGTTTGGCAAACCCTCAAAGCATCAAATAAAGCAACAGGCTCGTCATTGTACACCTACAAAGTGCATTATTCATATATTATTCATGTATAATGAATAATACTCTAAAAACACACACATACATAAAAAAAAAACATGAATGCATTATATAATATTGCTATGATTATTACCAGAAAAGCAGATTTAGCCTGAACATGATTTCAAACGGCAGTGTAGGAGGAGATCGGAAAATATGAATGTTTTCTCTCCCACGCAGCATCATTCATCATTGTTATTTGGTTCAGACAAACTGAGATGACTTTCTTGTTGATGGGACTTGCCATCAGTGAGCTGCATTCAAGCCGAACCACACAATATTATTCACCCAAAATGAGCACCACTTTAGCGAAGTGCTCAGCTGCACAATTTCGACAAATCGCCCGAATGGTTAGTTGCTTGTTTTTTCCCCATTCAGGGTCATTTGTTTCTGTTAAGCATCCAGCCACAGCGTTCGAGTAGCGATTCAAACTGGGGCCTTGTACTGTATCCCTGTGGCCTGTAAGCCATGCGCTCATAAAGAACCTGACCCTTCCAGGATTATTGCTTTCCAGAGTACTGCTCACACTCTGGAGGAATGATTCCACAGATCAGAGATATCTCACAGTATCTGTGAGTGTACAATGCGTCTGATGATGATGATTATGATGAGGATGATGATGATGATTATGATGCTTACGCTCCCACAGGCTCTGTGCTAAATACGCAGCCAAGAGCGACGCATCAGGGCTGACAAACCACGTTAGCAGGGCACATATTTGTCTGTGCTTTGCACTTCACAGAGATAGCTTCATTAAATAATTCATGTTTCGAGTAGTTAGCGGTGGTGCCTACAGAGTAAAGCGCTTAATGGGAACAGGGTTACTCTCTCAACCAGATGATGGTCCACCACTAGCTTAGGGTGTGTTGCAAATCAACTTGCTGTTCCACAACTTTCGAATTACTGTATGTGATCGTTAAGGCCTGTTGCATGTATTTCCAAATCAGCTGATGAAAGATGACTGTTCTCCCCATGTTTGGTGGGTTTCCTCCGGGTACTCCGGTTTCCTCCCACAGTCTCCCAAGACATGTAGATCAGGCTAACCGGCATTCCCAAATTGCCCGTAGTGTGTGAATGTTGACTGGAGGTCCTACCACAGATGTCAAAGTGGGAATAAATACAATAGTAATCACCACTGGCGTCCACGTTCCCTAGTTGGACTACAGAGGTTTCTAGATGGATGGATGGATGGATGAAGTGAAAGATGATACTATTATTCAACTAACTGCCATTTTGGTGGTGTGATGGTACAAGTGGTAGTCTGACTTCACTGTGGCAGATTCGATCATCAGCTCAGGTTAATGTCTGATTGGAGTAACATATGGTCTTCTTGTGGCCATGTGGGTTGCTCATGAGTGGACTGGTGACTCTACATTCTCATTATAAGCCACGTTTGTTTTGTTCAGATATGATTGGTGTGTCATGACAGTTCACATTCATAACTGCAAGTGACTTTTATCTGACTCTAATGTGGATGCGTCTGTCCTCTGAAATGCCATGCTTGCACACACATCCATACGTGTTGTCTCAGGGAAATTATCTCAGACTGCTCTATTTCTGTAGGTTCTCGCTTGGACAGATTAATTGCCCCAAATATCGATTTCACTTTCCTTCCACTGACTAATTTATCTGCTGTCCTCTATTATTGAAATAAAATTCCCGCGTACCAGTGCTGACGGATGACGTCAGTAGGCGCACCAACTATTTGCCGAGGCAAAACATCACATGAATTCCAACCTGACCTTTCTCATTCAAGTTGCATGACCACTTATCGGGTATACAGTGGTATCTATGACAGAGGCTCCGCCTCACGTTTTTTCACCTTAAAAACTGAAAATTGGCAAGAAATACGAAGCATAAACCGAACCAAACTGAACGCCGGCTAAGTCGTGCATATATACGGAAGCAGTTCAAAACTTGTTTGCATCAGTGGAAAGCCAAGCAAAGCAAGTTAACATATTTTTGTTTTGTTTTTTTGTTATTGTGCAAGATTTAGTAAAGACATAGCACCATGGGCCCCAAGAATGTTAGCAAGGACGGTAGCAAGAAGAAAACGGAGCCACTTTCAGTTTTGTATTTAAAGCAGCCGGTCCCAAGAGGAATCATAAATTAAGGTTAAGTGAGGTTTAATGTCTGTCTATTTCATATTTTACTTAATTTATGTCTTTTCTAAATGTTTTGATTGTTTTATATGCAGAAAAATTATTATAGTGTTGGAAATTGGTAATATTGGTAACAATTTTTGGCTGGCTGGAACGGATTATCTGGATTTACATTAGTTCAGGTGGAAAAATGCATTTCTCATTGCAAAATTTGATCTGGAGTACTAAAATACCTGTGTTAATGAAACAGTATAATAAAATGCACACAGAAACAGAGAGGTTGAATTTCTTGCTAAATAAACAGTATTTCATTTCCCAGGTTGCACTAAAATCACATAAAACCAGAATGCATTTAAACAGACCATACTTTCTCATGCCAAATACAAGTACACACTACATGGCTGATGGTGTGCTTTTAGAGTTAACTGTCTTGCTGAGGTTTTCTGTAAGTGTTGATTCCTAGCGTTCCGGGAAAGATCATGAAAATGGACCTGCCCAATATGATTTTACTCCCAAAGCACTCATAAACCCTGTGCACACATTTCTGTGTCTAATGTATCAGTGTTATGTTAGCCTAAATATCCCCCTAGCAATTTTACAGAACTTATAAACATCATAAATAAATTAGAAATGTGCAGTACCTGACTTGAGCATCGTCAATATTACTTTAGCTAAATAAATATAAAAAAAAACAAGCTTAATTAATGTTTCTAGTTCACCATGCAGTAACAGGCTGTACAGTCATGTAATGCTGTCTGTCAAGCCAGACGTGTACACCATGTATAACTCTGTTACAGTAAATTAACTATACCAAATGAGAGACTTCATTTGGTGCATTTTGACACTTAGGATTGTTTGAAAAAAAAAAACAACATGTGGAGTTTGAATCAAATGTGCTTAATAGCAAAAAGGAAAGGAAGAAAAAATCCACACAAGAGCAAAAAGCAGTTACCTACTGTATATGGCTTAATGGACAGTTCAGGACTGGTTCCTGTAAATCTCCTTTACTTATAACCTAATCAGGTCGCTCACCATGTTCCCGCAGATACAATCGTAATTCGCTGTGAGTGAACCTGGCTGTTAATTTAAAATAAGCTATAAGTTTATGCTCAAAAGCAGTGCAAGTTGTGGGGAGCAGAGCACTTCTGAAAGGCATCACATGAAATCATTGCCACTAGGGTTAAAAGTTAACTAAATGTAAATGTCTTGGACCTGAAAAAAACAACAACAACAACAACATATAAACAATGCAATATATGGCCAAAAATACACTATATTGCCAAAAGTATTCACTTGCCTGCCTTCACATGCATATGAACTTGAGTAACATCCCATTCTTAATCCATAGGGTTTAATATGATGTTGGCCCCGCCCCCTTTGCAGCTATAACAGCTTAAACTCTTCTGGGAAGGCTTTCCACAAGGTTTAGGAATGTGCTTGTGGGATTTTTTTGACCATTCCTCCAGAAGCGCATCAGACACTGATGTTGGACGAGAAGGCCTGTCTCCGCTCTACATCGTCCCAAATATGTTTCAGGTTGCAGGCCAGTCAAGTTCTTTTACACCAAACACGCTCATCCATGCCTTTATGGACCTTGCCTTGTGCACTGGTGTGCAGTCATGTTGGAACTGGTTTTAGGCCCGTACTTCCAGTAAAAGGAACTCTTAATGCTTCAGCATACAGTAGTAAGACATTTTGGACAATTTCATGCTCCCAAATTTTGGGAAGAGTTAAGGCATGGACCCTTCCTGTTCCAACATGACTGCGCACTTCGAACTTCGGTTCGGTTTCATTTTACATAGATAAATATCCAAGTGTACCATAATGCTTCGCTATGAGTCATGTGAGAATGGATGCGCTCATTGATTAAATGAGTCTGGGGGAATTGATGACAACATAAAGACAGCAAGAATATTCACGTTCTGTACTTGTGAATATTCCTGTGAAAGAAATTTGCTTTGCAACATGTGAAAAGACGCAAATGGCATTTGCTCATAACTGTTGTAATTATATGGGCCGCTACAGAATGCTGAATTGACGTCAGGATGAAGTCTTGAAAATACAAGACTGTTTTACACTTTGCAAAGAAGATGTGCAGCCTAAAACTGATTGATCAGAGCTTGTTATACCAAAAGACATGTTCGATAAGCTTGCAAACCTGGAAAGAGCACTCGGTTACCAAGTCCAGAAAGAATCTCATTGCGATTACTGCCTGTAAGAAATTCTTCCATGGTATTGATGCCATTGTAGTCCAATGGTACCTTTACAATGGAATGGTTTCAACAGTATCCTGATATAGTACATGTACCACAATGTGGTACCTGATTCTACCTGGTAGTGTGGTACTGTACTATGGAACACATACCAGGACACTGTCAGAAATACAGTTTATTATGTGGGTTTATGTAACATAATGATAATATTTATATACTGTAGTATGGCACCATTGTATGTGTACAACACTAATAAAATACGTACCATGGTGTTCAACAAAGTCTGGTGGTACATATTGTAGTACTGCCATGTTACCCAATGAAATGCCATTGAACACACTCTGGTACTCTAAAAAGCCCTATGGTAATGTCTGAAGTACCATGGGAATAATACGGTATATTATGGTATGTTTACTATAGTACATTATAGTACATACATACAGCACATACCATAGTCAAATTTTGTTTGGGTGTGTTCAAACTTGCTTAAAACAAGCTGCAATAAGACGATAACGAACCAGAGTTTGATTCCACTGGACTAACCAAAGCAGGGCAGCAAGACAGCGCCAACGGGCACAAAGCAGGCTCCATGAAGCTCCATGATGTGTTAAGGTTGGAAAAGAAGAACTCAAGTGTCCTGCACAGAGCCCTCACCTTATTCCCTTTGGGATAAACTGAAATGCTGACTGCTCCCCAGGCATTTTCACTTGACACCACTGTTTATGAGGATGAGTGAGAAAATCCCTCACAGCCACATTCCAAACAGTATAGTGGAAAGCCTTACAAGAAGATTAGAGCTTATTATAAGAGCAAAGGGGAACTAAATCTGGAATGGAATGTTCAACAAGCACATATGGAGGTGATGGTTGGGTGTCCACAAACTTTAGGCTATAAAAATATTTAAAAAATATATTGTACCACTATCTATTAATTGATCAAAAATAGCCATTTAACAGAAGCAGTTAATTTATATTAAACTCTCTAATTGGTATCAGGTATGGTATAAGGTACATTAGTAGGTTATGCTATAATTTATATTAGTATATTATATTGTCAATTTAATTTCCAATTATACAGTGTTTTATCAATCCTTACAGTTTTCCCTCTTTTTTGGTAGCACGTAGAGCTATCATGGTGAAGAAGGTCTTCTCGTATGAACCATGACTTGTGATGAAATTTCTTATTAATGGCGGCATAAAGCCAATTGACATTTGCAGAAGACTTCAAACACAGTATGTGATGAGACTCTTAGTCGGAATAAAACATTTGAATGGTGCAAACTTTTTACAGGAGGGCGTATGTCCATGAATGACGATCCTGGCTTACGGTAGGTGGACATTCCCGTGACATTCAGTGAGTGTAATGCCTAATCCTTAAAATTCGATTACAAACACGCACTCATTCACGAATGCCATTTGCACATTACAGTAACTCCGCTGGGTGTTATTGCCATATTCCCCGTAAAGTCCTGACCTCGCTCCAAGCCATTTCCATATGATTGGGCCATTAAAGCAGTTCCTAGGAGGCCGGAGATTCAGATGTGAAGCAGGAAGTGAAACGCGGAAATAAGTGCATTAAATGTACTGTAGCAGGGGATTATATAGAGAAATAAAGGGAGTTTTTACTTTTATAACTGTGTTATGTTATTCTGCGGTTTGACATGAACACTCCTTGTATGTAGTACGTAATAGAAATCCATTGAAGAAAAACTCATCAACTAACAAGAATCTCGGAAGGATGCATGAATGCACAGGCAACTTCAAAGTCATATGGCTGCTTTCCCGTAGTCCCCAAAATTCTATTAATTGCAATGACACCTGAAGGTAGTACAGCCGAAGATCAACCCCAGAACAAAACATTTAGATTACATAATTTGTTGTTGGGCTGGTGATTAAAAAATACCATGATCACAAAAAAAATAAATAAATAAATCACAGTTAAAGTTATTGAGTGAAAAACATAAGGCTTACATACAAGCTAAAAAGTTTTATGCCTAATATACAGTAGTTACGACTTCCTTAACACTGAGAAAACCAGAATTAAAAAAACATTAGTTTGGGCCTTTATGGTACACCTGCTACTTAGGCATCTTGTTTATTGTTCAGAACGTGGTTTGAGATACAGCTCTGCATTTTCGTTGACTGTGCATTTCTTGTCTTTCGACCTTCAGATTAATCCAACATGCTAAGAACTACAGTATGAAGCACAAACCAATTGACTTCCAAAATCTTTCTATTGAACCTACTATACTGTATGTATTATGGTTGTCTATATTGCCTGTATAGTGAGGATTGTTTCTGCACTTTGGAAACACTGGGACGTTTCCCAGACATAGTACGTAATAGAAATCTCAGTTAGGAGATTTTCAGACTGATGTGGTTAATCAGCGAACATGCACTACCTGCTGTCTGTAATTGTGTGCACCACCTGTTTAATGGCAGGAATACATCCGCCATCTCCCGCTGACCCCGGTACGGCGCAGCGTGTGATTGATGTTATTCTAAAAAGCTTCCATTCTTCCTGTGGATCTGAACCCACGTTGCAAAACACATCCGTCACCCTTTGTGCCGAAGGACTTTGATGAAAGGTCGTGGATGACAATTTGATTGGCACCTCTAATCCTAATCACAGTTTATAACCCACTCGGCTCAGTTACTCAAGTGTGTCCACTAGCCAGGAATGTTTTTTTTTTTTTTTTTTTTTTGATTTTCCAGTGGGGGTTAAACCGGAAAAACAACTGACCAATTTGGCGACATTGCCGGGGTTTGTGATTGAGGTTTGATCGTATAATTTCGCCGGACAACAACCGATAAAAAAGGACAAATGACTTTTACAGAAGTAAAGGTGCTTGAAGTAATTAAATTGTGATTAGAGAAAAGTCGTCCTGAGCGAGGACACACAGAAGCCTTCAGTCTTTTTCATCGGAGTCTATTGTGACTGAACTACATGTAATACAATCGAGCAAGGACATCTCATTCAGCAAATACTATCTTATCCTTGGAGCCCTTCCTTGCATCCTCAGAGGGAGAAACGACTACGTGAGACAAGGACACAAACAAATAAAATGAAGTAGTAAAAAAAGGAAGAGCAGAACACGAAGTCTTGACAGTTAAAGTAAGCAAGGAGTGAAATGATGTCAGTACTGCCAGTGAAAGGAATAAGTCACGATGCTCCCAAGATGGAAATATGATCTATTCTATTTTTTCATATAGATATGGGATGTGATGAGAAAATGTCATCTCAGTGACTTGGATTTTGGCAAGGTCATGGATAGCATGATTCTTCCTGATGAGAGAGATCAGAGGTGAATGTACAAATGCAGTAACTCACGAAATAACTACTTCATGTTGAGATCTTAAACAGTGAGCACAGGCTCACACAGAATCTAGATAGACTGGAAGAAAGAATAAAAAAAAATACATCAAGTAGTCTTCAGGTTGGTGAGGAAATCACAGTGCGATCTAGACAATTAAACTGATAAGTGGGATTTTTTCATATTTTGGGTAGATAACAGATTGTGGTGGTGTTATTTCATTATGCAAGGCAAAAAAAAAAAAATCATCATACCAATTAGTTGTATCACTGAAGCTGGTACACAGTAAAATGCAATTAGGCAAGAAAGGTATTTGCTAGACAACCATGAATAACATATTAGAACTTTAATTAAATATTTCTGCTATGTAACTACATGATGGCACATTTTTTTGTTCCGGATATAAAAGTTGTTTGGCACATTACTGACATTCCTTAGTCGAGGCGGCTTTAAGCTTCTATACTGCCTGGCTGAAAAAAAAGTCACACACTTCACTTAACATTTCATTCGACCTTCTTTAGCTTTTCTGGAACTCGAGTCATGTCAACTGGACTTCTTAGTTTAGTAGAAATGTTCCACTACACATGCAAGCAGCTTCTTCAGTCTAAGGTAAGTCCTCCAAGGTCAAATGGTCCTCCCCTATATGAAACGTCTTGTTTACGTGAACAATGGAGAAGGTGAGAATAGGAGGGAGGATCGTTAGAGACTAGAGGGGAGAGGGCTGTCATGAAGACAATAGAGAGAGATTAGAGAGAGTCGTTAAGGTGTAACGACCAAAAAGTGTGAGGGGAGTCCTGAAGTGTGGCTTTCTTGGTGGATGTGTGAGGAGGTCTCGATCTTCCTTGGGATAGATGAATGGGCAGCATGAAAAATAGGAGAGAGGTTGTGTTGAAGACCTCCACCTCTGTTGCGTGAAGGATTGCACATAAATGGACTCCATAATGGACTGCTCAATGTACATAAATGACTATTTCTGGCCAATTCATGTGTGAAAACCTTTAGACGTGAAGCAGGCCAAGTCATGGTTCCGGCATACTGAGAAAACGTTCTACCTTGATGGTATCCAAGCACTAGTGAAACACTGGTGTAAATGCATTGGTGTAACAGGGAATTATATAGAGAAATAAAACAATGTTTTAATCTCATAACTATATTCTACTTAATGAAAAAACCAGGTTTGTTTTGAACGCACCCTATATTAAACTGTCTAGTTCCTGGTGCATTGCATTATAGGTCCAGTACTGACAAATAAATTTACAAAACATTGTATTTTTACTGTGTTTTTAGAACGATGTTAGAACAAATATTATTCAGCAATTACAATAAAATTTTTATTTTTTTTTATTAAATTTGAATAGTGTGTAGAACGTTGTAGATCGTTCACATGTATTTCCATGTAAAGGTTTAGTGTGACACCAAAGTTCAAATTAAACAAAAATACCCATAGTGTTGCTTGTGTAGATGGATTTGTGGCTTATCTGGCAGGACAATTTATTACTGATAACGCAAAGAATACTCAAATTATCCAGTTGAATTTTGTCTGAAGAGTGTGTTTCGATTTGCAGTAATCACAACCAGCAACTCTGCTATTGAACTTCTTATGTATTTTCATACAGAATGATTTAACACTGTAAAATCTGATACCATAAGAACAAAATGACACAAAATAGATGCCATGCACTGCACTCGAAAAACATCAAGAAGTTATTACAAGGTGTTATACAGATACAGAAAACATGTCAAAAATACTTACCTCTCAAATAGAGTTTGAACCAAACTGTAACCATGTAAGGATTTTTTTTTTGTTTAAACAGAAGCCTACAGACACGGTCACTTTGGCATGCAGTAGAACAGACACACACCATTTCCCCATGAGAAAAAAGTCCAGTGCCTTTTATCTTTTTTTTTTTGTTTTGCGCGCACCACTTTATCAAGCATGTGCACAGGTTTTCAGTGACCTTTAGCTGAAATGTCTAACTCTCTTTACTCCCCCAGCATTTTCTCTACAGAGCTGTGCGCTGTGATCAGATGGATGCGTCAGGGTGACGGTGGTGTTTTGAGGGAGTTGCAGGAGCCCTGGCTTCCTCCTGGATTTCCCTCGCTGCTCCACTGAAAAGAGAAGAGAGTAAAGGGGTTGGGTTAGGAGTTCCAAGGATCTGCTTAGACCACTGGGAAAAGTGAAGACATTTTGTTGTAGAAAGGTGGTAGACTAAACTTTTCCTCTGATTATGAGATGACAAGCCTGATTTTTCTACTGGTCAACCTTTAAAGGTTCACGATTAGTATCTTTTTGGATTAGATTTACTGCTGGTTTTGGTTCTATTCACTCTCTTTCCAGAATTCCCTC
The DNA here is from genome assembly GCA_028570985.1 of Heterobranchus longifilis. Classification (NCBI taxonomy): domain Eukaryota; kingdom Metazoa; phylum Chordata; class Actinopteri; order Siluriformes; family Clariidae; genus Heterobranchus; species Heterobranchus longifilis. Next base: position 31,123,618 of record JAOVVB010000001.1, read on the forward strand.
TACACCTACTGTACGACCAGCTCGCAGCTACGTCACACACTTCCAGGTAGGGATTTCCCTATTTGTGAACAAAAGCAGTTTCAAGGTATTGTTGTCTACTATCCTGTCAACACAGACGTATCCCTGCTTGACTTTTACCCAAGTGACTTTAATACAGCGGTACCACAGCATACAAATTCAATCCATTACTGAGGCGAGTTCTTAAGGCGAAAAATCTTATTGTGAAACGCATTTCCTCATAGGAAATAATGTAAATGCAGATAATCCGTTCCAGCCACCCAAAAGTATTACCAATATTACCGATATCCAACATTATAACCATATTTCAGCATATAAAACAATCAAAACATTTAGAAAAGACATGGAAATGAAGTAAAATCTGAAATAAATAGGCATTAAACCTCGCTTAATTTATGATTCCTCTTCGCACTGGCTACTTTAAAAACGAAACTGAAAGCGGCTCTTTTTTCTTGCTACCATCTTTGCTAACATTTCTGGGACACATTGTGCTATGTCTTCACTAAATTTTTCACAAAAGGCAAAAAATAAACTTGCTTTGCTCGGCTTCCCACTGACACAAACAGGTTTTAAACGTCTCCTGGACGTACACGCAACTTTGCCGGCGTTCGATTCGGTCCAGCTCGGTTCGTTCGCTCGTTGGCCGAAAATGCTTTATAAGCCAAGGGAAATTTCTTGCAATATTTCAGTTCTTAGGGAGAAAATTCTTAAGGCGGGCCGTTCGTATGCCGAGGTATCGCTGTACACGTTTGAAGATTATTAGTGCTTCGATGTCTGTTATCGAGTCAACCTGATTCACCTGGAGAAGCCGGACCTTGACAGCTAGAAGACGCGACATGTTATCTAGTAAACACTTATATCTTTCAGGCATCTTCTGAATATTTTTGAGAGCTATTTGAAAGGCCAATCTGTGAATACATATAAAGGCTTAAACCCAGTGGGTATAGACAGGATTACAGGATTATACTAACTTACGGGGGACCTAACGGGGACGCCCATTAAAACTCTAAAAATGTTAACACATCTTCAGGACCAAATTTCTCATGAAAGGTCCTCAAAAAAGTCATCTTTAGGGTGTCCTTCAATTTAATAGAGTTATTAGTAATACCTTATTTCTGTGAAGATGACCTAAAGTCGGTTTAAGGAGTCTTTAGTTTTAAAGACCTTCTCCAGATGACATGAGGGTTAGAGCCCTGGTTATTGGAAAAGCCTTCTCAGCTTCATGTTCTCCTCTGAATAATGCACTGGACCTTAAAATACTCTGTGTCTGGCTCCACACACCAAAGAGAGCAATGAGCCTGTGCAATATAACGATCAAGTCAGCACTTTAACTCAATTTTTTAAAATCACCCTTGGGGTGCTGAGATCTTTAGCAGGTGTTATTTCAGCCCTCATCCTAAATTGTCCATTGCGCTTGTGGGGAAAGTCCATGATAGCCCCCCACCTCCCTTCTTCTCCTTTTAGCCAAGCAAACAACATCCCTTATTTGATTTGCCTTCTTTTTTTTTCCCGGCTTCACTTTGGTCTTCTCGGCGGTGCTCAGCTTTTTCAGAGCTTGCGTTATGAATAGAGCTCGAGCAGACATCAAAATAAAGTCCCTTTTATAAGCCGAAGAAAGACGAGGTGCAGAGTATTTAACCTTGGCTGGAGTAGCTAGGGAATTGAATGATCAAGAAACACAGACTAAGGTTATGAGAGGGCAGCTCAGCACATGGCTAAGATTTCCAGACAGGCAGTGTGTGAAAAGCCTTGAAAGGGAAAGATGAAAAGGTGTGAGGAGTCCTTTTGGAGTTGTTCAGTGTGGAACGAGCTCAGAAGCAAATACAGCCTTCAAGCCTACAAGAGCCTTCTTCATGGTTAACATCAGCGTTTTAAAAACTACAGTCAGGTTCAAAAGTTAGCATTCAATTCAATGCTTAAAAATAATCTGATCGTAGCAGGTCTCTGTATTAGGCAGATGCAACCTCAGACGAACAGCAACATGTACCTTTTTTTTTTTACCTTGCCATGATTTATTTAACAAAAACGAAGCATGTGGGCAATACTAAGTATGATTTAATAGCTTTTCGATCCACCATTAGCAGCAATAACGTGAAGTAAATATTTCCTCTATGACTTTATCAGTCTCTCACATCGTTGTGGAGGAATTTTTTCCCCAACATTGAACTTATTTCAGTTCATTGTGGTTTTCGAGCATTCGCGTATACACAGCTCTCTTCAGGTTCTGCTACAGCATTTCAATCGGGTTGAGATCTGGACTTTGACTTAGCCATTTCAAAACCCTGATTCTTTAATTTTTCAGTCATTCTGATGTAGATGTACTGGTGTGCTTCAGATCATTGTCCTGTTGCATGACCCAACTTCCACCATGCTTTAGCTGTTGGACAGATGGCCTCATATTCGCCTATAAGAATACTTTGGATACAGAGAAGTTAATGCTTAACTCAATGACTGCAAGATGCCCTGGACCTGTGGCTGCAAAAACAAGTCCAAATCATCACCCCTCCATCGCTGTGCATGTCCTGGCACGGGTTCATACATAACGTGACATCGGTCTACTGCTTAAGCACCGTCAGGTGCAGGAGGCAGGCACTACAGTATATGCGAGAGTGCAACATAACATAATAAGACGCGGTTATCTGTCTAAAGCTCTATTTGGATCTCATATGTTTTACACTGGTGGAGGTGTAATTATTTCTGGCGTATTATAGATTTTAATCCATAATGTTTACAGACTGCATGTTTCTGCTTATGGAAAGATTTCCTGTCTTATACCTTCAATAAAAGTATTTCCATGTAGAAATAAGAACAGTTAATGTATAGTACGCATACGGTATACTGTATATATCACGTGGCAATGCTCCTTGAAGCTATAGGTCAAAAAAGGTCAAATCAGTCAGTTTGTATTAAAGATACAAACGGTATAGAGTCCGTGTGTACACTACGAAGACAATGGTAATCCTGTGATTTAGCCAGAGATGACCTGTCCTGTGTGAATCGATCCTAATTGCTACAGACATCCTCCCGTAGCGCAGACATACATCCGGTAATCTGATTCCGGTCTGAACAGAACTAAATGTAGGACTGCATGCATATGTTACTTGTAACATAATAAGATTTGTGTTATATTTAAGGGAAACGTTTATGGTATGTTTAATTTAACTTCTTTATTCATCCATAACCCGAAACTATGTAAATTTCTAGCTTACGCTGCATAATGCGTAACGCTGCAAAATTATACACTAATGTTTTCTAGGTCCCACTGTTCCCACTGAGGTGTTTACATGATGGAGTTCAATTCTAATCGGGATGTAATTATGATTGTTACTGGAATATTAGCGTCCATGTAAAACGCACCTATTGGTTAGGATTGCAGCTAGCTTTTCATTTTTCATTTCATCTGAAGCGTGTCCAGGTGAAGTCATTTGTATCTAGGAAACACATCTGCCAAAACAACAGATGATAACAACACATGGGAGCTCAAATGAATTCAGACTGAAAAATACATGTAATAAATAATGAAAGAAAGCACATGAGGATTAAAAAACACATGCACATTGAGGCACTATACTGTACATGAGGAAAATACAAACACTACTGTACATGTACCAAAAATCACTGCACTATACACATGGCATGGGTTGATATACAAAGAGTTCTACGTTTATTTTTTTTGTAGGGATTATGACCTCATTTAAACCATTTAGTCATTTAGTCAATTCCTACCAACTAGCTAGCAACTGTATGCTATAGGAGAAGTCTAGCATGTGCTCCCCTTGAGAAATGTGTAGCCAGCTGTAAAACAGCTGGAGGAAAGCGCTGTCTGCTCTCTTCTGCATAGACAAGATCACAGATGGAAAAAAAATGAAGGTCTGACCTTATGATTGACAGAAGATTGTCTGTCCCACCCATTTTGCGCCAATTAAAAATAGTGATTTATTAATGATAAGGTCTTTTTCTTTTTCTTTGTGCTACCAAGGAGCAGAGGTGGCAAGGTGGCAATTACTCCGCTACTGTACTTAATTTTTTGTTTTCCACGTATCTGGACTTCTCTTGAGCATTTTCCCAATGTAAAATTTTTTTACTTCTACTGAGTACATTTTCAGATGAAAAACTTGCTCATTTATTCCATACACTCCAAACATGAGCATTTACGCTGGCACTCACACCACATCGCGACACCCTACATGGGAAGGACTGGAACAAAACAATTCCCACCGCTCCAAGTCCAAGCAGTTAAAAAAAATTAAAGCGTAGATTGGTTAGTGCGCCAATGTGATTGGTGGTTACCTAGGCAACGGATCCTACCCACTTGGTCTCTGGGCTGCAGATTCTTCTGGATCCTTTGTCATGGTAAAATCAGAAGTGATCTAGTTAACTAGCTAACACAGTGAACAAAAGAGTTATAAACTCTCAGGCAATCTGGTTTGTGTTTCATGCCATCGTTGCTTCCTTAACATAAATTTGGCCTATAATTACATTTTTTTGGTGCATCCTTTAACCGTGCTGTAATCTGGATGATTGCAGCATGCCCTTTTGTATTTAAAGTACATCGTAGAGCATGCATGTACTGTACTTACATGTAGTACTTCAACTTGAGTAAGATTTTGAAGTGATACTTCTAATTCAAGTGGAATAAATTTTTAAGCGAGCACTTGAACTTCTACTTGACTATGAATTTTGTGTACTTCTGCCACCTCTGTCCAGGAGTCTGGATTAAAGATTGTAAAACAGGGTTGGGTACCAGGAGCTTACAAACTGTGTGTTAACCAAGTCACAACCCTTAAGCCGTGGTGTGAGGTTGTTTTTCATCATTACCTCTACGAGCGAGTGCCAGTGGGCAATGGGTTTCCGTGGGTACGTCAGCATCTCGTTCCAGTGATCACGGCCCAGGCCCTCAGCCATGTTCCCCACTCGACACACACCGATGATCTCGTTATGGCCGACACTATGGACAAACAGAAGATTTTGTTCATTTGAGACCACAAACCACAAAGCTACAAAGGTAAATACTGTACGAATAACCCCCTGGACTTGTGAGGCGCATAGAGCACAATTTACTGAAGTTGTTTAATAGTGTCATAGTGAAATTGATATGAGGCTAATCAATTCTGTCTGTAATCAGATACCTGCTGTCAACATGTCTGCAATGTTCTTGTACCACACATCATCATCATCATCATCATCATCATCATCAAGGATGGTGCTGAGGTTGCCTTACGCATTTTGTTTAGACAGCAAAACTTTTTTTAAATTTAAGAAATTAAACCAACAGATCAGAACTAAGTGTAAAACTCCAGTCAACTGAAGAGATTTAGAAAGAGGACATTCGGTAGTATTGTTTTCCATAAGTAGAGGTCATAAACGTCATGGCAGGCAAGGAGTCTTTGAGAGGAATCACAAAATATTTAAATGCAATTTTCTCTGTCTTTTCACTTTTGTAACCTGATTTCAAGAATTTTTTTAAAGATTTTTTTTTTTTACAATTTGCATAATTTCATTGTACTATAATGACAATAAAGCTATTTTTAACCATGTGAAGGGTTTTACACAAGCCATCACACAGTTTCACTCTTATAAAACCGGCAAATAAACTGTATAACATCGATTATCAATTAACCTGGTGACAGAATCATGGATATCCAAGGCTTATTTAGGCATGTGGGAACCAAAGGCCAACCAATCTGCTCTGATCTCACAGAAAAGCCAATGTAGCAAAAAAAAAGTTTTTTTTGCTGTCTGTTATAGAAAGGTACCAGAACTCCCAGTGCATCACAGCCTGGTGTGTATAAGCCCAAGCAGGCAAAGGTTGTTGGCCCATCCTCTAAATACATCTGTTCTCAATCCTACTGAGAATCCACATGGATTCACCGGATAAACAAGCCCAATCCCTGGAGCCCCCACCGCGCAACCCACAGCACACACCCAGAGATCCCGCAGAGCCACAGCTAGCCAGGCGGCACAAGGAGAACTTACGCAATACCGAGCTTAATGCTTCGGGTGTTAATGCTATGGCTGATCGGTATATTTTACTTTAAAAAATTACAATATATGTATTATCATTTAAATGGCTGAATGTTCAAACAATAATTAAAACAATTTGTGCAACATGGAAAGTCCCAGCAAAATAAATATGGCAAAAAAAACCCTTTGTTCATTTATTATTTAAAAAGTTTTCTTTCCAGACACAAATCTTTACATACAATTTCAAAAGGCCTACTTAGTCATGTAAAGGCCTCATTATAATATTTGAGATAGAAATACAGCCAAAGAGCTAAAAAGAAAAAGACAGAGTAACAGTACCAGGCACTAAACATCCCCCCCCCCCTTTTTTTTCTTTTTTTTTTTTTAGAGTTTACACAGGAGAGCAATTTGAAAGATGCCGATTGAGGGATTTTTACACACTTTGCATATATTTGCATTAATTGATATTGCACGATACTTCCGGTTTAGGGCAAATCCTGCAAGTCAGGGACATTTTGCAATAAAAATTCAACGTTTTTATGTCTGCGTCGTACATTTACTACCCCAGGAAAGCATTTTAGGTGCTGTATATGTGAAAACCTGTCGAGATAAACTGAATACATGTTTAGAGGTTATATGTAGAACTGTTGCATGCTTATGTCTGTTTTAGTCTTTTCTCTGCCTTGTTTTTGCTTTAACCTCCTGAGATCCAGAGAGTGTATTTACATTTAGGTATTTTGGCAGACGCCCTTATCCAGAGCGACCTGCTACAGTACATTTTTATCTCTTTATACACCTGAGCAGTTGAGAGTTAAGGGCCTTGCTCAAGGCCCCATCAGGTGGTCGTGGGATTTAAACCTGGGACCTTCTGAACCGTAGTCCAATGGCTTAACCACTGAGCTACCCCTGACATATTTTGGTGGATCTTTTTGGTGGATCTTTGGGTCTGACGTGGTCAAATCCCATTTGTTCTCATCTCTTTTCAGTTCAGGGTTGTAGTGCAATGTCTTGAAAAAATGATGTGTTTTTGTGTGTATTTTCTTCAAAAGAAAGGGTGCATTCTCCTTATGTGTCTTTTTTCCCTATGCCAAGGGTTATGACACACCCTTTCTTCATAGACCGCCTGATAACTTTATATACTTTCATCCTGTCTCTTCAACTCACAACACATTACAAGAACCCCATAACAGAAGACTTCCTGTTTGAGAGGGTTCCAAGTTCTGACATGCCTAAGACTTTCCAAAAAAACCCTTTGAGGAACTCTGCTTCTCCAACCGTGAAGGTTTTCTATGTGGTATTAAATATATATAAGCACGGGTATTGTATTATTGGCATGTCCGATTCAATACAACAGTGTGACATTTTGGAGGTTGCCATGGAGAGTCCGGATTGTGCACTGAAATGCATCCTCATCATTAATTCAAAAACCCTGTTTCCATCAGCCTTGATTGTGTTTTCTCTTAAACACCATGCCAATATGAAATGTTTAGGACATTCTTGACATCCGGCCACTTGTCCTCACATGCAGAATAAAAGGTCACGTATAAATATGTGCATAATCAACCGTTCTTTAGGAACTGTCCAGACTCTGGGTTGGGAACGATGCCGTAGTTCTGCTATTCTTTCAGAGCCACGGGAGGCTTTAAATGCTCCTCCCTTACACAGGGTTTCCTCAGAAATGCTCTTTAATCTCCCCAGACATCAGAGAGTCCATCTCGTTCGAAATCGAGTGTACTACTCGCAGCACTTCTTGATTGAGACGTTAATGTGTGTTTTCCCAGTGAGCGCTGTGGGCTGAGGCTGAGTGGCCTTGAGGATGGGAGCACAGGGATGTTCGCCGGATGATATCATCTCATAAAATATTCACTTTTAACAATGCTTTAGCTAACGCCCACATCATTTCCTTTCCTTTATCTCGGTGTGGACTCTCTTCCTTTCTTCCTTTTGTTCATTCGAGATCTGACGCTGGAAATAGTAATTCAGAGATCAATGTACATTTAAATTAAGGGCTGAATTTCCACTTAAGTAAAGCATTAGTTCTGGAATGACCCACTGATTGCATAAAAATGAAGGGCGTTCACGTCAATCAGGGAATTTCGGATGAATGAAGGCCAGTAGACAAGACTTCAAGCATCGTCCGGTGATGAGACTCTCAGCCACAGTAAGGCATTTGTACGGTGAAAACGTTTAAAGAGGGCCGTACTTCCATGATTGTAATGCCGACTGGAGTCATTTCTGTGAAAAAGGAACACCTGATCGTTGAAAATAGACGGAGAACTTGTCACCAACTTGCGAAGAGACGCATCTGTCTGTGGGAACTCAACACACAATCATTCACCAGCACCACGTGTACATTACAGGAACTCGGGAGGAGCTGACTTTCAGACAATAACTCAATGGACGACTCACTAAAGCAGATGCTAATTGCATTTGCAAGTTGTAAGCAGATTGTTTATGCACATATAGACCCTTAAAAAAAACGAAGCAACTTAGCTTCCCGGTAAAAGTACACTGTAACTTAATGTACGCAACCTTTTGCAGACATTAAACCAATGCATTTCCGATTACAATCAGCACTGGCTATGGAAGTAAATCATACTCAGCACTATTACAGTATAAGATAAATGCATGAGCCTTTTTGTGAGAAATACAGTTTTATATTAATTATATAATATAATTACAATTTATAGATTTCATGTTAAAAAATGCATGTCACTGTAATAGGTAATATTTATGTCACTAATTTTATTTGTCTGAATGCTTTTTTTATGCTTTTTTTATAGAATAAAAAAAAAATACATACACTACCGTTCAAAAGTTTGGGGTCACTTTCTAACTCCATGATGGTTCCTGATTTTTATTTCTTTCTACA
>JAOVVB010000001.1:31136966-31148553 GCA_028570985.1 Heterobranchus longifilis
AACTTTTGCACAGTGCCACAATAATGTTTTTATTTTTCATCTTTGTTCAATTTATGACATAAAAAGTAACTATGCATTGATGTTTGCTGAAAATATTGTAATTTTTTTCCATTTCCAGGAGAGACTGGAGATCTTTTCAATTAAAAAATCCAACACCAAAATGTTATTTATCAAGGGGTGCCTAAACTTTTGCATAACACTGCATAATGCTGGAACCTATCCCAAGATTCTTTGGGAGAGAAATGACGGCAAACACAGAACCCGAGGACATGTATTATATGAAAATGAAGTACATCTTATATACATGATTTTACAGATAATTCATACAGCACTTCATATTTCACTGACACGACTGTAAGACCATAAACATCAGGGCTGGTGGCACAAGTAGGAAGTCCTCCATAGTCAGCAAAGGCCATATCCCTATGAAGACCGCCTACACCGTGTTCTTTGATGGATGCGGTCCCCAGGTTGAGACATACCAAAAGAGTCTTGAACCTGGCCTTGTAAAATTCTTATTGTGTCTTGCATTTGGTAAAAAAAACCCAAGTGCTCGCGCTATCATCAGGAGGTCACTGGTTCGATTCCCGGGTGTCGCTGTAGCCTCTCGCAGCCGAGGGCCTAGAGAGAGCTGATTGGCCGAGCTCTCTCAGCAGGTGGGATGGGATTGGAGGCACATAGTGCTCTCACATCAATCACGGCTCTACAGCCAGTCATGGGCATCTCTGAGCTCATTGTCGTTAGATAGTCTTCGGCCATCCCTGACTGACTAGTAGTAGTAGCCTTAATGTGGGTGCCCCCTAGTGACGGGGAGGAATTGGACACGACTAAATTAGGGAGAAAATCTGAGAAAAAAAAACAAAACAATCTTGGCCTTGACTCGACAGAGATATCCTCAAGCTTTAAATTGTCCATCCGCATCCTGGCTGGGCATCAGTGCATAAGTTGTAAATCATTCTGCATGTAAGCTTAAATTGCTTTCTAATGCGCACTTGCACAAGCACACAGATATAGTAGCAGAACTTCCACTGGCTCCTAATTATTCACTGATACACCTACATTAATGGAAACCGCAAGATTAGAGCAGATGATAATGTTCCTAAGAGCAGATTAGATCTCGTTCTATGAATATTACCGAGAGTCGGATCGGTCTGTACCATCCTAATGCAGTCCTATGTGAAAGCCTTTCTCGTGCTGTATATCTCAAGGCACTCATAGAGAATACAAATATCAATTCAAAAGGCCAACTTCTACTGAGATTCCGGACTCCTGCCTCACACATCCATCTCCTGCGTGTACCCAGAGAGCTCCAAGGGTGTATTAAGGTAAATGATCCCCTCGTTATGGGGGTTCGGGGAGGTCTGGGACCCTCAGGTCTTTCTCTCAGCAGGATATTTTATTTATTATCAGTAGTGAAAGGTCATGCAGGCCTAGGCGCAGAGACAGGCTCATTATCAGGATGAGTCCCCCTGACTGTGCCTGTCAGACTGGGAACAACGCTTATTACCACCCAACAGGGGGGATATGCTGCTGCAGCTGAAGTCAGGTACAATACATGTAGATTAATTTATAGCAACATTTAAACACAGAATATCATTAGTTGGGTGGCAAGTACAGAGTTGGTGCAGGAGCTGAAACTGTTCACAAAAGTTTCTATAAACTTTTAAAATTTAATATTAACAAGTCTGACAACAAAAAAAAAATGCCCACATCCAGGACTTTGCGTCTGCCAGGGTGAGTCTGGTTCGAACGCAAAAATCCTATTAAATAATATATAATGTTTTCTGTAAGTTCAGTTGTGGGTAGAAATGACATGATGATTCGAATAAGTAAGTTCTTTTTTTTCGGACTTGACGTGCTAAATAAAGAGCAAGAGTTCACATCATTATTACAAACACTAATCACTAACTAAATTTTTATAATTTTGTCCGTTGTAATTAAAGTCTGAAAGGGTGCCTATGAAGTGACTCTAATCTGTGATGTGTTTTCCATCATAAACAAAAGAGCAAAGGGTCGCTTCATTTTCAACAAGTTAAAAATAGAGAATAAAGCACTCATATGCCGTTGCTGCCTACTCTATTCTAATGTCAAGTGGGAACCCAGGGGAGGATAGTTAGCTATTCTGAACTCCAAACTATGAATGTAACAGTCAGAAATGAATTATATGTTATATAGCACATAACCAGTCTACTCCAAAAGTATTGGAACAGCAAGGCCAATATAGTGGTACCTCGACATACGAACGGCCCGCCCTAAAGATTTTTGCCTTAAAAACTGAAAATCTGAAAGAAATTTGCCTCGGCATACAAAGTACTTTCGGCATACCAACGAACAAAACAAACACCGGCTAAGTTGCGTCAATGGGAAACCAAGCGACCAAGCACATTTTGTGCAAGATTTAGTGAAGACATAGCATCATGGGTGCCAAGAATGTTACAGTAGCAAGGACGGTAGAAAGAATAAAGGGAGCCACTTTTTGTTCTTAGATTTGATGTCTGCTTATTCCGTATTTAATTTCATTTACAATCAACGTTTTGATTGTTTTTGCATGCAAAAATAGGATTGTAGTGTTGGAAATATTGGTAATATTTTTGTGTGGCTGGAACAAATTATCTGCATTTACATTATTTCCTACGGGAAAATGCGTTTTGCAATTTAAAAAAAAAATTTGCCTTAAGAACTCGCCTCCAGAACGGATTAAACTCGTATGCAGAGGTACAGCTGTATTTTGTTTTTTTGTCATACACTGAAGACATTTGGTTTTGAGATTGAAAGGCAGATGTTACCCATGTTTTATGGCTAATTACGCTTATGATCTATTGTCCTATTTCATTATTTGCTCTCAAACCCAAATGTATACTGTATAGTATAGTGTGCCATTCCAATGATTTTGGAGGGTACTGTACGTTATCACTTTTATAGAAGCCTGGATGCTCCACATATAGGCTACATGTTTATTTAACATACTACCCCATTGTTGATTTTTTTTCTATAGCATAACGCAACAAACATATTTAGTTCGAATACAAAGTGCCGTTTCACCAGTTTTTTGTAACTGTGCCTAAACGTTTCTAGCCTCTTTCAGTCAGCTTGGCAAATCCAAGGGCTGGGCTTCTGCAAATCCACCGCTCCTCTCAGTCTCGCTAATTCAATCACGCCCTTCCGTCTGTAGACTATAGGATAACAGTCGCCTCCATTCTCATAAGCACTTAAATCAAGTCAGCTGTGAAATTATGGTCACTCGCGAGCTGTCAATGAGATTACAGCACGGTTGTGCAGAGGTTCAATATTGGCTGAGAGAGAGCGCAGGCAGTCCATCTTGGGTGATTATCTGGACTCACAAGTCCCTCAGGAGCTCCTCGAACACTTCTAGTCTGTTTTAAGAACCCTTTAAAGGTGTGCATCATCGCAAAATACTGACATGGACTGCTTATGATAAGCGCAAATGAATAGGGGTATGTACTGTAAGAATAATATAAATGTAACCAGACTTATCACTGACTCTTAGCCAATTTTAGGCTCCACTACAGTGGAATGTGTTTATGATCTAATAAATACGTCTGTACGCATATGATTTATTAAAACAATACATAGTGTTTAAAAGGCTAATAAGTCAAAACAGTTGCTACCTATTATTGAGGAATTTTTTTCTTGATTTTAATTAAATGTTTTTTTTCTGTTGATTTTGCTACTTTTGTAATATCATTTTTATGTATATACTGTAGTTAAAAAGCTGTTTATTGATACAAAACAGTAAATACAGCAATCAAACAAAAAACTTAGCTACAAATATTTTACAATTTAAATTCCGAGATTTAATACTAGCTAACATTTCAGCAATTTGGAATAGAGCTGTTGTTAGTCAGCCTAACTAGCCTTAACTACATAAGGCTTCCCAGCAAAAGAAGCTCAAATTTACCATTAGCGCCTTAAATTAATGTGCGATCTGAAGTGTATTTTTTTGTTAAATGTTTTGCTTTAAGTAAATTTAACAGTTAACACTTTTCTAACTTTAGTTTTATCATTAAAGATTTTTTTCAAATAATTACACTTTTATTACCATGTAACAATCAAATAATGACAGTGTGTGGTCCAAGTGACACCAAATTGGGAAAAATGTAATGAAAAAAAAAAAGCAAAAAGACAAAAAAAGGTTAGTGAACAAATCTAAAAAAAGGCAGATAAAAAAAAAAACAGCACACAAATCTACACAATTTGAGATTCAAAATACTGGAATTAGCAAATAGCAAATGGCTCAGAATTGCAGAGAGTAAAGTAGGTTAGACTTTAGAGTATAGTCTAGTCTAGTCCACGAGTATTAACAGGCTATCTATATAAATAAAAGAAAGGTTTCGTTTGCACATTGGTCAGAACTCGCGCTTTCAATGATATCTTTACGTTTCATATTTTGAAGGACGCGAATCCAGTCTAAGAAAATTTTCTGTCTGTCTGTCTATCTGTCTGTCTCTATGTAAGTAAGTGAAAACAAAATGTTAAGTAAAAGCGATGTTATGAACGGTTACAGTTATGTGCCGGATAATAACCTACTTTAAAATTAGCTACAAATAAGCTACTTTCTCAATGTTAATGAACACCTGCATCCATTGATATTAATTAGAAAGCTAAACAGAGATCTTTTTTTTTTTTTTTAGATTAATTTTTACTGGGAGAAGTTAATGTTTTCACCACCAAAATAATAGTGAAAATTATTTTTTAACGTGTTGGAGTCGTTTAAGACAAAACTTTATCTGATCTAATTTTTTCGATTTCTCATCTGTGTATGTCTGATGATGAAAGTACAACTTAGCAGATTCAAAATCTTGCTGTGAACTAGGTAACGTTTGTACAATTTCATAATATTTAGCCACCAATCCAGTGGAAACCAAAACCATATAATAGAGTCACACCAAACAAAATTTGGTAAAATTACAGTATGCCCCTTATAAAAAATTAAGGGGTTCACCTTAGTTACAGACAGACATGCACGTGGGCTTCAACCTAAAATAATAATATTACTGGTTACATTAAAGCTTATCAACTTATTTTAACTAACTCTTCAACCTTTTAACTAATTCTACAAACTCTTTTTCTGTGAACGACAAGTTTTTCAGCAGGTCTCCAAATAAGGACGTGATGGTAATCGGGTGTATATTTACGTAGGTTAGTACTGTAGCCGTAACTATAGTGACTATAGTGATTCATGATCCATATCAATCCATATCAAAAACTCAATTTTTTGCATTTGCACAAGTTATATTTGCTCAAACTCTTTCCTGTGCTGCAATTCTATCTCACGTTTGCTCTGTTTGTCGCCAGGGTTGCCAGATCACACCGACAGAATTCTGTATAGGCAGTGTTGAAAACCCACCCACTCTAAAATATAAATAAATAAATAAACACCCTGAATAATAGATACCTCAGTATTATAACTTATAGCATAGGTCAATTATGTATATGTACATACAATGTTTAATTCAAATGTGCCTTTTTGTAACCCACCGGAATTATTCCAGCAAGGATGAGAACAAAGCAGCCTAATTACTTGGAAACCACCCTAGTAGACACAGGCCATTTTTCTATTATTTTCATTTCATTGCTGTTCAAAGGAAAAAGGTTCTGACCTTGGTCCTTTGAACAACACAGAATGAAAAAATAACGCGTCTACATCATCATCAAAAAAAACAAAAAAAAACAAACAAAGGGAAAAAGGCATTATGCCTTATGTCGTCATGCCCAGTCATATTTTATCATATTTTAATAAAATTCTGGATGTCTCGAATGTTGATTTCATTCAAGAACATGGACAAAATATTGTTATTTTTTTTACACTATACAAGTAAGAAAGGGAGTGCAAAATAAAGACTTTTAAAACTTTTTATCTCTGAAGGTCAATAGTGAACAAGATCACATATTAGCACAGCCATATACTGGTCCTGCAGAGACTGTCTTTGTATATGTATGCGAATACAATTCCTGCAGAATGTCATCATGTATCTCAGGGCTGAAAAATATCCCTTTTTGCAGATGTGACCATTCCTGACAACTCATTCGGTATCAGTAAATCATCCTGATTGACCTTTCACTCGTCCTTCAATATCTGTCTCTGTGTCTCCTTCTCTCTAGCTGGGGGTAATGGATTGACCTTTACATATATTAACTGCCTTGTGTTTTATTTATAGGTGGCCCCGGGATTACAGGATAAATGCGACTGATCGAACACAATGATTTACATACGGTACAGCAGAACGTTATTACAGATTTTGTGTCTGGGTTTGAAATGGCAGTAAGGAACGTATTCATTTATTTTAAAAGCATTTTTATCTCTTTAAATTGACTTGCCATGCCAAATACAAATCAGTCTCATTTATACCAATACAAAGGATGAATAAAAGCTTAACTACGTCAATACAATTGATTAGACCAGATTGGTGGAAATAAAAGGACAAATGCTCGTAGAATCTTTTTTCCAATAATGTAAACAGAGTGCAAAGTAAAAGTCAGTTTTGTCAATGGGTGATGGCCATCAGGGACAGACATGCTGAATGAGACGGACAGCTGAAGTTCAGGTTTAATTCGGAAATGTCAAACATCACTGCTGGCAGATTTGCACCAGTATAAGCCTGCAATTTATTTAAAATAGTCTTTGTAAATTATTTCTTGTCAAAACTGAGATGATCCTAATAAAGATCTTTTCTGCATTCTAAAACACACTGTGTAATAACTTCTACTCCATGTTGATGAAGATCGATAACGTTCACCTAATGAGAGACAAGACAAAAATGACAGAGTACAAAGTAAAGCTGGCTTCACAAATCTTTGTGCTTCATTCTCTGCCTAAGAGATCAAAACCGGTCCTGGTTTTATGATCTTTGATAGTAACAACATCACAGAATATAAATCTCTTATCGCTCTCTAATTACACACTAATGCTAGTCACAACATACAAAATAAATCATTATCATTCAGTTCTGTTTTAACCAGTGTTTCATCATTTAGTGTTTAATATTTTCATCTCATTTTTGTTAAATAGTTGCCCTTTAAACTCAAGGAGAATTTTTGTTTTTGCAGATTTTTTAATAAACATAAACAGCGGTACCTCTGCATAGGAAATTGGTCTGTTATGGAGGCAAGTTCATATGGCGAAATTTTGTATTGCGAAACACTTTTTCCCATAGGAAATAATGTAAAAGCAGATAATCCGCTCCAGCCACCCAAATATATTACCAATATTACCGATTTCCAACACTACTGTATAATCATTACTTTTTTCATATAAAAACAATCAAAACATTTTCATATTTAATGAAGCGAAATATGATTTAAATAGACATTAAACCTCACTTAACCTTAATTTTTGATTCCTCTCGGAACTGGATGCTTTAAAAACCAAACTGAAAGTGGCTCCCCATTTTTTCTTGCTGATGTGCTTCATAACTTTCTGGGGATCCATGCTGCTATGTTTTCACAAAATCTTGCACAAAATGCAAAAAATAAAACATAAAAAAACAGCAACAAAAAAATTGGAAACGCTCTTCTCTTGGCTGTCCACTGACCAAAACAAGTTGTGAACAGCTCCTGGACGCACACGAAACTGCACGTATGCACGCTCAGGTGGACGGCTCACATTTCTCGAGAATGCGTCGTATGCCGAGGCAAATTCCTTGCAAAATTGCAGTTCTTAAGGGGAAAATTAAAAAGGCCGGGTGATTGAATGCTGTGGTACCCCTGTGTTGTTTTTCTTTGTAGGGGCAGTGGTGTCTCAATGTGTTAAGGCTCTGAGTTTCTGATCAGAAGGTCAGCAATTCGAGCCCCAGATTTGCTAGGTTGCTACTATTGGCCCCTAGAGCAAGACCCTTAACCCTGTCTTCTCCAGGGGTGCCGTAAATCCTGTGCCCTGACCTCAAACTAATCAAATGTAAAAATCCTTTTTTAATAGGATGTATGATAAACTGAATTATACTATACAAACATGACTGAACAAGAAAATGTAAAAATGGGTCACACAAGCAAAGGAATAGCACAGTTTCTATGACCAAAAAAAAAAGAAAATAATAATATGCTCATTTTTAAAGGGTTCTACATATTTGCGATGTCATTCCTATATCACGGTAGAGGTCAAATGTACACGTTATAAAAGTAATAATAACTTACATTCCACCTGACATATCTGAAAACCCAAATGCACAGTTTCAATGCACACTTGGGCAAATCTTCCATATAAACACATATGTATTTTTCATCGTCATTGACCTATGCTGTTGCCGACACAGAACTGTCCCGCTTAAATTTAACACAACCCACCTATCATACAAACATTTTAACATTTTCTCTGCTTCTAAAAGCTGTCTACTCATGACTCTGAGGGGACTAGACTTGTTTTAACTTCTAAATGTGAAAATGAGGACGATTCAAGTGCACTGAAACCTTAATCATGGAATTGAGAACTGTGTACAGAGAGTGTGAAAAGCACGTGCGAACGCCAAGCGTTTTCGTCTTCCTCAATAGACCTGACATCACTTTCATCTTTCGGAAGAACAGGGAAACACTTTCCTCTGTAGAATTACCGTCGGGGATCTTACGCCCACTTGTGCCTTGCGACTGTGTAGAAAAAGTGTAACTAAGGAAAACCACATGCAGATTTCAACTATCCTCTAGTGCTGATTCTTTTTTTTTTTTAGAACGAGCGTTAGCATGTGTACACTTCAAATCAATACATTTAACCTATTTATGTCTAATATAATAATTACTTAATGCAGATACAGTATGAAGCCAAATCCAAAATATAGGTTTTCTTTTGCATGTAGGGCATCATATACATAATCAGGTCTCTTGAAAAATGATTTATGTATTTATGAAGATAATCTGGCTGGTCTAAAGCAGCATGTCCCAACAGATATGACCTATATATGAGCCTTGGAAAGGCCTCGGATGCTTGCTACTGTAAGACTTTGAAGCAAACATCTGGGATCCCGAACAAGACGCCAGTGATGGTTTAGAAGGTTGCAACACATTCAAATCAAACCCTGTATAACTACAGGATGGAGGCATCCCAGGGATGTTACCCCAGTGGTTTTTGTCCCTTTTGTGTCTTGCTTTGCCAGCCGTCACATTGGCCTTACCCTAAATCGCTCTACAGGAACCTCCATTTCTGCACCATGAAGGAGTCAGTGCTGGTAGAAACTGCACTGTGGTACACATTTAAGCAGGGTTTTAAGTGCCCGTGGAAAAAAAAACATCCTCCAAGTACCGTGCAATCCGCTACTGCATTAAACATGGTTCATTGCCACTTCTTGTGTAAGAGATTTTCTGAGAAAAGTTATTACATCATGTATAAGATTGTGGGAAAAAAAGATAATTTGTTCAACCAGCCTGTGTGATACTGTGGACACCGTCATACATTTTTTTAGACCAGGTTATCAGACCATGAATACAGTATTTCACACACTCCTACTACGCTCTCGCACGTTTCACAAGTGCTAACAGATGCTAAGGGGTGAGCCGTCAATGCCGGATGAAGGCAAACGACGGTACCGACATATGTTCAGGAATCTAGCCAACTGTTTTTAATAACCATCCTGTGTAATCTTATGTGGGAGGTTTTTGTAAGTAGATCTCCTCTCCTCTCTTCTCCGCAACCCAGATCAGTCTCGATACGCAGACGGTTACTGATAGCAGCAGAAACAGAGGGGATTGGTATTTGCACAGGATTTGGCTCGATGGGCAAATTAATCGCCTTGCTGGCACATTTCCATAGGAGAAGTGGATCCTCACTTATCTCAGTTAGAAGCCATAAACAAGACAGTTTCCCATTTGTGTTTAAGAGCTTCATGGACCAGGAAGTGTTCTAATTGGACAGAAACAGCGACTTTTATTGCCGTGATCACCATTTAAGTATATCTGAACTACCACGCAGTATAAAATATACAGTACTCTATGCTCATAACATATCGCCTTTGCGCTCCCCTCTTTCCAGTACTATGGATATCACCTGAATCATACATGTAATGGTATGTGTTGAATTGGTGTGACCTAGTATAAAATATCTTATTAAATGCTGTACAGGTAAATAGTTTAAAGTTGTTGTGATAGTGAGAAACTCTTGCCAACCCCAAGCCCTTAACGTTACTAAAAGTTGGCTTCAGACCAGCAGATTTTTTTGGTGCTAAGAATCAACTCTGTTGCTGTAGCAGTGAACGAGGCCACCGGAGAACTCCTGCTGAACCCTTGAGCAAGACTCTGAACTCTAAGCTGTAAAGCTCGATGAAAAAATACAGTACGCTATACAAAAAAAAAAAAAGCACTAGAGGGCTTCTCGAAGGAGAGCTTTTAAAAGGTAGAAAGGCCAAACCATTATTTTATAATGTAAACAGAAGATCTTGGGTTTCTGTTTGCCTGAATGACTGTCAAGTGAATATATTTAATTTCTAAATCTTCTATCAATTATGCAGTTATTCATCATACGGCATAATAATAATAATAATAATAATAATAATAATAATAATAATAATAACGTCCGTGTAAAGACTTTTAAGAACGATTATCCAACGTTGGAAAGACAATGACCTATGAATTGTATGCATGGTAAATAGTTACATTTTATATATAATATCCATATTTTATCTTTAACTCTGCGACCTGAATCTCAAAAACAAGTGCTTTATTGACAAGTCCATTACTGAGGTGTCCCGCTGCTATACTTTACGGTGTGAAAGTAGTTTTAAATTCTTACAGGGACTGTGTAGCCAAAAAGTGAGTAAAATAAACCATGGAGATGGTGGAAAGCTCTGTAAATCTTGGAAGTTTCTCTTTATGTTTCCACTTGTTTCAGGGTTTAATCCCAAATGGTGCAAAATGGAAAGCTAGTGTGCTATGTAGGGTACAATCACTTGTTCCACACAAAAAGTAGTGCCCTTGATCAGGGGTTAGAGAGAGGAATTTCATTGGGATTGTTAAGAGGCTAGTTAGCTTTATATCTCACGTTAGTCATGAACAAGGCCGTGAGGAGTCATGAACCTGTCAGAGTGCTGGGCAGAAGCTCCTGCTCATGTCAAATAGCATTAACGAATGATCGAAACAGAACGCGGACAGCATGGATCTTTCCAGTACTATGGACAGCAATTTAATCTTTTACTGGTACACAGTACTGGGTCGTACAGGCTTATTTTCACCCGTGTAGCTACGGCGTTTTTAAATAAGGCATTTAAAAAGTAAAAGTACAATTCAAATGTAAGCAGCATCCTTTACAACAACTTACAGCATACTGTATGTATCATTCAGATAAATAACAATAAAGAAAACACTACTGTACAACCACACTCTGCAACACTTTACCTTATTTAAACTAGGGCTGTGCGATTAATTGAAATCGTATCGATTTTGAAACTTTTAGTTCTGAAAGTTAAGTTGCACGACGTAGTGTTTTTGTATAATTATTTATTTTAATGTGTGTGTTATGCGCTAAAATGCCCCCCTGCCACGGATTGCCCCCCCCATACATAATCACTATCAAATATATTAGGACACCACAATAAAAAAATCATATTATTATTATCATATATTATTCATATATTATTACTATTATAATTGA
>JAOVVB010000001.1:31182951-31207528 GCA_028570985.1 Heterobranchus longifilis
CCATGACTGTAAAAACTCAGTTGTACGGATAATGGAATAGAAATAAAACTTGACTGTAGGATGGGTCCACATTTGGGAGACATGATAAGACTATTCTCAGAATGTTCCAAATGGTGGTCTTTTGTTCATCACTTGAGTCCTCAGAGACAAACACTGTGTGGGGACACACTATAAAAGGGTCTTCTCATTATAAATACAACTTGCAAGTGGCCAAATTCAGGGTCAAATGGTGCTTCTTTTAAGTGGCTACATCTGCCCTAATTGCACCATTTGGTGACGCCTGTGTCGATACCGATGCTGTATTATGTGGGACCAATGATGGTGGGTAAGTGTCTCCTTTTGGTGGTCAGAGGGTGGTTCTAAGTGGCCATGTGTGCCCTAAAATGTGCCTTTTGGTGAATACAGTACTATACTGTATGGATACTTACTTAATAGTGGTCTTTTATCTGAAAACCTTTGTGGAAGTGGTTGAGACCAATCATGGCAGATGAGACCAAGATATTCAAGTGGGTCTCTTATCACTATGCATTTCTTATTTTCTTGGTCCAATTAGTGCTCCTGAGCCCTAAACATAAGACTAATTAAACATACATCAACTCTGACTTAACTGCAGTCTGTTATAACCGAAAGCCCTTGTGGTACTGGTTGGGAGCAATCATGGCAGATGAGATTATTGAGCACAGAAAGCATCACAGCGGTGAAGAACGATACTCTGAATGAGTATGTGAATGAGTGTGCCCATTTCCAGGACTGATGCTGCATCCGAGATTACTGTAATGAATTCTCCTGCCTTTCTCAGGATAGACTCCAGATCCACTGACCAGGATCACGCTTTCACTAATGAATGACTGAATGAATTCATAGTAGTTATATTTTTTATCCCATGGTGCGGTAAATTCGCAAATCTAATTGGTCAGAAGGCTGCAAAGCAAATCACAGGTTTACACGAGGGGCGTTCAAGTCCAACCGGGACTTTTGATTGTGCAGAATAACATAAGACAGTTAAAAGAGGAAAAACTCCCTTTATTTCTCTACACTAATGCACTTATCCCAGCTTTTCACTAGTACTTGGATACCATCAAGGTAGAAAGTTTTCTCCATATGCCGGAGCCATGATCATAATGCCTGCTTCATGTCTGAAACGCTGGCCTCCCAGGAACTCCATTAATGTGGAAAACATGTGGAAATAGCTTGGTGCGAGGTCAGGACTGTACAGGGGATGTGGCAATAACTCCCAGACGAGGTTCCTGTAATGTGCAAGTGGTGTTTGTGAATGAGTGTGTGTACAGTTCACACAGACAGATGCGTCTCTTTTGCAAGTTGGTAACAAGTTATCTGTCGATTTTCAAGGATCAGACATTCCACTCGCTGAATGTTCATGTGAGCGACTGCAGTGCGCTCCGGGCCACCTCGGCTCGGGATCATTATTCATGGACTTTCGGGTCTTCTTCAAAACGTCTGCACAGTTCAAATGTTTTACTGCGGCTAAGAGTCTTATCACCGTACTGTGCCTGACGTCTTCTGTAAATGTCGATCGCTTTTATGCAAAGTTTGACTTGAATGCCCCATGCATTAATGTACTCACTCTGACATGTACAGTAATCGTCTTGACGACAGCTGCTAATTTATATATATAAAAAAAAAACATTAAAGTATTTTTTATGTGGAGATTTTTGTTTGGAATGAGTGTCCAGTGTTAGCACTTTGGAACACTTTGTTATCCGCCATAGCAATGGATGGAGTGTTTAGGATGCAGGACTTGCTTAATACCCTGACAAGCTCTATTTTTTTTGCCTATCAATTAATTAGAGAGAATAAAAACGAGGAAAGTGATATAGGTGACAACATGAAACACCTTGTTAGGCAACAAGTACGGTACCTATAAACTATAAACACAAAAAGGCACAAAAAAAGGAAAAAAAAAACAAAACAGGTTGATGTTGATGTGGCAGGTTGCTGTAGTATAAGAGGAACATGCTGTTATGGTGAAATAATCAACTTTAATGGGGTAACAGTAAATCTTTCCCAACTTTACGTCATGATTCCAATACCATTAAAGCGTTTAGTTCCTTTCTTGTATTCTTCTCCTAATTTTTCTTCTTCTTCTTCTTCTTATTATTATATAAAATTACAACTATGAATTATTTAGTACAGTTTAACTAAAAGCACAGGCGTGTAGTTACGAGAGCAAGGACTGCACTGATGTCCGGACCCATTTTGGAATTTAAATACCATGATCTTCAGGCTAGACCTAATCAGGATTAGGATGGGAATTTAGCCCTTTCAGCACTGCAATGCTGTCTGTGTAAATGGGCAACTTATGGTGTATGACTTATGGTGTAAAAATCAGACTTTAATATCATCTGTACTGTAAATGTAAACAGAGAATTAGTGTAATTAAAATACCAAAAACAAAAAAAAACAAAATAATATTCATTAAAGAAAGCTCTGTGGCTTAGTGCGCGACTGTGAAATTGGCTGGTTAGATAGTAATACATATAGCTGCTAAAAAGGCAACTAAAACTAATCACAGACGTCTGTGTGGTCTTCTCTAGCCATATGTGTACTAGTCTAAAATCCTCCAGACACCATCTAAACATCCCGGAATGACCGCTCCTCTGTTTGTGTGTGTGTGTGTGTGTGTGTGTGTGTGTTTGTTGTTGTGTCTGGTATAGGAAATGCAGAGTTCTTTAGCAGGAATGCTCATTGCACATCCGTTTCTCTATGAGGGGTCTGCATTTGCCTTTGTCTTTGCTTTTCTTCTTCACAGGCCTCACACGATCCTGGACCGCCCCGTCGCACTGCTTGGTACACTCCGACCAGCTGGACCACTGGCCTAGTTTGCAAACTCCTGGAGAATGTACAGAAAAAGGCTATTAATGTCACATACAATACAGTGGTGCTGAAATGTATTACAGACAGTACATAACATGTATTATAGTTTTTATCTGAGCACAAAACGGGTGATGTCACTAATTACAGTATTTCTAGATTGAATAGTTGTCCTAATTAACTTATGGAAAATATTGATAAACTGACTGTGACAATGATATTCAGCTTCTAAATCTGAGCCATGGACTGGGTCACCTCCAGACCTAAACCCGACAAACAACTGCTGGACAGTTGTGAAGAATTATGATCTTCAAGAAGTAATCAAACAGGCATGGATCGAACAAGTGACACCAGAGTACTGAAGACGTCTTTTTGACTTTATACCCAAACGGATCCAGCAAGATTTGACAGATAAATGACTTTGTATTAAATGTTAATTGTTATAGAGCAATTTCATTGCATAAAAGAACACATTATTTTTATGATCTTAGTTTGTATTATAAAAAAAATTTGAGAATGTCATTTAAAAATTTAATTTCACTTTATTCTCAATACTTTTGGCCACCACTGCACATTAAAAGATAGCAATAGTCACTTCTCTCTCTTTTCTTTACGCTCTTAAAAGATAACATTTTTTTTTTTGTTTTGCATTTTCTGTACTTTAAACTCTTTGAAGTTCAAAGCTACAGTGGTACCCTAGCATACGAACACCACGCCTTGTGAATTTTCTCCTTAAAACCTATGCATACAGTTTTTGACCGAGCTGGCCGCGTGTACTTCTGGTCACACGCACATGTACAGTCTGGTAGGCGTTCAAAACTTGTTTGCATCAGTGCAAAACCAAGTTTTTGTGCAAGATTTAGTGAACACATAGCACCATGGGTCCCAAGAATGTTATCAAGGAAGAAAAGGGAGCCGCTTTCAGTTTGGTTTTTAAAGCAGCCGGTGCCAGGAGGAATCATAAATTAAGGTTAAGTAAATGTCTATTTATTCCATAATTTACTTCACTTACATGTCTTTTCTAAATGATTTGATTGTTTTCATATTATGATTATATTTTTGTGTGGCTGGAATGGATTATCAGCATTTACATTATTTCCTATGGGACAATGCATTTCGCAATACAAAATTTCACCTTAAGAACTCGCCTCCGGAACGGATTAAATTCATATACCGACGTACAACTGTAATTAAGTTGATCAGTTTTCTTTTAAAGATTGGTGCTAATGACAAAAAGCCTATGAGTTCAAATCCTTGTCCAATTAATCAATAAATCAATCAATCTCTATTTTACATGTTATTGTAAGCTGATGTTAAACACCATTTTGCTTCATTATAATAAATAACTTTGAAATAAATAGACAAATTGTCTATAAAGAAAATAATTTAAAAAAACATTGTTCATTGTATTAGTCTAGCGCTTTATCTATCCATTTATTTATTTATTTATTTTTACATGTGCTGCTTTGAGGAAACTGTTAAATGTCAGACCTGGTATGTCCTCAAACTCAAACTCCCGTCCCACTTTTCCTCTCCGCCGCTCTGTGGCGTCTTGCTTGGCCTTTATGCGGTCGCTGGCCCGTGGGCCCCGTGTGCACTTCCTGATCTTACATTTCTTCCTCTGCACCGTTTCAGGACACGGGAGTCCGCCGAACTCAGGTTCTTGCTTCACCATGCGAGAGCGGATCATGTGACCCTTCCCACAAGACTTATTACATTCGGACCACTCGCTCCACTCAGACAGCATACAGTCCACAGCTGGAGGAGAGACAAAGGAAAGGCAAAGAGTGTTTGAGCGACATATGAAGACGTTAATATCACACTAATGGTGTGGGCCATGATGAATTGATTGTGTCTTAATCCCTGCAAATTCTTGTACTAAGAACTTTGATGAGTCCTTTATTGCAAGTAAAAGAAAGAGAAATTAAGAGTGAGAGCACGTCATTGCTGAGCCAGTTGGACTGTTGCAGAATCAGTTATTTTGTCTACTGACAATGCTATAGAATTTTTAAAAAATGTTCTTTAAGCAACAGGTTCAGTGTGTATTACACTGGGAATACCTGGTTCATCACCTGGTTATGTGTCTTCCTGAATGTTATAATGTATGTAATTTATAGAATATAATATAATGGTTATAACGTAGTAAAGCATATAAGAAAAGAAAAACTCGAACTCGTCTTTCTACATATTAATATAAATGAGATTGAAGCAAACATATGATGAAATTCATGTATGAGGCAGATGCAACTTGCAAAACACATTATTGGTGCTGATTTAATATTTTTTTTTTAGTTATACATGTTATACATGTACTAAAAATTTCAAGTTGCTAACTTCTGCCGTTTTGGAGAAATTATTTTATATGTGCCCCAAAAAAAGGCAATTTTTCACTCGCTTCAAATAACAATAATTAAAAATGCTAATTATTCATATTTCTTTATGAGTTTTGACACTAAAACTGGTGTAAGCCTCTAGAAGCATATGACCAGGAAAAATTATTGCTTAAATTAAAGCATTCTGTGCAAAATTAGGGTTCCCCCCGCAAAAAAAAAATCTGTAGTGTCTGTAACCAGGTCAAATTCATGTTGCAATATCTGTACAATTTTGCATTATAGAATAATACACTTTTTTAGTTTTTTTTTTAAAATGTCTTTGCATGTGGAATGTAAATTGGCCAAGTTTTATCTGAATGACACTTAAGATTGTTGAAAGATTTGAATACGGAAAGGTTACGGACACTACACCTACAGTAGCTGAGACACTTTTTAGCACCAATACCACGTTTTGGCCATGAGGATTGGAATTAGGCTGAAAATGGTAGAGTATTCTTTTAAATTTTAAATTGGGTTTTTATTGGGTTACGTATTGTGTGCGTGTTTTTGTGCGTTACTCACGGCACTCGGGCATCATGCACTTCTCCACTTGCTCCAGCTGTTCTGTGCACTGGCCAGGCAGCGCCGGAGTCTTCAACATGCGCCGCCGCACGCGCATCCCCACCCCACAAGTTACGCTGCAGTGACCCCAGTCTGACCACTCTGACACCATACAGGACAAGGCATCTACACACACACACACACACACATAAACACATTACTAATACATCATAAAAGTGCATCCCCTGTCTTCCCTCTTTCATTCCCCTGACCTTCACTAAGTTTGGTTAATTTCTGTCAAACAGTCTGTGATCATTTTATTTGATGTGGAACAGCAATTTCATACACAAGCTATAAAAAGAAGAACAAAGCTAATAAAGACACCAGCAAGAAAATAACAAATCAATAAAACATTACAGACCTGAAACAGAACAGTTACTCACTGTCAGGTTTTTAAATCAGAGGCAGTCAAGTGATTCTGGCTCACAGCGAGATAGTTAATAATTTGCTCAACTGCAGGGGGGATTGGGGACAGTGTGCTGAGGTGACTGAGGATAAGGGTGGATAAATCAGTGTTCAGTTTACTGTTAAAGTGATGCATATTTCTAGGAAAACGCCAAACGGGACTCTCTCATAAACATAGTTATGACCATTCTTCTTTAATTTCACGACAAGCTTTCAGGACAGTAAACCTTCTAACCTATTCTGAGCCCACTTCTCTTCCCAACTTTATTACACACACACACACACACACACACACACACACACACACACACACACACACACACACACACACACAGCTATTGGCTTGTGCTAGGACACACAAATGTGTGTGTGTTTTTTTAAGAGCTGTCCAAATCAATAATGCAACTCGATCAAACTTTTTTTGTTTGACTAATTGAATCAAGAAGTAATTTTTATAATTCAAAATAAAAAAAAACAAATGTATGTAAACATTAAAATATTAAATACAAGCGTTAAATTGACAAACTCCAATTGTCAAACTTGCAGATTTTTTGCAAAAAAAGTATCGCTGAGTATCGCTTCTATGGACAGGAATCACCAGGGGCCACCCGATATGATAAAATCACGATACACAGTTGCTGAAACAATTTGTTTGGAGATTCTGTAAGTATCACAACTTTATAAATATTTATATCTTTTTTTTCCGCTTCTTCCATAAAGAATGCTGTGCTGCCTGTCGATGTGTGAATAGTATAAGCACTCAAGATTAAGGCTGTGGGTTACTAATCGGAATGTCAGGGGTTCCAGCCCCATCACCGCCAACTTGAGCCCTTGAGCAAGTCAGTGGTGCCGTATCCTGTCTGAGCCTGCACTCTGACCCCAGCTTCCTAAAAAATCATTTCACTGTGCTGTAATGTTTATGTAACAAATAGCTGAATCTTAGATATAAACTATAAAATATTTGATAAAAAATTGATTTTGGAGGGAGGTGGCACGATTCAATAATTAGTGGTTAGCACTGTCGCCTTGCACCTCCATGGTCTGGCTTTGATTCCCGGCTCGAAAAGTTGAGTTGAGTTGAGTTTAACAGCAGTGATAGCTCAGAGGGTTAGAGAACTACGTTACTGAAGGTGGGCGGTTCGAGCCCCGGCTCCCCCAGGTTGCTGATATTAGGTCCTTGAGCAAGGCCCTTAACCCTCTATACTCTAGGGGCGCCATAATATGGCTGACCCTGCACTCTGAATGCAGCTATCATAAGATATGAGGAAAAAAAAAAAGTACAAATAAATGCTTAACTTAAAGGCAGTTGGTGCAATACTGCCACCTACTGGACTGGTGAGGTGTGAAGAGGAAAAACGTTAGGACTTTGTACAGGACCTGACGTTTAAAAACAAATCAACAACGAAAGTTACACAGGATTTCAATCCATATTAAATAGGTTTAGTAGATTTTAATACTTTAAAGCTTGGAAAACATTTAAAGAATTACGGCGGTTTGTGAGAGATAAATAAAGTGCAATATGAATCGAATTGAATAGAAAATCACCATTGAATGAATTGAATTGAATTTGAAATTGAAAGTGTTTTCTATGTTTGGTTTCTGGGTAAACCTAGAACATTATTAAAAGATTACCGAAATATGTATAGTGTAAATAATAGCAATAAAGACAAAAATCACTCAATATGCCTCCAATTACATTGTTTATTAAGTAAAACTTTAAACATAACTTTCATACTGTAGTTATGTGTAAGTTCCAGTCGCTCCTGTTATCAGTCACGTTATAGCAGCTATAAACAGTCCTGACTTCACCAGCATCTTTTTTTCCTTCATTAATTAGTAAAACGTTCCAGCTTGTCATGTTACCCTGAAACAGAGTCTGTTGCGTCTGAAAATCCCTGGAGATTTGCAGTTTCTGAAATACTCAAACCGGCCCATCTGGCACCACCACTCATGCTAACTTTTTCTTCCTTTTGATGTTTGATTTAAAACCTACCTAAAACTCTTGACCCATATCTGTGAAACGTGCTGCCGCCACATTATTTACTGATTAGGTAACTGCATGAACATGTGTGTGTGTGTGTGTGTGTGTGTGTGTGTGTGTGTGTGTGTGTGCAGGTGTTCCTAATAAAGTGGACGAGGTGTGTGTAACATCTATAAGTCTGTCGAATTGAGCTTAAATTCCATCTAGACTTTCACAAAAAACTCTGCAAACCAAAGAGGTGCTGCATGAATGTTCAATTTTAAGTTAAATTGCTTGTCACGATTTGCTTCACAAGTTGCAAATTAAAAAAAAAAAGAAACAATCACAGAAACAGTCTCAAACACAAAAACAAAATAATAACAGTTACTATCACAAATAGCGAAACTCATTAAACAGAGAGCCTCTTGGTTTTCCTTGAAATAAAATCAATACCAGAAATGGAAGGTTTTTATAAAGTATAGGGTGCGGATCTCCTCATCTTAAAGACGAGCTGCTACACATGGATTGTTTGTTAAAGAAAGTAATCAGCCACTCTGTCCCACTGCTCATTCATGTAATTATCGAAATAGCTAATTATGTGACAGCGGTGCATGCAGATACAGGACAAGCGTTTTTAATTAATGTATACAACAACATAAAAAAAAAAACACACCAGACAAGCCTGAGGAAGAACGGCTAGACTACGTCAAGGTAAAAGGAAGGAAACAGTAACCTAAATCAACAGTCTTTACAACCATGGTGAGCAGAAAAGTATCTCAAACTACATGACACTATTTTACTCACCAATTAGCCTAATGTGCATGTCTTTGAAAGTGGGCGGAAACCAGAGCACCCTTAGGAACCCCACCAAGCACAGGGAGAACATGCAAACTCCATGCACACAAACCTGAGTCAGGACTGGAACACTTGACCCTGTGCTAACCACCATGCCACCGTGGTAAATCTTAAAGTGACTGCAGTCATGCAAAAAGCAATCTTCATGGTTTCTAAGTTGAACCGTCCTGTATCTTTAAAGAGAACATACACTGATCAGCCATAACATTAACACAACCGCCAGGTGATTTAAATAACACTTAGTATGAATTACACTACTGCACAAAAGTTTGGGATCACCTGCAAATTTCTTCATTTTTGTTCAAAACCCTGGTGCTTGCCTACAAAGCTAAAAAGGGCCCAGCACCCACCCACATACCTCTCAGCTCTAATCACACCACCTTCCCTCCAATCCTCCAGCACTGCCCGGCTGGTCCCACCATCTCTCAGAGATCAAGGACGACGTGAATCTAGACTCTTTTCTGTTCTGGCACCTACGTAGGTGGTGGAATGAACATCCTGTAGGTGTCCGTACAGCTGAGTCTCTGGCAATCGTTAAACGACGACTTAAAATAAATATCTGTTTCTTCAATACTTGGGTTAAGCCCCATCCCCCCAAAAAATTAAAATACTCAACAGTGTTTTAACTGGTACTAATTTAGTAACCAAGTAACCCAGTGTAAGGATCTATCCAATAACGGAAACTTATCCAGTTTTGTACGCCGCTCTACATAAGAGCGTCTGCTACTGTAAATGCCTAAATGTAAATCTTCTACATTCTATAGCAATACTGGGGATTTCAAAACTATAAAATGACACATATGAAATTAGGTAATTATGTAACAACAAGAACAACAGTCAGGTGTTATTTTAAGACACAGAGGTCAGCCTTTCTGGAACAGTTCTTGCAAGAACAGTATTGTGTCAAGTGCATTTGCAAAACCCATCAAGCACCATGATGAAACTGTCCTTCATGAAGACCTTCCCATTAAA
Organism: Heterobranchus longifilis; assembly: GCA_028570985.1. Lineage (NCBI taxonomy): Eukaryota > Metazoa > Chordata > Actinopteri > Siluriformes > Clariidae > Heterobranchus > Heterobranchus longifilis. Next base: position 31,192,909 of record JAOVVB010000001.1, read on the forward strand.
GTGAGACCAAAACTTACCTCTACTGCAGAGGAGAAGTTCATTTAGAACTTTACTGATCCAAATTTGGAAGTACAAAAGACCTGATAATCATAGTGGAAACAACATAGCTTCTGTCCAACCCTACCATCCATCCATCCATCCATCCATCCATGTAGGACCCTCTGTAGTCCAACTAGGGACTGTGGAGCCCAATGGTGACCTTTGTATTCATTGTCCAGCCCTAAACCTTCGCAGAATTTTATACCCATGTTTAATTTTCTAACCTGAAACCTACAGATCATTGATGAATTTCCAGAGCGATGGACAGCAATCAGTTTTGTCTCACCTGGAAAGAGATCAGGATGAAGGTAATGACGAGTTGCGACGTCGGGCTGATGAACCTCGGTGGCGTCACTGATTTCTTGCCCTGTTCGAAGATGCGGTAGATGCGGTTGGTTTTGGTCAGCATGGCCGAGTAGGTGATGCACATCCCAAGGCCGAGCAGCAGCCTGCGGAAGGCGCACACCACCGTGTTGGGCTCGGCGATCAGCAGGAACGTAATGAGGTAGATCAGGAAGATGCCCGTCAGCAGCACGTAACTCAGCTCACGTCCTGACGCCCGCACGATGGGCGTGTCGTTGAAGCGCACGAAGACGACGACTACAGACAGAGTGGCCGCGATGCCCAGGATGGCCAGGAACATGGGCACGACAGCCCAGGGCGAGTGCCAGTCCAGCTTGATGATGGGTGTGGGCACGCAGGCAGTGTGGTTCGCCAGGGGCCGCATGTCGAACGGACATATTTCGCACGCCAACTCGCCCACCTGGTACTGGTAGCCATCACAGAGCTCGCAGTGCCAGCAGCACGGTACACCTTTCACCATCTTCTTCCTCTCGCCTGGCCGACATGGGAAGCTACACACAGACAGAGGGATGTAGTTCTCACCTCCGGCCCACTGCGTCTCCTCCACCTGAGGCATAAAATATATGTAATAATTTTATATTAGTAATTTTTTTTTTGTTAATGTACAGAATAACTAAAATTGTAAAAGGTTCAAGTGGTACTTGGTACCATAATACAATAAATGGGGTATAAAAAGATAGGTGAGTGCAGCTATAAGAAAAAAAAAGCAATCATCAGAGTTGATAACATTGTAGAACATTCCAAAAACCTGAGTCAGTCCTTTTATCACTTACTTTATAGCAGCTATAAATAGTTATTCCTCATGAACCGGTCTTTTCACTCTCTCTCTCTTAAAATCCGAAGAGGTGTCCAGGCTGAAGAACTTAAAAATAACGTCCTATTTTTTTCTTTAGTAGAAATAAAACACTGCACTAAACAACATGATACCTTAACAAGTGAATCTAGTCAAATTTAGCTCAAATTTCTTAATATAAGATTATAACAAACCAAATATAAGATTATTGAGTCTATTTTTTAAAAACGTAACTTTCTTGGCCTCAGTGGCGCAGTGGTAAAGTGAGGGGATCGCGAGTTCGATTCCCGGGTGATGCTGTAACCTCTCGCAGCCGGAGGTCTATAGAGAGCTGATTGGCCGAGCTCTCTCAGGGGGGAGGGATGAGAGGTACTTCGTGCTCCCACATTAATGACGGCTCTACAGCCAATCAGGGGCGTCTGTGAGCTCACGCAAGCGGAAGGAGCGAATAGCGCTGTCCTCCGAGTGTGTTACACCGCCCCCAATGGTGCGTGAGCGAGCAGTTCGAAAAGATGCGGTCGGCTGGTGGAGGAAACACGTGAGAGTCTTCAGCCCTCCCGACTGAGTGGTAGTAGTAGCCTTAATTTGGGAGCCCCCTAGTGATGGGGAGGAATTGGACACGACTAAATTAGGGAGAAAATCAGGGAAGAAAAAAAAAAAGATTACACCTTTACTTAAGACATATAGTTTCTTACATACACATAATGAATGTTTTAATATTTTAATGTTTAATGTTTTTTTAAATAATTGTTAACCTTATGTAATGCGTTTACACACCTGGAGCAAACAAACTAATTATGTACAAAATATTAACTTCTGAGCAAAAATTTATCAGCTGTGCAACTTTAAAATACAGAAAAGATCCAAAATTTATGACAACGGAGCCTCCGAGTGGCGCAGTGGTAAAGCGACTGATTTTTGAACAGGGTTTATGTAATATTTATTCAGATGTGTGTGGGTATATTTTATATCTTTACATTGACATAAGTATGGGCCTTAAAGCCTCTTATGGTATTTATGTTTAATGTAGTAACACTTCCTATAGTGTTCGTGTTTGTGTGTGACAGCAAGGTGTGTGTAGGTCCATTTCAGGTTGAGCAACTTCAGGAATGCATCCAGCTCAGATGTGCACACCCAACACCTTTTATTCACACATGGCACTAAACAGGTGGAGCTCAGTGAAGTCGCCATGCTGGAATTATTCCTTTACACAAGCAGCGATTTCAAGAAGCCATTGAGCCTACGTTAGCGTGACGTTATGGCTCGAAGGAGTGGTTCCTACATTGACCTGATAGCCTAGGGCTAGTGCGACAAAGTCCTTTATAGGCAAGTTAGCTGCATGCTGATGTTCCCCCTGTTTGTTTCAGGGAGAAAAATTGCATTAATTGATGCATTAGGTTGCGCAATATATGTGTAATGTAACAGTGTGTGTATATATATATATATATATACGCAATTTTTGTTTGTTTGTTTTGTTTAGAATGATGCTGTATAACCAGGTTTAACTAAGCACTAGGTTTAATCTTAAGTGTCTTGGAGTGATCTTGAGTTTTTGTTTTTTTCTCTGCAGACAACTCATAAAGTACACAAAATATTTAGATCCAACACGTCCAGTGACCTTCATCACAGACAGTAACTACGCCAGGGACCAAGGAGTGAGTCTGTTTCGTCACTCATGATTTCACATCTATTCAAGGTTCAACCTCCAATTATATGGATCTATCTGGGATAAGGACGAATAGGGTGAACGGGAGATATGAACTTGTACATAGCATGCAGTTATCTAATCTGCCAATCACATGGCAGCAGCACAATGCAAATAATCCGAGTTTCAGTTCATTTTCATTTCAGACAAGACAATGAAGGAAAACTGCCATATATGTGACTGTAACCCTGGTATGATTTGTCGGTGCTAGAAGGGCTGGTTTCAGTATTTCATAACCTGCTGATCTCTTGAGAATTTTGACCACACAAGTCTTAGACTCTACACCAAATGGTGTGAGAAACAAACCTCTAAGCGACAGTTCTGTGGTCAGAGGAACATGGTCAGATGGTTTGTGCTGCCAGGAAGTATATAGCAACTCATTTACTCTTTACAACTGTGGTGAGCACATGAACAAAGCATCAAACCGTAAAAACACAACAACTCCTTTTAACCAGGAATCCAAGACTGTCAGTGTCCTCACGAAAATTAAACAGGGACAAATAAAGATGGGGGGGCTTCAGCTTTTCCTGTGAACCTGCACAGGAGATAACCACATCAGCCAAAAACAAGAGGCATCTTGGGTGCAGGTTCACAGTAAAGCTGAAAAAACCCCATATTTTATTTGTCCAACGTTGGTGAGTTTGCACCACTGACAGTCTCGGAATTCTGTTCCTGGTCATTCTGATCATTCTTCTGTTGTTGCTTTTCACACTGTTACGTGTAAAATCTGAGACACTCTTGTGTCTGAAAGTTCCAGGAGATCAGCAGTTTTTGAAACACTTAAAGCTTGACCTTACTACTCCACAAAGATCAGATAAGTTTCTCATTCTGGTGGTTCATGAACTGATGAGCTACACTGCTGTCACGTGATTGGAAAATCGCGCGGAATGAGCAGGTGTTTCTAATAAAGTGGCCATAATGTATGCTAAACCTTAGGTGTAGGCATACAGTACTCTGTCTGCTGATAATACTAACATCGTGGCAGCATTTTTAGTTATACTCGGTTTCACATCTGTCAACATTCACACGCAACTTCAGCATGGAACTCTGACTGATAAGAAAATGGCCATATTTAGCAGTATTACATAGAAATAAGAGCATTCTTAGAGTTTAAGTAAATTGATACTGTATCATTGTGTGTTTTGGAAAAAAAAAATCAGAAACAATCTGTATATGGTTTTAAAAAAAGTTTTTTAAAGTGTTGTGTTTTGTACGAGCGGCGTTCAAGTCAAACCAGGACTTGTGATTGACACTTACAGAAGCCTTCAAGAACAGTACGATGATGAGACTCTTAGCCGTGTTAAAACACCTGAATGGCGTAAAGTTTTAAAGAAGATCGTACGGCAGTGGCCGATGTGGCTCTTTTTGCAATCGATTTGCCCATTGCAATCGTTCCCGTGAACGTTCCTCAAGCGGAACGCCTATTCATGGGATTGCCACATCCCCTTGTACGGTCCTAATGTCGCTCCAAGTGATTTATACCTGTGTGGGCCATTAAAGGAGTTCCTGGGAGGCCAGCGTATTGAGATCACGGGTCTGGCATACTGAGAAAAATTTGCATTGTTGACTGGATATAAGTTAGAATCTTGATGATGCCACAATGACCCATGACCAGGATACAAAGGGAAAATTTAAAAAATTTATTATGTTCTTTGGGAAGGGATGGTATGCTATCTCCCTTGTCAATCACAGTGACCCGAGCCAATGAAGGGCATAAGTGAGCTCATATATGGGGAAGAGGGTACAGTACGTTTAGAGGAAAGTGCATAGTGCTCTGTGATACAGCATGAGCAGATATATGATTAAATTAGGTTGTCTGGAAGCATGTGTGATAACCTTCACCCTTCCCGGTTGGCAGCTGTTATATGACGGCTGGTGGACAGGAAATTGGCAGGTGAAGAAGGAGGGGAAATCTCTGCATTTTGACAGTCTACATTATAACTGGCTTGGGCTCTATGGATTGAAAGTTCTGTAGGGGCAAAAAAACTAACTTGTCAAAATGTGATCGTAAAGGGTTCTTGATAGCAACAAGTATAAGAAGTTCTTGTTAAATTAGTTTTAGTATAATTGCACAAACAAATCACGATGTTGGAATACAACCTCTGCAAGACTGAACAGTCAGTAAGTTCAAGTACTTCTTCTGTGTTTCCTCAGGCTCCTTTCCTCAGGCTTTGCCTGGTACCATGACCCTGGGCATCTGGAGGTCATCTCCATCCAGCTGCAAACTTAGTTTGACAACTGGTATGGAAAATACAAGAAGCCCATCATACAGAGCGAGTATGGGGCGGATGCTGTAGCAGGCCTACACAACGTAAGTGATCAATCTATTACATGTTCTCCCCGTGCTTGGTGGGTTTCCTCAGGGTACTCTGGTTTTCTCCCACAGCGTGTGTGTGTGTGTGTGTGTGTGTGCGCCCTGCGATGGATTGGCACCCTGTCCAGCGTGTACCCTCCCCCTCTTGGTCAGCGACTGCGAGTGACGTCACTCCCCATACAATCCCGCCCCACAGTATAGACCCACCCCTGATGCTGATTGACAGGTTTCCGTGTAATGTGTTGAAAATGCAATTGCAAATGGATTAGCGATTGCGTTTGAATTTTGGCCGGCTTGACGTGAAAACGTGGTCATTGATTTTGCTGTTTAAATATGACAGGTTCATGTCAGGTTCATGTCATGCTTGTAAGACATGGGAAATACAAATGCAAATGGACTTTTCTTTTTTATTTGAAATTTGGCAGTCAGTGTGCGTTCACGAAGGCGAAACAGCAAACGGTAATGAAAAGTTTGCAATTGCATTTGAATTATGTCACACTTTGTGCGTCCACATATGGGAAACGGAATTGCAAATGCCATTTGCAATTCCTTTTGAATATTGTCCGGGATATCGCTCCATAGCTGTGAGTGAAGGAGCACAGTGTCAAATTACCCGCACACACGCACGCACACTCGCCTATACAGCCCCCCTTCCACCCCCTCCTCTTGCAACTCGTCCCTTGCAACTCTCGCTCGCGCAAGCACGTTAACTGGCTTCATTCCGCTTTAATTCTACCGTAATACATCGGTAAATAACTAAGTGCTAACAGGCTACGTGTTTGTTTTTGTTGCCATGAAGAAATGAGAGATTCCACACTGCATCCAGTGGCTGGGGTTTGGGCGCTACTTCTAGAATTTTAACTAATTTTAAATTTAAACTAAACCTAGATTTTTACTAAAGAATTCTCACATGTACCTCTGAATCCCCCGAGCTTCCTCTGTAGTTTTAGAATTTATTGAATTTTTCCTGTGGTTCTCAGGGATTTCCACTGTAGAACTTTCTAGAACTTCAACATGAACACTAGACCTAATTAATTAACACTTCATTTAAATAATTAACACGAGACGCTGTGGTGTTCTTTACAGTGAGGATCTAGAATGTCTCCTGCGCCTTCAGAACAATCTGTGGCTTCCTATAATTATCAGGTCATTTCTCTGGAATTCCATCCGTAGCTCTAGATTTGTTTAGTGATTTTTGTTTAGTGAATGTTCTGGATGACTCTGGAGCTCTCAGCACAGCTCTGGAATGTCAAGGGCTCCACCTAAAATTGCTATCTCAACGTGTGTGTGTGTGTGTGTGTGTGTGTGTGTGTGTGTGTGTTCAGGTATACAGCGGTATAAGGCGCGGTTCAGGAGCAGTGAGCGATGAGGAAGTGTTCAGAAAACAACGTGGCCTCCATCCTGTCCAGACGCATCGCCGTCGAGTACTGACTGAGACTGAACACACACACACACACACACATTTTAACTCTTACCCAGGTTCACCACAAGGGAGCTCTCTGCTCTAAACCTCAGAAACTACACACATTGCTTTTTAGGTGTTACTGACTTTATGTGCTGCACAAAGTATTGGCACCCCCTTTTCGAAACACAACTTATCTCCCACATTAATAGATAAAGACCAGCAGATATGTTTCAGAAAGATAACACACGCATTAATGCACATTAATTCTTCTTATTCTAATTTATAATTCTGTTCTGTTGAGCTTTTCAACCTGCTGTGTGAATAAGATCCGTTTAATCTGTTTAATTGATGAGGCAACTTAATATCACAATATGCTTCACTTGTAGAGATTTCAAATGTTATAAATGGATCATATTTAAAAATATATTTTTATAAAAATAAATAAATAAAAATAACCACTAAGTGGCATTGGAATTCTACTAAGAGAGACTTTAATCTATTTGTTTTATTTATTTCGAAAAACCTGATGATTATATTATTTTATTAAAAGTGATCTTTCGTCTATCAGTTTGGCATTTTAACTTACTTATATGTGTTGCATGTGTAACCTAGTTAAACACTTAAACACTCTCTGATTATCAGCACTGGAGGAGGTCATGACCTTTATGTCTTCAGCAGGATGGATGTAGAGAAAAGCGGGATAAAGTTCATAAAGTCTGGAAAAGGAGTGTGTTTCAAATTATTAGAAAATCATTATTCTATTTAATTATTATTCATTTATTAGAATTTATTATTCATCTAATAAATTAAGTCCATTTTCTATCTTTATTGTAATTTAGTGTCTTGATATTATTCTTGAAATCTGGTTGATTCTTCTTATTAAAATATTTTCTCTCATATTTCCTCTGCTATCATTTCACCCTGACCATAATAAAGTCTGCTTTATAAATCAGAATAATCTTTTTTCATATTTTATTTCCTTCATGTCTGATTCCTGTCGGCGCTCAGGATCTTCACCTTCACCTCCTCAGGACGATTCAGATCTCTGAACCTAAACAAAGTCAACAAACATACAGTCAAACAATTCTTTATCTTTCTTAACCTTTAATTCCATATTTAATACTTTTTAGTCCATTTTTATTTTAAATATAAATTTTCCTATTTTTAAATGTTTCATATTATGTAGGGTACTTAATAATCACGCATAGTTTTACTCTCTGGACTGGAGGTCGCATAGTCATTTATTTAATTCTCTGTTTGTGTGTTTGTTTGATTGATTGATTACTTGATTAACAGTATCATCAACACTTTGATGACCAACACATGCGTTTCTTGCATTCGTCATCACAGACCACAAGAGGAATTCACGGAGAACAGAGATAAGTTTTTATTTCCACCATTTGATCCATCATTTACAACTTTTATTTACTAACTGCACTATACTCACTGCTGATTACCTGGATCAGGTGTGTTTAGTCAATCAGAAGCTGGAAGATACTAATTCACTTTGTCCCGTCCTCATCTAAGATGGTATCCTCCAGGTTCTGGTTATCTGAACACACCTGATCTGAGCAGTGTAGAGTGCAGGGACAGTCAGGAAATATGCAGGTCCTCTCGAGCACCAGGATTTGTAATCTCTGCTGTAAAATATTTCTAATAAGTTTTAGTAGATCAGTTTCATGATGAAGCTTTTGCACTTCTCTCCTTCTCTCTTCATCATATTAAACATCTGGAGTCATGTGTGCTAGTGTTTTAACAAACACTTGACACGAGTCTGATAATTAAGACTTGGAGACACAAATGGAAGAAGTTAGCGTCACTTGTTCAGAATTAATATAAATCCAACTGGTGTATGGAAGGAGCCTCCAGTGTTAGCGCTCTAGTGCTCAAGTTATTTTGTTCTTTGTTATCGCCAGGACACGGGGTTTATGAGGAAAATTTTAACTGCATGATGAACAAAAGGATGAAATGAGGAAGACCAATAGGATGAGTGCAAAAAGGTCATATTTAAGTAAGTTATAATATCCTAAATCTAGTCAAATATATCTAATTCTAATATAAAATATAAGATTATTAAACCTCTATCTACCTATATATTTTAGTTTTTTTAGGAGTAAAGTTTCTTTCAAGAATTAATTTTCATAAAAGTAGACAAAAATATCTTCCAATAAAACAAGAAATTCATGCTAAACAATGAATGAGTTCCTCCCAGGAACTCCTTCAATGGCCTGGTTTGATCACCAAACGCATTCTGTTTTTGCAAAAGTTCATACTGCCCACCTCACAAACAACTTTTATTTTTAAAAAATTAAACCAATTTTATTTAAAAATTAAACCAAACATCATCTAATTTAAAAAAATGTAAAAAAAAAAAAAAAATTCCATACACACTAATAAGCAATTCATCTTAAAAAGCTTGTTTCAGTCATGTTGTGTTGTGGAGGAAAAGGAAGTAGCATATAAATCTGTATTGAAAAAAAAGTTTGTAACGTTTGGATTTATTTAAACCACTAGTTACTATATGCAACGGGGTCAAGAATCAAAATATGGGCTTGTAAACAACACGGTATTGCACAACCGAGGCAGGTCAATATAAGAAGCGACACAACAACTAGAATTAAACCAAACCAAAGTGTATTATACAAATCAAACCAATAAACGAACAAACAAGGTGCACCAAAACCATTATATACAAAATATATACAAATATAAACAAATGTGTGGAGTGTATGCGTGTGTGTGAGTGCGTATGTATGAATGTCCAAGTCCGTGTTATTGTAAGTATGCAATGGTGTACGGGAAAGATGGCTCGGCCTCACCGGTATATGATGGTAAATCCGGGAGCTCGAGGAAACAGAATGAGATGGGTATTGTTGTGAGTCCAAGGGAAAGTAATCCACGGCAAAACCAGGTTCCGGGTTCTCTCGCGCTGCGATCGCGCATGCTCATGAGAGCCTAACCCTGTGACCAACACTGGTCTTTTGGGACAATTAAAACCATATAGGGCCCATTTCCTTGTGCAGGTGAGCAGCATTAGCTCCTTACCCCTTTTACTGCTATTTAAAATGCCCCTTTATGTGGCCGCGCTACAAGACTACTGGTTCAAAGAGAAAACATTTACTTGGTTTCAGTTTCAGCCCATGCCTTAATCTAGAGAAAACAAGCTCCAGTCTCTTGCAATGACTTCTAAAGTCTTTCGAGGACACAATAATATCATCAAGGTAGATCAAGAGAATATCAAAGGCCAGGTCACCAAACACTGCGCTCTTCAATTGTTGAAAGGTCCCTGAAGCGTTGCATAAACCAAACGGCATCCAAGTCCACTTACTGCCACTTGGAAATAACCTGCCGTGAGATCAAGTGTGGAAAACAACTTGGCATTTCCTAAAGCATCCAACGACTCTTCCACACGGGGAAGGGGGTAAGCATCCTTGAATGTGACTTGATTAAGTCTCCTGTAGTCACAGGAAAAACGACCCCTCCATCCTACCTTATCACAATGACTGCAGGTGAGGCCCACGGACTGGGACTTTCCTTACATAAGCCTTGACTGACGAGATCCTGCATGTGTCTCTTAAACTCTTGGAAAACCTGAGGTGGGACTCGTCTGTGACGTTGTTTTATTAGCTGTGCATCTCCTGTAGGTATTCTATGCATAACTGTTGTGGTGTACCCATAGTCTGTGTTGCTCTTGGAGAAAACGTCATTATACTGGGTCAGCAGTGCATTCAACTCTTCACGTTGCATGTTTGCCAGTCCTTTCTGGTTCACTTGAACTGGGATTGACAGTTGTTCGAGCTTGTCCTCAACATTAATGCTGCAATGCACATGTCTTTTAACACATAACTTGTCATCATTCTCCTCAAATTCTACCACTTACCCATCAACACCTGTCTTTATGACAGCTTGTGTGGCAATTTGGACCGTGGGCTAATCACCTTCCTCGTCTTTACCTGGCCACAAGCATGCTCGTACCTCATCTGAGGTAAATCGAATGAAATCTTTCCCTGCATCATCTTTCTCAGGTTCTATACCCCAAGGAACCCTAAACGAGCGTCTGCATTGATGCTTTGTCTGCCCGGCTTGTAGCAAACCTCAAAGTTACATTTTGATAACTGAGCGCACTAAAATAGTGCACTTGGGCACTATTTTCTCTGGTTTGAACACTACTGCAATTCTGGACCTCGGCATCAAATTAACGGTTCCATGACAGAGATTTAACACTCGCACCGGAACTTTACCCTTTTTCGAGCTCGCAAGCACATTGGCTATCAACAGTTCTTTTGGTAGGGTAACAAAATCTGTGCACTCCACGAGTACTTGATGCATTGCTTGGTGTGGTATCGTTCAATGACCTTTCACAATCTTTTCACTTAAGGTGGGATAGTCACAACTTGTTTCCCAGACACCTTAACAAATCCTATCCTACCTTCAGGGCCCAAGAGTCTCTCATCCTCCTCCACTTTTGCTATCACTCTCCATACATTGGCATCTGTATGTGGGCTGGCTTTACTCTCATTGTTAAACTTTTTTCCCGAAAGTACCAGGTTTTTCAATTCACTTTGCACATTCATACCTACAATTCCATCCAATCCTTTCATCTCCTTTGCATCTGGGTTGGAGTCTGTGAGCACGAAAGCACACTTCCCTATAAGCAGACTCCCTATGCACTCTACATCCGCCTGTAAGGACCTGCACCCAAGGACTGGAATGTCTAGCCCATTTGCAGCAGTAAGACGCACCCAGTTAGCAGATGACAACAGTCTACCCTGTTCTCAGAAATACTGTTTAAAATGATACTCTGAGATGGTTGTGACTTCCGAGCCCATGTCTAGCAAGCAACGAGTGGGTACTCCTGATATCTTTACATCCACAGTCAAACAGTCACCAAATGCGCTGTTTTTTTGTGTTTGTGAAACTTCTTCTGACTTTCAATCAGCCGTATGACTCCGGACCACAGATGGCCCATTGGGGTTTATAGTTTCACTCGATGAAGCCCCTCTTGACACCTCAGTCGCACCTGCAAATCGTGATGATGCAGCGCCACGGTTCGTTAGCTCTCTATTCCGCCTGGTATGGCCTGGCTCACTGCATGTGTAACAGATATACTCCCCTTCACTGTTCTTTAGTGGCTGGCGTCTCGTAACGCCAGGGTGGGAATCAGTTCTCCCTTGGCTATGAACTATTTTGTACAATTATTCTTGACGTGCAGCTATCTTTTCGATTGCTTCGTGCAATTTCTCTAATGTCAGTAGGGATGAATTATCACCAGTTGCCACTGTAGCGTGAACTGCAGCCCTCGCTCGCACTGGGGGTTTTAAAATCCATTCTGGCTGTGCCTCCTCCTCCGCAGACCAGGTGATTGCATCCTGCATCAATTTTGCGAAGGTCAGACTCCGCTCTTCCTTGATCCTTTGCTTCATCTCCCTTCTTAATAAATCATCCCTTACTCCCAGGACTCCTTCAAAACACTCCCTTCATCTGGGACTCGACCAGCCTCTCTGTTCTTCACCATATAAAGTTTCTCTCATAAGTCGTAAGCATATGCACGTATAGTCTCACCAGGTGCTTATTTTCAATCATAAAAGTCCTTTAACCTAGTGCCAATAGGGACCTTGTCTCCGTACGTTTCCTGTAGCAGTTTGAAGATGGACTCCACACTGTTATTCCCCTCTGTCAACATGAATTTCACAGTATCTTTAGCTTCTCCCTTTAAGTGCTGTCTTCATTCATTCTACCTGGTCTTCATTTGGCAATTTCATCACACGGAATGCTGATTTCATGGAAAGAATCCATTCTTCCACGCCTCCATCTCCAGGCTTGGTGATACCAGTAAAGTCAGTGAGTTTGTAATCCCTTGGGATGTAAATCGTTGCTGGGGGAATACGAACGAATGCTTGCTGCTCTATTAAAGCCCTTGCCAATGACAGAGCTTTTCTCGGTTCCGTTCAGGCATGATCCAGGGCTTCAGCTTGCTCTACTAACCTCCTCTGCATCTCAGCAAATGCCATCTTCAACTCTTCCAGTTCTGCCATTTTTCTTCTTGCTCACAGACCTGGGACAGAATACTGTCAGACACCATAAAAAAAATCAGGCTAAGTATGATCCTGTTCGTGATGCCAGTTTTATGTTGCGGTAAAATTCCACTACAGTGTAGGGGTAAGACTATGTACTCTGATGTAGTAGAGGTCTCCAACCTCTAGTACATTTAATTCCTGTACCTAAATTACTTAAGTATGTTTTTATCTGCCTTTCTATGTGTGCTTTTACCTTTTGTAAACATGACTGATGAGGATTGAAACTCTGGACTTAATAACATACATGGTAGCTCACAGAGTAAGAAGACATTTCAACCCTTCTTCCCTCTATCGGCCCATGAGACAGGAGGAAAGCCCCTACTCCAAGATAACAAAACTTACAATTTATTATATGAAATGAAACAGTAATTGGTGCAAAGGTGCAAAAGAAAACTCAAAAATCTCAGAGAATATAAACAAAAAATTTTCACTTTCAAGCATTGAACTGTAAATGAATAAATAAGTAATTTTCACTTAATTAACCTGGCAGTTCGAGTTACTTTGTTTACGGATGTAATTCCCACAACAGTTCAAACCAAAGAACTAATTCTCAAACAAAACTTAAATGATATACAGTTAACCAAACAGTTCGTAGGCTGGTGCTGAAACGTCCACATATGGCAGGGTAATTAATAGAGAACTTCTCTCAAAAACAAGAAAGAACAGTCCCAAAAAAATCTACTGTCCAAGCTAATAATTCCGCACAAAAACAAGGACAGATGCAGTCCAAAGCAAGCTCAAGTCCCAGTTCAGAAAGTCTGTTCCAGAGTCCCCCCTTGGAGACAACAAAAATATTTTAGAGTCTTGAGGCAAAAACACTGTTGCACGTCCAAAAGGTCCACCATGAAATCACCTGAGCAATAAATAAGTCTCTCAGAAATAGCGTAACACAAAAAAAAACTGTCAGCAAGGGCATCAAAGAGTCTACAATGCCGTTCACCTCCAACGCGTAAAAATAGGATGTGGAGAACTTTCTCGAAACAACAGCTGCAAAAATTACCCGTTCTGAAGTCTGCTTCGTTTTAAGTACTGCGGAAACACGGTCAGAATAGTTTTACAGATGTCAACTGTAATTGGGCGGAACTTTCGCAAACTCACAGTGCCCCAGCTCTATTCAGAAGGAGACAAACACTCACGCAACAGACTCTCAGCAAACGTATTGAGTGACGCCCCTCTCGTATCAAGTTGGTGTTCAGCTCGGTCCCACAGCAATTTTCACTTCCTTAATAAAGCCCGCCGCAGCTCAAGCTCGGCCGGTCCAGCTCCTCATCAGCTCACTTCAATACTCGCTCACTGCAGTTCACATACAAAAAGGAGTCATGAGAAACCGCTAAATTTCTTTCCTCGCCACTATGACACTCCCCCCGCGCAGCTAAACCAAAAAAACTGTAATTTTTTTCTGCCTCGTCTCTCCTCCTGCCTCACGTTGCTTCCGGACTCAGTTTTCGTTAAAAAAAACAAAACTTGAAAATAAAAGTACTTGAATACCTCCACACATGTGCACTTTGTGTTGTCTATTTTGTATAAGACTTAGATAGTTTTCTGTTAATTTAAAAATGCCAACCTGTCTTGTCTTAGATAGTCAGCTAATTAGGTTTCTTAGTTAGCTAGTTAGTTTTGTTAATTTATGTTGTTCATTTATGTTATATGTAGCACCTCGTTCCTGGAGGAACATTGTTTCGTTTCACTGTGTAATAAACTGTATATGGTTAAAATGACAATAAAAGACTACTTGACTACTTGACCTTGGTGTGATTATAGATTTCAATCTTTCATTAGATAAAACATGGTTAGTTTAACATCTGCATCAATTACATTGTCCGGTTTCAAAATCTAAATTTTATGCCTGATATCTACAATTTTATTATTAAAAAAGTTCATAAAGTCCTCACTACATGCCCTATAGCCCTCACCTCAGTAGTGA
>JAOVVB010000001.1:31220573-31231806 GCA_028570985.1 Heterobranchus longifilis
GATTCCTCATGCATGTTGTTTTAGTCAAGACCTTTATAATTATTCTACCATCATCACTCAGCGAAGTTTGGCCCATAGTCTACTAATCCACTAATACCCCTATCTCGCCTATGCGGTTTTGCGCGGTGGCCGTAAGTACGGGTCATCATGATTCACCGCGAGTTTTGGCGCGAGTTTTTCCATCTTTCCGCGCGTCGGTCCTCGCGGAAGCCTGCAGACCTTGCAGAACTTCATGGAACGCCGGGTGGTCACTCGCCGCGGCTAACACCGCTTCTCACCGCGAGTCAAACCGCATCGGTGAGATTGGGGTATAACAGCAGGAATAACAAAGGGAGGCGGGTTATCGGGGACGAGGCTTGTAGGATGACTTTCACACACACACTAACAGAATGACTGCTGTCTGGCTCACAGATTACGTAAATTCTCTGAATAACGGATTACATTTTTGAAAATATAACTAAATATATTTTAGACCTAATGCGTTAGATTACTCATTCCATCAAAAAAGTAATTATTTTAAGAAATCTACTTTGAAACGCGTTACACCCAACACTGTTCCTGACACAACCCTCCACTTTTATACAAGCTTAGGACAGGAACTGCATTCAATGCTCATGTGATTTGCAAAACAAAAAAAATAAATAATAAAAATAATGACTAAAACCCCCCCCAAAAAACAGAGGTTGCACTGTGGTTAAATAAAAGGCAAATCATTTAAATATAAAATCTATGATTTACTGATGAGAAAATATTTCCACAGGCACTGTTGGGCCCTTAAGAAAGGCCCTTAACCCTTATTGCTCCAGGATTGCTATATATTTCCTGACCCTATGTTCTGACCTCAGCTTCTGACCGAGCTGGGATATACGATGATGATGATGTATGTGACAAAAAATGCTTTTTGTATAGACTGCATTTACAAAATAAAAACTAGCATTTTTTCAGGAAGCAGCCGGTAAAATTTCCATATGCACAAAATAGCACAGTGTACTGTCACTGTAGCTGTTAATGCTTAAACTCCCTAATGACACACATAAAAGCTTGTTGAGTAATGCCTCGCTCCTCGTGGGGAAACTTTAGCCTATTAAACCTTCATGTGTCAGTGAGTTACAATCCAGGTCCATCTATTAGGTGCAAGGTGTCTAAGATGCTCGCCAATCTTTGCTTTTGTTTTCTCCAATTAGCTGACAGAACATCATGGTGGTATTTAGAAAAATTTCTAAAAGGCCTTAACAAATGAACTTTCGTTCTTTGATCCCTCTGTTCCGAGCAGCTGAATCATCCGGACAGCGACGGCATCTAATATACAAGGCCTGCAAATTAACGCCGGAGCCGTTCCTGATCATAAATCACAGCTGGTTGCATGAGCTTATCGCGGCGAGAGACACCTCCGGAGGTTTACACAAGGAATCCTGCTAGCTTGTCTTGTTAATTAAACTGTCCAGGAACTATGGGAACGGAGATAAGAAAGTGAGGCTCTACGCACCCTCGTCAGGCAGCCCAGGTGTTATCTCAGTCACGATATCGTCCACCGTGTCAGGAACCGTGCTGCACTGCTCTCCCTAAGGATTTGAGGAACACACAAGATCATCATTAGATTGATAAACAAGAGCAGATCTTTCTGTGAGCCGTAAAGCCTCATCCCCGTTCCTAAACCTTTCCGAGTGCCAGCACTCGTCCCAGCAGTGACGCAGACACGAAACATCTGTACGTACTGAGCTCCAGATCTGAAAAAGAGTAGCCGGGAAGAGAAGTGTAAGCAAGCCTGGAACGGCCTAACGCCTCGTTTTGTACTTTTTGCACTTGTGAGTAATACCAGTATGATTTTCAGATGTTGATGTTCTGCCTCATGGTTGAACTTTGTAGAACAAATGAACTGTGCGTGACTCGGCAGGTCCAGCGGACTCCATCGGCATGCAACAGGGTGCAGCTGCTCACGCTAATGCGCACGACAAATGACTCATTGCTTTAGCAATCGCGAAAAAAAGGGGAAAAAAAAAAATCCAAAAACATGGGAATACAGGGAACTACAGACAATATTACAGGCAAAATTTACACACACTTATGGAGTTTTTTGTACGATATTAAAAATTTTAACATAATTAATAGTTTAGACGCGCCAATTCTATTAGTAACTAATACAGACAAGTGTACAACAGTAAATATTAGATTTCATTACATAGCATTAGATCCAGTATCAGGCATTATATCAGAAAAACCTTCCCCTGAAACTGTCTTTGTGCAAAGCTATCTCATGATAATCAACCTTAAACATACTGTACACACTTCTGCGTTCTTCCTAATACAGTATCTCCCCTATTGTCTCTCCCTCATTCAACAGCAGTGTTTTACACTCTATTTCTGCAAGAGCTCCTGAAGTTTAACATTAATGTCCTTTATCAAATATAAATCTTTTTTTTATATATACATAAACACCTTACAAGAATGAAGAATAACACTTATAACACCTGAAGGACAAGTTGCTGTCTCACTCTACTGACAAATGTAAACTGCAACACTAGACGTACATTCGAGCTGCACTAATTCAAAACTTAAAAGCATCATAGCGTATGCTGTCTGCGAGATTATAATACATCACTAAATAACTGATATTTGAGCCAACTGGCAAGCATTAGCATCACTGATGGCAGCCTGTACCAGGAAACTCACAAGTGCACAAGGAGGGGGACACGCTAGATGGAGTGCCAAATTATTGCAGCGCACAAGCACACACCCAATCAGACACTACGGGCAATTTGGAAACGTTAATCAGCTTACATGCATGACTTTGGACTGTGGAAGGAAACCGGAGAACCCGGATGGAAATCCAATAAGCGCGGGGAGTTTTCTTTACAGAGCTTTAAAGTGATTTTGAGTTTGAGACTGAATGTCGCATCAGAAATAAAAAAGGCGTGAACAAAAAGTTTGATATAAAAATCTGTTCCAGTGCAAACGTAGAGGATAAATATAGAAGAGTGAGTCCAAAATCATCTGCACTCCGGTTGTATTAAGACTTCTATTGGTCGCACTGTTTTATCAGCGCTTTCCGTTCAAGCACTGCTGTACAGGTGGAACGTGTTACTTTAGTTCGTTTGAAACTGCAGTGCAAGCAAAAATGTTCTGGTTTCAGCACCAGTGTACAGTTACCTGGTGCTAAAACAACTCACGGAAGAGAATAAACTGAAACGTTCGGATATCTTCAAACAAAATTTGGACCGATAATCTAAGGAAGGTAAAAGTTTCTTAAAGAGAATCATCACTGGTGACGCGCACACGGATTCATCACTACGAGTCTGAGAGTAAACTGCAGAGTACGGAACGGAAACATCCTCAATCGCCGGCCGAGAAAAAATTCTAAGCTGGAAAATTCATCAATGTTTAAAATTTTCCGGGATTCTTAAGGGCCAGAATTGGAACATTATCAGGAAAAAGGTTCACCAATCAACAGTGCTCGTTACAGTGTTGAAGAGATGAAGCCTAAACTTTCATCAACGGCGTCGGGATCTGGCATGATGATGCACGTCCGCACACTTCTGCCCACACTGTCGACAATTCTGCAAAACCATAATTTTAAGGTGTTAAAGCATCCTCACTATAGTCCCGATCTCTCTCTATCGGGGTTTCACCTGTTCGGTCACCTGAAAGCGGCCCTGCGAGTACGAAGATTTACTTCTGATGTAGAAGTGAAGACAGCAGTGAATTTGTGGCTCGCAGCTCAGCGTAAAACATTTTTTTTAATAAGAGAATATGAACGCTTGTTGACAGACCGACAAAGTGTATCAAAAAGCAAGAAGCTTATGTCAAAAATGATGTCTTTTCTGAAAGGTCATTAAAAAATATATATTTTACAGCCAGAGTAGCAGGTGATTTTTGATTCGCCCTCGTATTTAAATTTAATCAAGCATCTTTATTACAGTTCCAAAAAAAATAATGTTTTTCCAAATCTAATTTAAATCAGCTAAATCAGTTTTACTTAATACAGCA
This sequence comes from Heterobranchus longifilis, assembly GCA_028570985.1. Taxonomy (NCBI): domain Eukaryota; kingdom Metazoa; phylum Chordata; class Actinopteri; order Siluriformes; family Clariidae; genus Heterobranchus; species Heterobranchus longifilis. The sequence goes on from JAOVVB010000001.1 coordinate 31,224,558, forward strand.
CCTGATCCACCATTTTTTTTTTGTTTGGTGGTACTGGCACGGCTGATAACCTGAGATGCCATCGATCAGAGCTAAAAGAAAAAAAAAACATACACACAGTAGTAGAGGCTTCATCTTAATGACAGTAAAGTAACCACCTTCCTGGCTATCCTCTCCACCAGCAATCGGGCCAAGGGTGTTATCGGGCCACCTGAAGGGTCATAGAAGGGGCTCTGTGGGTGATCGAGGCTGGTCAGGGGCCGGATCCGCTCCTGAGGAACTGTTGGTTTGTTGGGGGACTAAAAAACAGAGAGACAGATAAAGAGATAGAGAGAGAAAAAGAGAGAGAGAGACAGAAGAGAAAAAAGAATGAGTCATTGCTGAATGCCATCTGCCAGGGGCTCCCACCTTTCATTTCCATCTGCATCGTTCATTCTCTGCGTAATATTTCTTCTCTGAGTGATTTATTGCGCTTCTTTCCTCCGAGCGAGCCCCGAGAGTCACCTGTTCGCTCCAGTCGTTTCGCACTAGCGACTTCACAGAGGGGTAAAAATCAAACACCAACTGTTCTTGTTTGCTGAAGTTTTCACAAACAGTTTTCGTCAAGTTTCTTAAAAAAAAAAAAACCCCAAAAAACAATAAAACATGGAATTGATATTGCACAGGCTATAAGCGTGTTCATGCGGGAAGGACACTGCTTTTGGTTTACCAGCAGGGGGCATCGTCAGGGACGTCGCACCACGTCCACGCGCACTTTTAAAGCGCTGACATTTAAACAAAGTAAAAGCTTCTAAGTAACACAAACAGACCTGATTGCCTTACAGCTTATTTACCTACTATCTGTTTATCTCTGTCTGCACTATCCCACTCCTCACTCTCTCGTCTTTTAATGTCATTCACGTCCACTCCATTTCCTTCTCTTACCTTCCATTTTATTCCTGCTGGGCGTACATATTCATGAGCGATAAACAAAAAGAAAACGCAAAGCAACTCAGCAGGCGTGTTACGAAACAATACACCTGCACCTTGTCATTATAAACATATTAATCTGTCATAATGTTGACTGCTTGATTTGATGATTGCTAATGGACTATTGTAAAACAGCAATAACGGCATACAAAACATTTCTTCTACACCTGTTTATGTGATTATATTAAAATCTGTGCTTTGTATATTTAGGAGTGAGTGCATGCTGGTTGAATACTAATCACGTTTTTTTAAAATAATATTTACATACTTGAATGCTCTACTCTTTCAAAACACATTTTGTAAATTTATTGCCAACACTTATTTTTCCCAATTTATCCATTTTCTAATCAAACAAGTCTCACACTCTAATAATTAAATGAAGAGCCTTTTGCTTTGATTAGGGCCTTGGCATCATTTTGAAAAGCTCATGCAATGTCGCAAACATTTATTTCCATCCAGAGTCGCATTAATTTCTCTCTAAGATCTTGTATTGATGATGGGAGAGTCGGACCACTGCGTAACGCCTTCCCCAGCGCATCCCAAAAATTCTCAGTGCAGTTAAGGTCTGGACTCTCTGGTGGCCAATCCATGTGTGAAAATGATGTCTCATGCTCCCTGAACCACACTTTTACAATTTGCGTTTGATGAATCATTGCATCATCATCTTGGAATATGATCGTGCCATCAGGGAAGAAAAAATCCACTGATGGAAAAACCTGGTCATTCGGTACATTCTGGTCGTCAGATGACCTCATTTTTTTGGGGCACATAACGTTGTTGATCCTAGACCTAGACCAACAGGAGCAACTCCAGATAATAACAACTGCCTCCACAGGTTTATATATTAGACCCTAGGCATGATGCACTCATCATTCTGGACCAAGATAAATCTGGACTCATCAGATCACATGACTTTTCTCCAACGCTCTACAGTCCAATCTTTATGCTCCATAGAAAACTGAAGCCTTCTTTTCTGATGTGTTTTTCTTCAGGCTACAGCACAGCTGTTTAGTCCCATGAGGTTTCTGTGCATTGTGCAAGTGGAAATGCTGTTATTTTCACTATTAAACTAATAATTAATTTTTTTAATTAACTAAGCATTTAAGTGATCTCCCGTCACGCTCATTTAGGATGTTTTTCCGACGACCACATTTCTTCCTTGAAGATGATGTTTCAGTACTATCCTTCCAGATTTTAATAATGTGTTTTACAGTTCTTAACCCAATCTAATTAGTTATTTTATTTTCCTGATGCAAGACAGTAATTTGACCCTTTTGAAACAGAATAACATCTTTGCCATGACCACAGGATATGTTTTCTGACATGGTTGTTTAAGAAATAAGAAGCTACATCAGTTAGGGTTAAATAATATTAATCACTGCAGTAATTATCCAATGGAAGGCTCATTTTGCTTAGTTAAATTAGTTTGCTTACTTATGTTATAGCCTATGAAGTGAGCATACTGTATATAGTAAGCCCTTTAGGACTCCACATATCTGTACTGCACATTGAAAAGGATTAGAGAAAAGTCCATTGCTTTTTTTTTTGTGAACGTGGTGGACAGAAGACTGACCTCATAACTGTGCCCGCTGTCTGTTCCGGCGTCCCACGGAAGCAGATCTTTAGTGAGTCTCTGCACCCAGCCGCACTCAGCCGTGCACAGATCCTCAGCACTCAGGCCAACATTCCAGTCAGGACTCGGGCCGAGCATGGTCAAAAAAGACATGAGGTGACGGGATCGGTCCACGGAGAACTCGGCAGAGGGAGCGGCACGACTGCGAGAGAGAGAGAGAGAGAGAGAGAGAGAGAGTCAGAGTAGAAACAATGACGAACCAAGACAAAGAAGGAGATGTACAGGAAAAAAGATAAAAACAGAGGCAAGAGAATGATGAAGAAAAAAGTAGGGTGTAAAACAATATATATACATGAGATGAGGAGAAGATGGAGAGTAGACAGGTAGATTGAGAGTGAGAGAGATAGAGAGCAAAATAAAGAAAAAAACAAACAAATAAAGATATAAATAAATGTAAGCAAATGATGGAAGAGATACAGAAAACAAGAAACAGGAAGGTGAATGAAGCAATGGAGGAAAGGACAGAAAAAAAAGAAAAGAAAAATGATAGAAATAAAGAAAGGTAAGGGGGAATACATGAAGGGTGAGGGAGTTTAAGACAGAAATGGTACAAAGAGAGAAAGAACATCAAAAGAAAGAAGTATTGAGTGAAAAGAGACGTATAGAGAGGTAGAATGTGAGTAACAGTGAATTGAACATAGAGCCGAGATAAATGAGCAGAGAACACAGACACCAAGACAAAGAAAGAAATTGACAGAAGAAAAGAAAGGGAACAAAAAAAAAGAATTCAAGTCAACAATACAAAGAAGCAAAAAAAGTAAAAATAAATAAATAAATAAATAAAAAAGAGAGAGCCATGGTAAATTGTAGGTTTTTAATCAGCTATAAAAAAAAATAAAAAAAAACCTTGTAGTTCTTATGAGTCAACATATCTCTCCACCCTTATCGAAAAGGACAAAATAATCCTAGATTTCTCTTTAATACTGCAGTGAAATTAGCTAAGAATAAGACCACAACATAAACATGCACAACAACAAGTAGTGGTGACTTCATGATGGTCCCAAAATATCAGGGGACAAAAAAAATCAGACTTTCAAGTTAACGCCAGACAATTAAATAAATAGTAAAAGAGATATCAGTATAACTATCGAAATACAATGCATCAATTTGTATATCATATTTATTCAGAAACACTTATTCTACAAGATGTAAAAGGTCTTCTCTTGGTTTAGGTCTTATTTGACTGATTGTTATTAGTTCGTAGATGTAAATGGTGAGTTTTAAAGTAAGGTTTGGTGTCCCACAAGGTTCTGTTTTAGGCTTAATGATTTTTTTTTCATGTTCAGCAGTTAAAGGACTTTGGTGTGATTATTGATTCCAGTATTTCTTATAAAGCCCATGTAGATAATATTGCTTATTGTTATAATAATATTAAACTTATATTGCTAATATAAGTTTTCCTTCTTGGATCTCAGAAATGTTGCTAAAATATAATGTCAGTACACAAACTTGTTCATGCTTTTGTTAGATTATTGTAATGCCTTATGGATGCTCCACTAGGTGCATAAAGAAGCTCCCTTTATTCCAATCCTTACTAGAACCAAAATATAACAGAACATCACCCCTGTCTTATCCACACTGCACTGGCTTTCAATTGTGTTGCAATGTTGCACTGATTTTAAAATACTCCTACTGACCGACAAAGCACTGATTGGTCATGCACGACATTGCCTGAGTGAACTGCTTGTGTTTTACAACCCGTCACACCTACTTTGAAGAAAAAGTCCAGGCTATTTGTTGGTACCTCATACAGTAAAAGCAGAGTTTTTTTTCTTACACAGCCCACAGTTATGAAATAGCATTTCCACTAGAGTTCAGGAATCAGACACAGTGTCTGTGTTTACGTCTGGGTTGATGACTTTTTTTTTTTTTTTTAGTCAGCATTTTTGTGAATAGTTTTTGCTCAGACGAAGAAGCAGATGTGGGGATACATTGGGATAGAGCATTATGCAGAACTACTATGTTTGGAAGCTGTCTTCTGCTACTCTCACATGCTCACTTAGGTTTGTGGCGGTGAAGTGACTGGTTGCCCAGGGAGCCTTTATTTCAGGTCTATGTTGACCTCATTCATTAATCGACAATGAGCATACCTAATTATGTGTTTCTATCTCTCGCTCTCTCTTTCCCTGTCTCATGCTCCCACACTCTCTCTCTCTCTTTTTTTCTCTGTGTCCCTCTTAAGGTTTCTTACTTATGTCATGTCAGGGACTTTTCCTTCTTGCCTCCATTGCCTCTGGATTGCTCGTAAGGAACAAATCGTTAAAGCTATAAATTTGTAAATCTGTACATTTCTTAATATTTTTTATTTAGATCCGTAATTTTAACTTCTGTAAATTTCTGTCTAATCAATTTAACTAAATTATCTCGAATTTAGATAAAAGAAAGAAAGAAAAAGAAACAGACCAAGTTAATGAAAGAGACAGGAGCAGATGGAGTGCTGGAGAGACAGAAAAATAGAATAAAGCAAAAAGTTCAACCAACAGAAAAGAGAAGTTGAGTGATGAAGTAGAATAACCAATAAAAAAAATTAAAGGATGTGACAAAGACAAAAGAAACAAGCACCAGGGTAAAACAAATAACAAAAAAGAGAGAAAGACAGAAGACAATGATAGCAATTAAATGGTAGCAAAAGAGAATGATGGAGAAAGAGATAATGGAAATAAACGAAAGGAAATGAATTAAGGCCATGACAAAAGAGAAAGAGAGAGAAAAATAAGCAGGTGAATGGAGGGATGGAGGGAAAAAAAGGAACCGAGATATAAAAATGAGAAAAACGAAGAGACAAAGACAACGAATGAAAGAGACAGAGGAACAAAACGAAGCAAAGAAATGAGGTTTGCATTTTATAATAAGCATGTCGTCGCATCAGCGAGCATTAAAATGAGAATCTTTTGTTGAGTTCTTTATCCGGAAGCCAAGGCGTGGTGTTCGGAGAGTTCAGGTCTTTATATGGAAGTGTGCTGCATGTTTCTCTAATGCTGTCTGGGTGGCCGGCCGAGCACTCTCGTGTAATTTCCATCGAGATAGCACTTTGTAAGACACCACAGATGGTAATTAATCATGCTAATTGTCCTGATTAGAAGCCCATCTCCAATGCAACTGTTGCCTCTACGGCGGCGCAGGGCCGAGGCCTGGATTATGCAGCTCCTGACGCCATCGATTAACGGGCATAAAATATTCATCATATGACTTCCGCTAGCGACACTTCACACGCTAGGACTTCAAAACCGCAAGACGGTTCCCTTTCTGTACAAACACACACACGCTCATATTTGCAGCTGTTTGATGAGTGTGAAGCGTCCATGCTGGCTATAAAACCCCCATGTGGCCGGATGGCTGGTTCACACGCTTCTGAACATGACTAGCATGCCAAACACTACGGCGTGGAATAATTTAGCCTTCTACACACCTGAACATGCTCCAGAGGCCCAGCGTGAATGTGTTAACTGAAGTGAGCTTAAAGCAGAAGACCGTAGATTGAAGTGCACTTGGCTGCAAATGCATCGCTTATCAAAAGCAGAAGCCTGCCCTTTATCTCGAAAAAGTAAAAAAAAAAACACCACATAAAATATTTAACAGCATCGTTAATGAACGCAGGGGGAAAAACTAGCACATGGCCAGCAGGTGCCAGACACCGGGGGCCAGGAAAATCTGTCAGCCGCAAGGAGAAAAACTCGTCTCCTGTCAGCGAGGGTGAGGATCACACACAGGGCAGAGAAACATTTCAGGACAAAAAGGAGATTTTTTTTTTTGTCTTTCTCTTTATTACAATGCTAATGTAGCTAATAACTAAGGTCTCATCTATTTTTTTTTTCCGTAAGCCTTTTCCTCACTTTGCTCTCTTGACATTATCCATACAGTTTAATCTGTGTCACGCGAAACAATCCCAATCCTTTTCAGTAATTATTTGTGAATTTGTTAATGGGTCATATAATGGACTGGAATGGACTACTAATGGTTTATGGCTCACTGGTGAAGGTGTGTGACTGACGCAGAGACAGGAAGCGGAGCTGGACATGGAGTTACTCACATATTCAAAGGTTGCCAGGCCGGCCACTGAGCTTTCGTCTTGATCACAGTCATGACATCATCACCCTGTGTGTGTGAGAGAGAGAGAGAGAGAGAGAGAGAGAGACAAAGAGAAAGGATACATTTAATCATTGTTGGGGAGGGGGGTTAAGATTGACATATCAGTAGCAGAAAAGCAAATGCCGAGCTAAAGACACACACTGATGCTAAGCGCAGCATGGGTGATGTGTCCTGAAATTTTAACAGCAGATTCCTGGAGGTTTCTGTGATATTACAGAGGAAAGAAAACTCAAACAGGAACTCAACTGAAATAGTGAATTATTTTACCTCACTGGTAAAAGCAGGTCAAAACTCAAGCGACTCGAAATACAGATAAACCTGTGGGCTCCACGGGAGGCATTTATAAAATGTATAGATAGATAGATATACAGACAGACGGACAGACAGATAGATAGATAAACAGACAGGCAGACAGACAGATATAAGTACAGACATACAGAAAAATAGAGATAGAGAGATACATTTTTGGGGCAGATAGATAGACATACAGACAGACAGACAGAGACAGACAGACAGACAGACAGATAGATAGATAGATAGATAGATAGATAGATAGATAGATAGATAGATAGATAGATA
>JAOVVB010000001.1:31245760-31257997 GCA_028570985.1 Heterobranchus longifilis
GGAACAGACGAGAGGGGAAATGAGGTCGCTGCTGAGGTTGTTACATAAACAACCAATTTTTAAATTGTATCTTTAGGCACTTTGCAGCCTGTCAGAGTAAAATATCTGTTCCCATTTATTTCATTTAATACAAAGACATGATGGGTCCCTTAAGACTTTTGCACAGTACTGTAAGAGTGGTAGCTCAATCAGTTAAGGCTCTGGGATACTGGAAGGCTGGGGGTTCAAGCCTGTTGAGGTCTTGAGCAAGGCCCTTAACCGTATCTGCTCTAAGGGCACTGTATCTGGCCTGGCCCTGTGCTCTGACCTCAGCTTCTTAACCAGTATACGTAAAAAAAAATAATTCTGCTGTAAGGTACGTGTGACCAATAATAGAATCATAATCTTTAGACTTTTGCATAGTATTGTATATTAAAAATAAATATTTGAGTCTGGAATGGAATGAGTCTCCAGTGTCAGAGGAAAGTCTTTGTTTGCAGATGCTATAAAGTTTACAAGAACTAGCTTGCACTGAATTAGGGTTTGGAAGGTCACAGGTTCAAACCCCACCACCACCAAGTTGTAACTGTTGGACCCTTGAGCAAGGCCTTTAACATTCAACTGCTCAGACTTATAAGAAGATAAAAATATAAGTCACTTTGGAAAAGGGCGCCTGCCAAAAAGTAATTGCTTGCTTGGATGCTCCACAACACTAAATGAAACTTAAACCGTATAAATTGTATGATGTATCATTCTTAAACAAAAGACAAATAAAACTGCACTCCTGGTTGCATCACACCAAATCGTTGTTGATTATTTTCCTATAGCAGTGTTGGAATTAAGTTTTTCACACTGCTCTTGTCTAGCACTCAATGTACGCCGGCAACCGAGGCTTTGTTTCAGACTGCTCAGGCTTGAACGTTTATGACAGGGAGTTTCGCATAAACCAGGACAGCGTCTTCCTCGCACGCTTTCCCTAACTGCTTGACATTCTGGCTGCTCTGAAACACCTCGGGAGAACTTCTAGCCTCGTCCTCCGTCTAATTGGTCCTTCTGTTCATCTGTTAGAGACAGAGAACTGATCAAACGTCACTTCCCCATACTTCTAATTCGGAGCAGCCGTGTTCAACTGCCGGATTCGATGCTGGAAAGAAAAGACATTTTTTCGGGTTTGACATTAAATTTAATTGGTGATGTTGAGTGTGGAACGTGTGCGTGCGTGTGCCGCTGCGGTGCTGTGAGTTTATAATCCTGGGCGCAGGTTGAGACATGATGACAGATTTCACACCAATTAAAGGATGCGTGTTGTTTCCGACACCATTGTACCGAGATCGGAATTATCAGCAGGTTCTCATGAGGTTTAGTCGAACTCTGTTCGGCTCCTTATCGCATATCAGCATGGCAGTTCGCTTTCTAAAAGATAAAACTCCTGCTGTGTGGAGTCTCAATGTAAGTTGTGATTTGTTTTTTTACACTGCAGCACAGCTAACTTTTGGATTCCGATTGGTGTGAAGGTACTGATTAAGTAAGCGACAACACACAACAAACTTCGCTCACACATTCTCGATGCCACTAGAAAGGGAAGCCTGGAGGAAGCTTGGGGACTCAGGGTACAAGGCTGTACACTCTGGACAGTCTGGCAATCCATCAAAGGGCACAATTTGAAAAAAAAATAAATTATTCGGACTCTGGGAGGAAACCCACCAAGCACAGGGGGGAACATCTAAACCACAAACCACACAGACCCGAGGCATAAACCGACTCCACGAACTTGAAGGTGCGAAGCCACAGTGCTAACCACTACACCACCGGGCAGTTACTGTTTAATATTAATCTAAATTGAGCAGTCATCTTAGAAATGATAACGTTAAGGGCCTCCAAGTGGCGCAGTGGTAAAGTGCTCGTCCTATCACCTGGAGATCGCGAGTTCAATTCCCGGGAGATGCTGTAACCTCTCGCAGCCAGAGGTCTAGAGAGAGCTGATTGGTTGAGTTCTCTCAGAGGGGAGGGATGAGAGGTACATTAATCCCCCACATTAATCATGGCTCTACAGCCAATCAGGGGCATCTGTGAGCTCACGCAAGCAGAAGAAGCAGATAGCACTGTCCTCCGAGTGTGTTACGATGCCCCCAACGGTGCGTGAGCGAGCTGTTCGAAAAGATGCGGTCAGAGGAAAGATGTGTCTTTCGGAAGAAACGCATGATAGTCTTCGGCCCTCCTGACTGAGTGGGAAATCAGGAAAAAAAAAAAAGAAATGATAAAGTAATAAAACAAGCACATCGATATAAACCTAAAATTCATGTTATAGCCAGAACTACTTTACTTTTCACTACTCACTCACTCATCGTCTATACCACTAAAAACAAGGTCATGGGGTGCCATGAGATGGGGTACACCCCAAACAGGGTGCCAATCCATCGCAGTGCACACACACATACAATTTGGAAATGCCAATTAGCCTAATCGGCAGGTCTTTGGACTGTGGAAGGAAACCGGAAATCCTGGAGGAAACCCACCAAGCACGGGGAGAACACACAAACTCAATGCCCACAGAGGCGGGAATCGAACCTGGCCAGGAATCAAACCCGGACCCTGGAGGTGCAAGGTGACAGTGCTAACCACTAAGCCGCCGTGCCGCCCCAGACTCGTACTGTTATAATAAAAATAATGCACACCTTCTGACCAAATTATATTTATGAATTCAGTCGCACTCTATACGATAAAATTTTTTCTAACAGTAGTAGTTATAATTTTTATGGGTCTTGTGTTATGGTTTCTATAATAATGAATAATTTACAGGGACATAATATAACCATATGAACTAGCCTATCTTCTATACCTATTCTGTATATATATATATTAATGCCTCGCATGCAGTTGGGGTTTGTACATCGGATAGGAATGTACGGCAATGACGCAATGTTTTGATTAACATGTTAAAAGAAGATTAGAAGCAATTAATTGCAGACTAAATGTAAGCATTTTTTGAATTCTGCGTAGGCCTCAAGACTGTGACGTAATCAAGCTCATCTGAGAGACAATGGGAATAGAACTGGAACGGGGATCTTGATGGGAAAATGGCTCGGAACTTGGCAAGGAGGGAGACAGAAGGCGCGAGAGAGAGAGCGAGAGAGAGAGAGAGAGAGAGCAATATATAACACTATACTAACAAATAACTACCTCATACCAGAAAAACATTCATGAGTTAATGTAATCTCTGAAAAAAAAAAAAACACCACCAATATCTTCGGCATTTATGTACTGTAGTGTTGCAGCGTGCTCACACTTTCTCCCACCATACATACAAACACAATGAGAGAGAGAGAAAGAGAGAGAGAGAGAGAGAGAGAGAGAAATCATCATTCTAATAATAACTACATCGTACCAAAAACACATCCAATGCCTTTATGCAATCTCTGGAAGACAAACACAAACAACACCAACACCATCTCCCATTTACAGTATGCATTATGTGCTCCTTCTTCCTCTCAAGCATGCACACACACACACACACACACACACACACACACACACACACAGCTTCTATATATGTGTGTGGTTCTGTCTTGCTGCTACGCTCTTAAAAGGCTTTTGTTGTTGATGCTACAGTACGGCTAAAATAAGAAAATGGGACAATTATATAAGCCTACTTTCTTTTCCCTTTGCTCTTTGCATCATTGTTTTTGTCCCACATCTGCCTTTCTATTGCAGGAAGCTCCGACCGACAGCTCCTCCACTCTTCTTGACTCTGTCAGAGGCCTGCAATCAAAACAAAAGTTCTCTCGCTTGCGGCATGAAAGAAGCGCTAAGATATTTCTAGCATAAGTGCAGACCTTATTTTTATTTATTTTATTTATTTATTTAATTATTTATTTATTTGCATATCAATTTATTTAGTTTTCGTTGACAAAAGTGAGAAGGAACCAGGCCGACGCTTTCAGAAGAGGAGAGAGAATGTTCTTTGGATGCTTTGGATGTAAATATATACTGTCTCATTTCTTCATATTAAAAGGTTCAATTAAACGATGTTGGTTAAATGAAAGAAATGAGAACAAATCATTACTGTGACAGACTGCAAAAATGGCTAAAGATGCAATAAAAAAAAAAAAAGGAATGTTTCGTCTGTTCCAACCACTCAGCATTAAGCATCACTAGTACTGTATACTAATCGCCGGTCTGATCATCTGTCATCATCTGCACCTGTTTCTCATTGGTTCATGCCTTAAGTTAGACATTTTTTTAATGCTTGAATGGTGTGTGGCTTAATAAAGAAAAAACATTAATGTGAAACTGCTCGGGTACAGGGACTGGACTAAAAATGAGATGCAAAAAAAAGAAAAAGCCTTTCAGGAAGCCTAGGGAACTATTACTGAAGATGACATTAAAAATACAAGAAAGTCTGGAGCTTTAAAACCAGAATATGAAGAAATTTGTGTGTGTGTGTGTGTGTGTGCCAAGACTTTTGCACAGTCCTTTACATTCCTATGTGTGATATGTAATTAGGTCAGAAACAAACGTATCATATAAAAAAAAAACATTTATTAGTCCTGTGGTAAGTGTATACACGGTTCATGATGATAAAACGGCTCCACTCGTCTGACACTGACTGACACTGTGGACTTGCTTCATCACTTTAATTGTCCCTAATAATTTGTAAGCTGGCATTTACTCTACAGTAGATGTCGTTTCTCTAAGATTCATTAATCAACTCCTCCAAACTGTAGAAAGCCCAGACATCGCCGTCCATGTTGGCGCTATCGTTTTCCCCAGAGGGCCATTAGTGTTCGCAATTAAAGCCGTTCCTTTAGGTGAAATAAAAAAGCTACTGTAGCTGGATGAGCCTCCAAAAAAAAAAAAAAAAAAAAAAAAAGGTGTTCAGGTAAGAAGCATAAAGTATCCTTGGCAAGAAAGGGAATTCATCAAGACATGTTCTGAAAAGCTGAACTTTCTGCAGAGCAACAGGATCGATACATCCAGGAGCAAATCTAATCTCCGATAGGACTATAATTCATTGATCTACTGTACATTAGAGAAAATGCAGACTGGCCGAAAAAAAAAAAAAAAAAATTTCCCTAACAAGTTTTTCAAGACACTGATGCGAAAGTGTGATGTGCGGCTTCGGAGCTACAAATCTAAAATGCGCAATCTGTTCCGAGCCACAAGAACAAAACTGACGAGCGACATGACAACCGGGCATTAAATGAAAATTTATGTGACCGATCGAGTTGCCACGCGAGGTTCCAGGCGCTGGTTGGGAGGGGAAAGAATGAAGCTTTAATTGACACTCGAAACGCCAGCATCAATCTGTCCCCTCAATTAGAGCGGATTATTTGGCGCAGGCACGCTTGCACGCTGCAGCTGATTTCCTTGCCATTGTTGCTATATTCATTAGCTCTCGGGCATGACTCGATTTAATTAGGGCGAAAGAATTGGAATAATTGCAGATGTTGCGGCAAATCTTAGCAACGTGAGGTCCGCTTCTCATTTGTGCTTCAGAAGAAGGAATAGAGCTCCAGATGGCCCATATTTAGAGGCCTATTTCTCACTAATAAGGGCAGCCAAGACTTTAACGTCTGACTTTCCGTTTCTAGAAAACGCCGGTTGTGCACCACACTTTTATACAACATGATTAGCCTGTTAAAATCCGTTTCCTTATTAGTCCTCGTACCGGTTAAACTGTAGGAATTAGCACCTAAAAAACACCCAGGCAATCTTTTCTTTGGAAATTGCCTGCACTTCTTATGACGAATTCATTACCGTACTTAAGCGCTCAGTTTCAGAACCGCACTTCCTGTAAATGCCTTGACCTTCGCTGTGTGTCGTTCCCATAGAACGGAACTATTAGTCGAGAAAATGACCCGATGGAGCTCTGAGGTCGACCTCCCTCTGGAATAACTGGAAAGCTACAGGTACAGTAACAAGAGCTCACCGTTTCTCCATTTGGCAAATCATATGACTTTTCTGAACGCAATTATGTTGAAAATGTTCTCTTATTCCAACCGTTTTTCTTTCTCCGTGGGCGAGGGAATGTCAAATTACCAAGGTTCGAAAGTTTAGGCTTTCGTTTTTAATGGGTTACTGAGATCTAGATGAGCAGCTTTAATGACACTGTTCGAGGCTGTAATTGATCATTTTCTCCACTGGTCTGTGAGGAGGAACCGAGTCGTAAAAATCCACTGGTCGGAATATGCTAAATGTGGACTGATTGAAAACTACTGCCCATCTGCAACAGCACTGTAACGACAGATAAAGCCTTCGATCATAATAATATATAATATTATTTAGTATAATTTTCCACTAGAACTTTGCCTCTTCATTGTACTTTAATGCATTCGAAGTGAACTTGATTGTAACCTGTCGATGGCGCTCTGACCAGTATTGTACATAATTGCTGGCTAAATGCTGGCTAATCATAATATAAGTTGAATAATAAACCATACATTATCTACAGCAGTGTAGAATTTCAGCTGCTTAAAATATGTTGGAAAAATATGAGACCTTAACCTGAGGGTAGATTAAAATTTTCTCCCACATCCCCAACCAAGCAAAAACACAAATAAACATAAAGAGGTAATAGTGTGTTGAGGTGTTAATATCTGTCTTTTCTTCCATTCAATTGATTTACTTCAAGATAATCTTAAACAATTTAAAAGTAATGCCTACAGAATTCATTTGCATTTGAATGCACTTTAATATTATATAGGATTTTTAATAGTACCATAGTGCACTATGAGGAGCGTTCAAGACGAACCTTGTGATGAAATTTCTCATGAATGAAGGCGTAAGCGCGGTTGACATTTACATAAGACTTAAGGCAGAGTACGATAATGCGACTCTTAGCCGCAGTAAAACATTTGAATGGCACAAATGTTTTAAAGAAGGCCGTACACGCGTGAATAATGATTACCACTCATAAACATTCAGAGAGTGGAACGCCTGATACTTGAAAATCTGTAGATAACCTGTTGCCAACTTGTGGAAGAGAGACTTCTGTCTGTGGGAACCGTACACACAATCATTCACCAACGCCACTTGCACATTACAGAAACTCTAACTGGGAGTTACTGCCACATCCTCCGTACAGTCCAAGCCAAATCCACATGTTTGAGCCATTAAAGGAGTTCTTGGGAGGCCAACGCTCCAGATGTGAAGCATTTTTAATTTTATTTCTTAACACAACTTTAAAATCGTTGAAAGTGGCGATACCAAAAAGCAACTCTTCACTCATTATTTGACTGAGCTAAAATGTCAAAGGCCATGGCAAAATCTCATGAGATGATGAATTAATAATACTGCAGTCAGGTGCATGCATTTATGTACGAGTTGTGTTAAAACGTAGATAGTTTTACGAAGTCGCTAATATGAAATGACATAGCAGGAATTCACTGGCGGCTCTCAGTCAGCTGTAAGCTAGATTAATCAGCAGTTTAATAGTGAATAAGACAACCAAATATGATTTGTTTGAATCAACATTAAAATAACTTCGAATAATCACTCAGCAGGATGCTGCACCTACTTGAGAGTTTCAACTTAAAGCCCAAGCTTAGGGTACATCGAAGCTGTTGGTACAAATGTTTTGTAATCTGTAAACTCAAAAACTTGTCATCATTTTCTCAACAAACCGCCGTCAAAATCAATGCCTTTGCATGTCAGATTTTGACGTAGAATAAAATCATGGTCTATCAGGAAAGTCCTGACTTTCTGAGCTGTTTCCGACAATCTCTTCGCACTGGAATGCGTTGGTCCTCATACTGTACACATCCGTTTTATCATCATTAGTTCCATTAGTTCCAATAGGCATCGTCTAAGTTCTAAACGCTAACTGAAAGCCTTAGCGTTGCATTCAGAACTCAAGCGCATAGGCTCTTCGAATCCGGGACGCCATAGAGATGCAAATAAGCCTTTCACTGTCTGTCATCTTGGCCTGTCTGAGCTGTTCAACTGCAATTATCTTGTCTTCCCTGCTCTCGAGGTCTAAACTCACATAATGGGAAGTAATGCCCGAGGTGAGCCAGTCGAGCAATTAAACCTGAGGAGGGTTAACGGACCTGGCAACCCGCTCACATAGAATGTGTCAAATACAAATAAGTGTTTAAGTAAAGAGGAATCAAAGGGCGACTCAGTCCAATTTATGGGTTTAAGAATCCCTTACACTGGCAGACAAATATGCAGACTGTCTGTGAGGAATGGCTCTGAATCTGTAACCTAAAAGTTTCATTAAAAGGTAATAGGATTGATTTGAAAGGGTGCGATGATGTAGGACTACACGTATATGGTAGATTACTTATCTAAAACTTATTCTGCAATACTGGATCATGGTGGAACAAAGGGGTTTAGAGGGGTTTAGAGCTGCCTCATACTGTAGATTCCTGGATCGATTTAGAACTTGGGTTTGTATCTGTTTAATACTTCGCATGTTCTCCCCATGTTTCTGTGGGTTTCTGGTTGTAACACAATATTAAATCTATCGCACACAACACTCATTTCCAACCAAGTAATCTGATTGAATTAGGGGCCTTCCACGTGCAGTGATAATAGAGCATGAAAGCACTGGAATGTATATCTATATGTATAGTGTAACTATAATGATGACGGGTGTTTTAACTATCCTTAATTACACTAATTGTCGGTCGCCCGTATGAGTGAATATGGGTCAGTACGGTTCGCAGTACTGCAGGAGGGGAAAGCAGCTGCTTGCTATGTCATCTTAAACAACACTTTGTCTCCTTAATAATTGCTTCTAAGTTGTTCGTAATTACCTCTGAACCAGCAATTTTTTATTGTTCATGGGAAATGCAAGCTACTGTACCAAGCTAACTAGTTTCTGTTCTTTTTGTTTTTTTCCCAATTGAGTCCAATTCTCACCCATCATTTCTCCCACATCAAGGCTACAACTACCAATCAGGGAGGACGAAGACTATCACTTGTTTATATCCACGTCCGAGCCACGTAACGCCACCAACCACATCTTTTCGAACAGCAAGTTGACGAACCGTTGGGAGCTGCGTAACACACTCAAAGGACAGCACTATCTGTTCCTTCCTCTTGCACTTGTGGAATAAGGGATTGAACAGCTTTTCATTTTACGCTATTTGGGATTCAACCCCAGAAACCTTGATGTTATCATACATTCTCAAGCAAATAAGTAAAAAATATAAAGTAAATGTCGTAACCGTCTTTGGACTGTCCACTAACTCCATGGTTTATTCTTCTCATCTTCTGACTACATAGTACTGGTAAGAACTACTTTAACCATTCAACTGTCAGTCACCAGTTCCTCCAGTCACGGTTAGTTAGTTCTGACGTAGCAGAATTAATAAGTAAAATAAACAAACAAACCATAATCCGTTGATAATAAATGGTGTTTGTAGAACTCACTTACTCACTCTCCATACCGTATTATGCTGTACCTGGTTGCAGGAGACCTGGAGCCCATCCCAGGGGCCTCGTGGCATGAAGTGGGGTACAACCTGGACAGGGTGCCAATCCATCACAGGGCATGAGCACATACACATTCACTCACACACTATGGAGAATTTGAAAATGGCAATCAGCTTTCTCTGCATGTCTTTGGACTGTAAGAAGAAACCGGAGTACCCTGAAGAAACCCACCAAGCACGGAGAGAACATGCATACTCCAAGTACACAGACCCAAGGTGGTTAATCATTTGTAGAACGGTTGTATAAAAGCAATATCAACAACATGCTGTTGTACTGAATATAAACACAGCTGTGATATCTTCAGGGGCTTCACGCTCATGTCCACAAACACCTCCCAGTCAAGCTGATATTTAGTATAACAGCACTCCCTCTCATGTGATATTGCTTAATTATCATAGATTCTTTGAAAAGGTAAAGTCACCTAGGATATTCAAGGTCGACATTCAAGGTCCCTCAGGTTTCTAAGTTGGGAAAGGCACAACAAGCCCCCGCACATACTGTAGAGTGTGTGTCCCATGGTACGCATCTCTACAGTAAGTGTTGTAATGTTACCTCTCCGTTTCTTTTTCTTTCATAATTATTACAGTGAACCCCAGATAGCTCCCAGATTTCTCTCCTCTAATATGATGTTTGCACAGAGTTAAACTGCATCACGCTCACTTTCACTGAACAGATCTCAGACGATTAGCAGGTTTTTTTCTTTTGTTAACCTTTCGGCTGCTTTTCAATGTAATATTTCAAGGAATTGCTGTTTTCGTGGCATGACATCGACAGCATGTTCCCTTAGTGGTTTATTGGTAAGCACACAGTGATCTCACCATGGCGACCGGAGGTCGAGTCCTTTTCGGGCCATCAGTTTGAAATTAATATTGTTTTGAAGTAAATTTTTTGCAACATTGGGTTAGGGACATTCATTCAACATTAATCCCATCGTCATGGGGCCAACATTGTTCCGACGTCATTTCATCGCAGTAAACTTAACTTTTAAAAACAACCTAATCCCAACAAAAGTGTCCCATTTGATTAATAAAAAAAAATCCAAAATTTTGACAACACATCGAAGCACAATTGAATCTATCGGTACATGGAACATGGAAGGAATGAGGCACAAACATGATCTTGCGTACTGTAGCTAAGACCAATGGTCAGTAAGCAGATGGAAGGTATTAGTCAGAGAAGCAACCAAAGAGACCATATAATTCATCAGATTTAACCCAAGCGGTAGAGGAGGTAAATCCTGCAAGGCATTGTAAGATTTTTATGTACAAAGCCATTTCCGTTAGCGCCAACTGTGACAATGCTTTCAGACCTGTAAATTCCCTGGAGCTTAACAAAAAATCTATAACAAAATAATATAAGAATTAGTATGCACAAAGAGCTACTTTATATTCCCAATGCTCCAGTTAGAGGTTTTGTGTTTTTTTGTGTACTTCTTTGTTCAGTGATTTTGTCTGGCAGCATCAGTCAAAAGCCCAAATTAAACCCTGCCACTCTTTTTTGTTCGATAACACGGGCAACGGCGAGGACAATTAAAAAGCTGTGTGAGAGAGAAAATCTTTTAATCTTCCCTCTAAACGAATGCAAGCTCACAGACCCTCAAGAGAATAAAGAAGTCGAAGTTCATGGATGCTCACAAGAAAAAACAAGTACCCTCATCACTCCTACCACCACCACCAACATCACCGTTCGTCTTGCCCTACTACTATTTGCAGGTAAAAATTATTATTCTTAATACATTAACATACATTTTAAGAAATCATATTTGGGGTCAAGGCAGCTTACTGGTTAGAACTGTTGCCTTGCACCTCCAGGGCTCGGGTTCGATTCCCGTCTCAGGGTCTGTGTGCATGGAGTTTGCATGTTCTCTCAGTGCTTGGTGGGTTTCCTCTGGGTACTTCGGTTTCCTTTTGCATGTCTTTGGACTGTGAGGCAGGCTACTCCCTGGTACACGCAATCCATACACATATACACACACACATATACACACACTCACACGCTCATTCTCAAACTAGTCAATTTGGAAATGCGACTTAGCCTAGTGGGTGCGTATGTGTGTGTCCTGTGCTGGATTGGGTGTACTAGGGTATAACCTGCCTCCAGGCCCCCTATGACCCTGTATACAGAATAAAACAGTATAGACAATGACTGAGTAAGTGAGTGACTGAGTGTGTGGTATTCAGGATCCCTGTGGTATAGTATATTCAAAATCGCATTTCACATAATGTCTGATAATGCTACTCTCTGAAACAAACAAAAGAAAACAACATACAGGTAGTCGCTTTCATTATATATACAGTACATACATATACAGGTAGTACCCGACTTAAGAACAGGTCCCGTTCTGAGAGCATGTTCATAAGTCGGATTTGTTCTTAAGTCTGATAAAGTGAGTCTTATATGCCTTTTACACGAATATACAATGTAAAGCAAACAAATCCACTTAATTACATCTCTGTTCCCTTTCCCCACTCTGCCATCAGTGGCCAAAAACTGTAACTGTCCCTAAGAAAAAATTTTTATCTCCTTTAAATCGCGAGGGGACTCCCGGATGCCATTTTGTCTCAGAGCTGTTTTCCACTGTTTAGGACTGTGAAATTTGTTTTGTTGGGGATTTTCTGAAATGAGGATTATTCACCATTAGGTAAACTTTAAAGGACAGCCTTTTTCTATCATCGTGATTCTGGACTGATTTATCAAACTGGTGAGGCCAACACATTTCTCCCGGACATTTTATACATTCACTTACACACTGAAAATATTGTATATAATTGTAAATATTGGTATCTGGTGTACTGCAGTGTCTATTTTTTGTACAAT
>JAOVVB010000001.1:31284027-31296787 GCA_028570985.1 Heterobranchus longifilis
AGTACAGTACTGTAAATGACACCCTATATCGCACAACTCGTTAAAATATAGTTATTAAAATCTGCTCTGTGTTTTAACAGTTAAGTAAAAAAACAATCCTTTATTTTTGTATCTACTATGAAACTTTTTTTTGCGTAATTTTCTGACAGTTTGCTAGAAAAAAAAACAAAACACTTTGACACCTTGTGTGTATCACAGGAATTCCTATATTTAACAGTCATTGTATGATATTTTTGTCTTGTCGCCCATCTCCACATCTCCAGTGCATGGGTCAGAATTATTTAACTCAAATTTGTTGAAAGTCCACTTACATCAGATTTTTAGCTCCTATGAGATAATTAGCGATAATTAGTTCAAGGCTGTTAATAGGCTCAATTCGAAGTGGTGTTTTCAAGTTGTGTCCTGTAGCACATAATGCTTCACATAACCACTTTTGATCAGTGCCATAAACTTGAAACACGTGAGACTGATCTGATATCGGTTTGATATTCTTGATCCCGCTCTCATTTCTTCATATTTCACTTTCAAAGAGCCAGACTTTTTTGTATTTTTAATTTAATCTTCCTGAGGGACTTCCTGAAGGACCTCAAGTTCCTGTACCTGAACAGTGGAATATTTTTCATTGTTTAACCACACAGTGACTTTTGAATCTTTCAAGCACAAAAAAAATACATATAACTTAAGTCATGAACCAGTGAGAAACAGGTGCAGATGATGTCAGATGATCAGGCCGATCAGGATCAGATGATTAGTATACCGGTGATGCTGAATGGTTGCAACAGATGAGAGGGGAAATGAGGTCGCTACTGAGGTCAACGCTTCTCAGCGGGCCACTCGCACACACAGCTTAACCTACAGTACGCCGCACTACTACTGGACGACAATCTCAAGGCACCGTGAACTATAAAGAGGGACCGGGGAGTATAGCTGTGTAGCTAGTTTTGGCTCTCATGAGATACCTTCAGAGAATTCATTTACATAAATGTGTGCGACCAAACCAGAAGATCCGCAATGGTTCATGTTTAGAAAATTAGGTTTGCTGAAAGATGGATCGTTTTGTTTTGTATATAATATTTTTCCCTTCATACAACTCCATTGTACTGTATCTTCTGGAATACTCCAGTTGATTAACCCTGAACTATTAAAATAGTGTAGCAACCTAAAATAATACAAACTTTGCTTTTCCTATCAGAAATTCCAGATATAAACTCCAGTGTTTGTGCTACAGTTGTTTTTGCATTGCGATTCATTCAGATTCTGATTTAATTAGCGCTGCATTTCTTTAGACCAAACATTAGGGAATGCAGCCAAGGAAGAGTTCACAGCACCGGTGACAGAATGACAAGAAGGCCTGCAGAAAGCCACACAGAATTCGAGCTTTCAGCAAAGAAAAACAAATCTTTAGCCACAAAAGGACTCCAGACACCTCAGTGAACTGTCAGCTTTTTTCCCCCCTTCGTTCTTTGGTAAAGTTGCGTCTGTCTGAATCGTAGCCAGAAGAAGCATTAGTCTAGTTTTTTTGTTCTTGCTTGTCTCAACAGAACGGCCAAAGCTGAGCTGACAGACCTCCCGAAAACCCGTCAGCCATGCTGAAACGAGGCGATTGTTCCGCCGTAAAACTGATGAAACGCATTTTTCTCATACAAAACAAGCAGCTCGAACCCAAACAATGGCGGCTCGTCTAGTCTGCAGGAGTCCTATGGCTGCTGTCCAAGCACTGGTTATCTTGAATTGTGGGTATGCGTTACAGGATCTCCGTGCTGTCATTCCTTTGTTCACAGTTGTAGACTGAAAAAGGTAAAAGTTCTTCTCATCCTGTTCTTCTCTTCAAATAGGCTTATTTACTCCGTTCAGCCTCTGTGCTGGATCAACCCGACCCGCCGTAACAAGAAGAGAAACCTCGCCTAATGGGAGTTGGATGAACTTTGGGCCAGCTTTATACACAATCGGGTTTATATACAGTTCAGTAAAACTGAATAATAAGAACTCTCCCACTTGAGCAGAACTTGTGTAACCTTGTGTACATTTACATTAACAGCATTTAGCACATGCCCTGTGTGGTCTCTGCAGAAATATATCCATGCTAAGACAAATACAGTGGAGGCCAAAGGGATTGATACAGACGTGAAATTCAATGTTTCTTGACTTCTACTGCCTTCTTTACCATTGTCCAACAGTTTTCTATTAGGTTTAGGTCTGGAGATGACCCAGGCTCCGGCTAATCAGTTGTTGTTGTTAGACTTTTGGCTGCTTGCATTGAGGGGTCGACACCATCCGATCCGC
Organism: Heterobranchus longifilis; assembly: GCA_028570985.1. Classification (NCBI taxonomy): domain Eukaryota; kingdom Metazoa; phylum Chordata; class Actinopteri; order Siluriformes; family Clariidae; genus Heterobranchus; species Heterobranchus longifilis. Next base: position 31,286,311 of record JAOVVB010000001.1, read on the forward strand.
ACCCAATTTGGCACATATAATCATATAACATATATAAGTTAAAATGTGTTTTAACAATAACAGTTCAATTTTTCATCAATCATAGAGCCATCCACACTTTCCTTATTAAAAAATTAAATAATAGAATATGATGCCTACAAAAGTTTTCAATCATTTTGCAGTTGTCTACGGTTGTTTATAATAATAATGGTTCAGAATGCTCAAGCACAGATTACAAGATCATAAAGCATCATCTAGCAATTTAAGGTTAAAGTGCACTGGGATTGTGAACGCAGATTAATATTAAATCAGAACCGATCTTTCACAAACCACGCCAACGTCAGCCATCGCTTGCTCACGTTTTAATTTACCTGTGCTTTTAATTCGTATCCCACAACGTTAAACTGCCATGCAATCTCTGTCTCCCATACAGCCCCATTGTAGATTTCCATTTAATACCTCCTTTTATTTCCTATTCCTTCCCACTGGCGTGCAGACTACTAACGTTATGTAAACTATGCTGCCGCCTACAATATATAATAGGTATACAATATAATAGGTGTAAACCTTTAGCTAAACATGAACTCTAAGAAGATTGGAGCATCTTTAATGGTGCTAAGATTGAATTTACAGATCACAAAACAGGATCTAGAACCACCTCTGATTTGTACTCTTGTGAAAAAACCTAGCAGTGCATCCTTAGATTATTCAAAAATTAAATGCATTGTTCAAATGTAAAAATTAAAAAAAAGAGATTTTTTTTATCCCTAATGCTGAGGCTTATCTTTCAAAAGCATGCAAATGAGCTGCAGGTCGTTTAGAACTAAGGGACAGACAGAAAGAAAAGAGCAGACTGTTTTAATAAATGCTGCAATACCCAATCAATGTATCAAATGTTTTCTTTGAAGACTAAATCTGTCAAAAGAGTGAAATACAACTTCAAAGAACATCACGATTTGTTCTATCAGCCATGTAACAGCCGTACTTTTGTTCTACCAAAAAAGTTTTATAGGTGAGCAATAATAAATTATTACACTGGATAAAGTTTTTTTTTTTTTTTAACCGTTAAAAACAGGACAAATATTTAAGCATTTCCAAGGGGGCTTTAAGCAATGGGTTTATTTTAAATATAGTAAACCATTATTGGAAAAATCTGAGACATTCAATTTTGATCAGACTAATTAAGCACATAAAGTACAACAACTATATGTCATAAATTATTTTGGTTTCTTATATACTGTATATACAGGCTAAAGTTCTACTGCTCAATAAAACACCTATTTGGAAAATCTGACGTAGGAAACTTAATACCCTACATAGCCAAAAGTATGTGGACACCTGACTATCATACACTTATGTGGTTCGTCCCCAAACTGCTGCCACAAAGGTCAGTCATACTGACCAAAACTAAGAAGCACAATCCTTTGCCAGCACAACAGTGCACCTGGGCATGAAACATGAAGCTCTGAGATGTCACAGTTTTGCCCTAGTTTGCCCTAGTTTTGGTCCTAAATACCTCAACCCCATTGAACACTTTCAGGCTCACATTTGGGCTACCCATGTAGATGTATTTATGTGTAAACTGTAAATTAAGGAGGTAAAATTAACAAGATAAAATGTTAAATTTGAACTGGATAGCGGAGGATTGGAAATCTCAAGATGCAGTCCAAAGAATGCAGATTCAAGTAAAAGGAGACCATCTTTAGGCCAAAAACAACAACAAAAGAGCTGAAACTTTAGAACATTACCGATCTGATACTTATAAAAAAAGAATGCACTGGTGAGCTCAGCAACATCAAAAGACCCGGAAGACCACAGAAGATAATAAAGTGGATGAACACAGAATTCTTTCCTCAGTGGAGAAAAGGCCGTTAATGACACCTAGTCGACTCAAGAACACGCTGGAGGAGGTACTGTGGGCGTGTCATTGTTAAAGTCTACAATCAAGAGACAGCTTCATGAATGTAAATAAGGAGGGTTTAGGTCAAGATACAAACCTAAAAAAAATTCTGATATAATATTTTAACTAGCAACAGTATGATGGGACGAGAAGAATATGGGGAAGGAACAAAAGGGCTCATGTTCCACTCATGACACTACGGTCACTGGCAGAAGTGCTGCTTGTCAACAGACAAGGCTAGCAAGGGCTTGAGGCACCAGGCAGGAAGGCCCAAGAGGAACTACAGCAACGTCAATGTGGGCAGCACAATGGCTTTGAAGTTATCACCTTCGCCTTGCACCTCCAGGGTTTGGGTTCGATTCCAGTTTCTGGGTTTGTGTGCATGGAGATTGCATGCTCTCCCTGTGATTGGTGAGTTTCCTTTGGTTTCCTCCATCAGTCCAAAGACATGCAAATTAGGCTAATTGGCGAAATGTATTCACCCCCAGGCAAAACGAGGTTTTATGTTCTTTATATTTATATAATGCAAATAATACTGTAAAATTTGGACCCAAAAGAGTTTAGGATTTGCTTTTTTTTCTGTGGTGGCAGATTATTTGTACGATAAGAGTAATGAATGCTTTTTGGAGAGGCCCCATGCAGATTTTTGCCTGGGACTCTAACAGACTCTCGAACTGCCATTGGTCACTGGTGTTTATTGATGAACTGACTTATGGTAACAGAAGCAGAATGAATTCTGAAGTCTATAAAGCTCTACTTTCTGCTCAGATTCAGTAAAATGATGCCAAACTGATAGGACTGAAAGCGCTTTACGGTACAGATGGATAATGACCCAAAAGCAACCCAAGACAAAGAAATTAAAATGTTCCTAAGCGGCAGAGTCAGTCGCCTGATCTCAACCCAAACAAGCTGCTTTTCACTTACGGAAGAGAAAACTGAAGGGAGAAAGACAAACAAACAATCAGCACCTGAAGGCGACTGCAGTAAAGGGCAAAGTATCTCAAGGGAGAAAACCCAGCATTCTGTGATGTCCATGGCTTTCAGACTCCAGGCAGAAAATGATGGTGGAAAAAAAGAGCTGTATTTCCTAAAGAAACCTTAGAAACCTCTAATTCTGGAAGTCTACACTTCAATCAGAAATGGTGTCGCTGTCCAAACACTGTATGCAATTTACTCATTCATTCACTCACTCACTCACTGATCATTTATACCACATGAGTCTGTGTACAGGGTTGCAGGGGGGCCTGAGCCTATCCCAGGAGACTTAGGGCACACTCACACACTACAGGCAATTTAGGAACCCCAATTAGTCTAATCTGCATGTATTTTGACTGTAAGAGGTAACCAGAGAACCTGGAGGAAACCCTCCAAGCACGGGGAGAACATGCAAACTCCATGCACACAGAGGTGGGAATTGAACCTGGCTGGTAATCGAAACAGGACCCTGGAGGTGCAAGGACACAATGCTAACCACTATATCAACGTGCCACATGTATGCAATTTAAGGCATTTCTATTACCAGATAAAGGATAAACTAAAAGCAGCTATTAAATTTCTGCCATTTCTGTTTTTTCTGCCCCAAAATTAAATATACTCTATAATTTATATATTATAATTATATATTATTCATATTTCTAAATAAATATTTACACACCAATGTCTATAGGTTTTTAATGTATGTTTTTTTTTTTTTTAACATCCCATAACCGTTATTTTGTATTACAGTTACCTGTAGCAAGCTTCAGTTTGACTCTTCTGGAAAATCTTCTGAATACTCAAAAGCAATTTCAGATGCAAACAAACCCTTATTTATACCCTGTTTACTCCCTGTACTTTGAATGTGACCTCGTTTTCCCAGCTATTCTTGGCGTATGCATGCAAATTAGCAGAATTTATTGCAGATTGATTTGGGTTTCAGTAAACAGTTGTAAAACCTGGTGAGAAAGTAAGGCGCATCGATCGTCAGGAGATCTCAAGTTCGAATCCGAAAGATGCCACAGCTATGCGTATCCAGGAGCCAAGAGATCAAATTAGCTGTGCTGTTTGTGAGGGAGGGATAGCATTCTCTCACTCTCTCCTGCCAGTCACATTGACAACAGCCAATTGTGGACTTCTGTGGACTTCTCCTTGGAGGTGGCAAGATGAAAAGTGTAAAGATGATAATTCTTTTGATTGTGTAAAGCTGCTTTGCGGCAATGACAATTGCTAAAAGCGCTATGCAAATAAAATTGAATTGAATTGAATTGAATTGAAAAGGCTCAAATCATCTTCAAGAGTACTAAAACTATTTGTCTTAAACATGAAGATAAATGTTCTAATTGTAAATGTAAAAATCAGGATCCTTTAAAGATCGCATGTTGACCTTTAACGGCAAAAAGCGCTCGAGCCAAACAACGTATCTACGAATTAGCTGTTTTGTGTTTATTTCTTATCCATTAGCCGAGTCCTGTAGTCATGGCCTGTGAAGACAAATGGTGGCGTCAAAATAAACCAAGCGGCAACATCGAGACGGAAACCAAGCAAGCGAGAAAATCCCCAGAGGGCATCACAAGCCAAAAAACAGCAGTATGACAAATGGACGAGACGCAAAAGTCAACCACAGCATTGATAGAGTGGCTGACAGACGAATGATTCCACGTTGAAAAAAAAAACAAAACATGACAACGCTGATGTATGACGACGCCAGGAAATAAGGACTCAGGGCACAGATCGATGAAGCTGATGGAGGACGGAAAGCAGTGGCCGTCGTCACAACAAATGCAAATCAACCCGGAAAGCCCACGTAACAGCTGGCGGTTAAAAGATAAGATAATCCTATGAGCTAACAACACTGAGAGATGATTTCAATTATAAATGAATTATGATATGAGAAAGAATCCTCTAAATGAATTCTATCCACATACAGGGTTAATAAAGCCAAGGATAAATATTCTCCTTTTACACCACAGCAGAGGGGAATTCTTAACCAGACTGGGCATAAGGTGTTGATTAATTTTCAAAACATTAGCTCTGGCAATAGTGCCTAGTGCATAGCCCTGCCTTATGTTTTTATCATGTCTATAGCAACAGCTCAGTCAAAGGGAACTTTATAACGCATCATAGATAAGTGTAAGGAATGGAACATCACAAGGCATGCTGTTATTGGAAAACAATCAAGGATGGAATTCTGCTGTACATGAAACCCCTGCACCAGAAGTTCCAAAATCTAAATACTATTTAAATGGTCCTAACATGCTTTCCATAGATGATTACAATAAAAAGCACCTAATAAATCCATTGCACCAGACACAGTTGTACACTGATAAGGGGCATCTACACTATATGGTAATTATACCTAATAAACAGGCCAATATTCCTAATAAAGTGGCAACTTGATGTGATGTGATATGATATCAAAGTTAACTGCAAATTATGTGATCATTTATGCTCAAAATTATAGTAGGTGCAAGAAATTAGTCCTTTAAAAATGATATAATTATAAGGGGTGTTCAAGCCAAACTGACTTGTGATATAATTTCTCGTGAAGGCAGCCGTAAAACGGATTGACATTTACAGAATACTTCAAGCACACTGATAAGACTCTTAGCCGCAGTAAAATACTTTAAATGGTTTAAAGAAGGCCGTACTTCCGTAAATGACCGGCTGAGGTGGCTCAGCGCACACTGCAGTTGTCCCGTGAACATTCAGCGAGTGGAACGCCTGATCCTTGAAAATCAACAGATAACTTGTCACCAACTTGTGGAAGAGATGCATCTGTCTGTAGGAACTGTACACACAATCATTTACCAACAGCACTTGTGCATTACAGGAATTCGGCTGGGAGTTATTACTGTACAGTCCTGACCTCGCTCCAAGCCAATTCCACATGTTTGGGCCATTTAAGGAGTTCCTGGGAGGCCTACGTTCCAGACATGAAGCAGGCATCTCAAGGCTCTGGAATACTGAGAAAACCTTCTACCTTGATGGTATCCAAGCACTAGTGAAACACTGGAATGAGTGCATTAGAGTGGCAGGGGATTATATACAGTATAGAAAGAAAGGGACTCTCGTTTACTCTTATAACTTGTCACGGCGTGCACCTGTGATGGGCGTGCACCCAAACCAATATTGCTCCTCGCTCACTAGCTAGACGGCCTCCCCTTCTGCGGGTGTGCAAAGGAGCGGGGCCGCGGAATTAGGCAGGGCTGGTAAGCCATTGCCGCTAATGATCCTGGGCTTCTCTCCGCACTATAAAACACAGCGGGGAGTGTAGCTCCTAGTCTCCCAATAGGGTCTATTGGGAGACTGGACTTTACTATGCGTTGTGAGTGCGCCATGCGCGCAGAACGCGGAAGAGCAGCATTCACGCGGGGCAATGGAACGCGCCCCAGGGACGAGTACGCCTTTGATCACCGCGACGAGGACAGCCGCGAGCTCGCTGCCGGAGCTCCCACAGCTCTTTCGCTCTCACAATGGAGCTGGATTATGGTGGCCCTGCCGCCAAAGAGGAAAAAGCCGGAAGGAGGATCACGTCACGGCCCTTGTTCCCAGCTGGGGAAAGCCGCCCAGCCGCTGGACGTCAGAGAGGACTCCCGTCTGAGGCCACGCCCAGACTAGAGAGAGCTGGGAGGGGCCGGTCCGGCCATCACAGAGAGGAGAGTCAGCGCGAGCGGATTGAGGCAGGAACTGCTGTCCATGCAGGACCACTGTCCACCAGACCTGCACATGCACATTCATTCCTTCCCCTTTCTTTTTGTCCTCCCTCCTTTAACCCTTTCCTTCCCTATTTATCCTAAATAAATTACCCTTTTTACCATAAGACCTCGCCTCGTGTCCGTGCTTTATGGTGCCGCCCATGCAAAAAGGGTCGAACGCATTACATAACTATACTCTGTTATTCTGTGAAATCAAAAGTCCAGCTTTGACTTGAACGCCCCTCGTTTAAACTGCGAACGCCCCTCGTTTAAACACGAAACAGAAAAATCCCTGACTGAATTTCCTCTGAACAGACGATACAGGCAATGAGGAAGGAAACGTATCTATGATCAATCTGTCAGTCTGAGGCCATTGGAATGCGACTCATGTCGGCGTGTGAAAAGACGAATAGGGACATGTAGGGGATGAACCTTTCTAGGTGCCCTTTAAATCCTTTCTTGCTCTTGTCTCAGTGTTAAAAAGGTGCACGGTTTGACACAAGCTACACCTGACCTTCTCAATCTCATCTCCCTCTGTCTCCCTCCTACTGCCTGCTCGTTTTTCGCTGGGAGGGAATTAGAGCAAAAATTAAAAGCTTTGTTAAAACCCGGACCATAATGACTAATCAGGCTAATTAAGATGCATAGCAAAGCTCCACCTCCACTTGAACCGACTGACCTTTGACACGCTATTTCCGAGGCCTAGGACTGCATGGGCGATATTGAAGTGTTCAGCAAAGTAATTTTGACAGCATAATGGCAAAAGGAATACTAATGAAGGTGTTAGAACTTCAGTCAGAACTCAAGGAGCAGCAAGACAGAAACACTTTTGGGTTGAAAGACTTGTTTCAGGTCTGGTTAATTCCCTCGCCCTGTTTACATTTGGTCATTTTGGTGCGTTTCCACTTTAATGAGTTTGATCCTGAACCAATACAATCGATCAAGATTGTACAAAATCAAAGAGCTTATGTCGAGAAGTTTGTCACAATTTGGTAAGATGCTGTGTGGTTTGGGAGAAAAAATCTTTTTAAATGAAGCTGACAACTAAAAAAAACATTGTGGAACTTATTTAAAGCTGGAATGTAGTGGTTCATATGTGGTTTGTGGATTGTGATTTGTGTTCATATGCGGTTAAATGTGATTGATGAGTCCACAAATATGCCAACCTCCTTGCTTAGCGGTAACATCGAAAGCTTTGAGCTCTATCCAACCCTATACACTGGCTACTAAAGTAGCACTCTCTAATGGATACTACACAACCTAAGGTGGTGTTTAGCACGGAAGTGCATGGTTCATAGCTTTTGTAGCGACAAGAATCCAAAACTCAGGACGTATCCAGGTCGCTGGTAACAGGTAAGAAATCCTAGCAGTTCTTGACAAAATCATGAACTTTAGGAGGCTTGTAACAGTTGGTAGGTAAATCTTGACAGTCCTTGGACAGTTCTTGACAGTTCAGCGTGAGTTTGGCACGGTTCGCAGTAGAGTCAATTCCACAAAGGTGTAGATACTTCATGATTCAAGGCAAGTGATGCCACAGAGTCAAGCAACCAAGACCTCGAAAGGACTCTAGCAAAACCTTTAGGAATATGGCTATGTCTTTTACCCAGATTGTGGCCTGGTGGCCCTTGTCTCTGGGGCATCTCTAATTCCTTGAGGCATAACACCACAAGACCTCTGGGGCTGTTGTCTGTTGCCTGGAGAATCTGGTGCTTTGTCTGGAGAATCCCATGGGTGCTCGATCGAATGGGGATCTGGGGAGTTTGGAGACTATGTTAGTCGCCTTGGGCTCGTTGCCTGCTGGGTGTGCCAGTTATGCCTTGGCTGTTCTGATGCCTTTCTATTGGGGCCAGAATACAATATTTTTTCTGGCCCAATTACCCCTTTGGGTAATTTGTGCTGCTTTGGCTTTTCTATTGGATTCTTTGGTCTGTGTAGGAATGGGTGGGGCTTGAATGCCCATGATTCTGTCACCAGTTTACCTGTATGTAATTGGTGATCAATGTCAATTTGTTAATGTTATGACTGATCAGTGTACACTATATATTACTGTATATACAAGGGCTGTACTGAAAGTAATGCAAAATTGGGCATAATCTTTTTATTGACTGACATAGTTTGTTCAAATTTTTGTGTTGTCTACGGTATATACAAAGATAAGGCAATGGGAGGCCAAGAGGAAATCAATTTAAGTTGCTGTCATGTGCAGCAGATCCCTGAATTCAGGTTTTCATTATTCAATTTGAATGGGATATCAATGGCTTAATATGCTGGCAAAAATACCCAAACAGTTGTTAGAAAAAGCAAAAAGATAATGATAAACAAACATAATTCCTGTTGCTACACCATCTAATTTTTGTACATTTTATACATTAAGAACTTTGAGGCCAGAATGAAATAATGCCCTTTTCAATTTATGTGCATTAGTCATGCAGTGAGCCAACTCCTACAGAGCAAGGCAGATGCAACATAGAAATAAAATGCTTTGTGTTGGAGCACTTTGAAATTGAAATGATTTGATTCCAAGAAAGAGCAAACTATTATCCATACAAACAAGGTTTTACTTACCATATCACAACTTCAAATACGCCCCTAATGGGATGCCATTATTCTCGCAGGTTGACATTTTTAATGAAATATTTGCATGACTTTACCACGCTAAAGTTCTCGCATCCACACAGCTGTGAATTAACGCTGCAGGAAGAGTTTCCAGGAGGTGTAATTGTGTCACACAGGGGGGTATAAAAACACATTCTGGATTATATATTTATTTCTAAAATATGAAATAATTGAGATGTCTGTCCAGGTAAACAGATCATACTTGAGTGACTGGGAAGTCCAAGGTAAAGGGTGAAACGCTGGCGTAACCAATCTGGTTGGAAATAACACTTTTGTCTAGCACTTGAAACGCACAGAATTGCTATAGTGTCCACGGTCAAAACCTTTTGAAGGGTTATGGCATAATACTCCAACCGAGCAAGTGTGTCAGTTGTTGGCACCATGCTTTTTTGCTAACCCTTTCTTTTTTTCGGTCTTACTCTCTGCAGGTGTTTTGAAATCTCTTATATTAAGTGTCACTGGCAAAAAGCCCTGCCTTCTTACTGTAATCTCAAACACTTAAGCCTGGACTTCAAGGGAGTCCTTGCTTTCTGGCATGATAAATGAAGCATGCTTTGCCCTCAGTAATAGAAAACATTAATTTATCACTGTAGATTCAACTTATAACTGATATACAGTACTGTGCGTAAGTCTTCAGACACCCTTTATATCTAATTGAATTAAATGACATACAATAAATTAAATGAATAGGTATTAATAGGTTTAAATATACGATTTAAAAGTGGTTTGTTTATGTAACAACCTCAGCAGCGACCTCATTTCCCCTCTCAACTGTACCAACCACTCAGCATTCAGCATCAGCAGTAATAATAATCACCGGCCTGATCATCTGCACCTGTTTCTCACTCCATCATGCCTTAAGTTAGATGTCTTTTTTTATGCTTGAATGATTCATAGGTCACTGTGTGGCTTAACAAGCAATAACATTCCTCTGACACTGCTCCAGTGCAGGGACTGGACTGAAAATGAGTGACAATAGTTTGCCAAAACTGAGAGCCAAAAGAAAGACTGGCTCTTTGGAAGCAAATTATGAGGAAATAGGGGATAGGGGCTTTTACACAGTACTGGATATACTTAGTAGAATATCAGCCATGCCATATATCAGTTAAAAAGGAGCTATATGAACACTTTACAAAAAAAAAAAAACTATAATTAGGTGATTAAAAGTCAACTATCCAGAAATCCAAATCCAGCTGTGGTTTTCATTGCGACTGCCAGCAAACAGTTCCAATTCGGTACATCCGAATATCACACCTGCGTGACAGGTACAGGATGGCCACAACAACTGCCCGAGTCACACCAGGAACAC
>JAOVVB010000001.1:31312143-31328038 GCA_028570985.1 Heterobranchus longifilis
AAGGAAGAGGTTGAAAATATACAAATATATACATATAGAGATGTATATATTTGTATATTTTCAACCTCTTCCTTTTTTCTATTACTAAAATTTGTTTATCTAACAATTTTCTCTACATAATTAGCTTAAACTTTTTATCTTCAATATTAATTTTTTTTCACCTTTTTCATGTGTTTTATGTATTGTTTTAGGGGGGGAAATGACAATTATATTGTAATAATGGAATTGTAATAATTAAAAGAGAATAAAATTTCCAATATTAAGAATTCCACTCAAAATTTTATGTTGCACTATAAGAATTTTGGCAGCACGGTGAGCACTGTTGCCTTGCACCTCAATGGTCCAAGTTCGATTCCCACTTAGGGGTCTGTGTGCATGGAGTTTGCATGTTCTTCCCGTGTTTCCTCCTACAGACCAAAGACATGCAAATTCGGCTACTGGCTTCCCAAATTGCCCATGGTGTGTAAATGCATGAGTGAATGTTGACTGGAGGTCCCATCACAGTTAGAGAAATGGGAATAAGTAGTAATCATCATTGGTCTCCACAGTCTCCACAGTCCCTAGTTGGAATACAGAGGTTCCTAGATGGATGGATGGATGAATAGATGGATAGATAAGCATTTAGGACAATAATCAGGTTATTCTATGCCTGTATAACAGTAATCACATATCAGATAGATATAAACACAAGTGGAAGTAAAACATTTTGTATTTTACACCCTGCTTTTTTTTAATTTTATTTAATTGTTAACTGACTTATAGACTTTTTAAAATTTTCCTGAATCTGAACTGTATCCTATTAATATTTTTATCCATATGCATTTAAAAGCTTTTTTCATTTTCCTGATTGGTAGTTAATATGCAAATACCATTACATTCAGCTGCAAATTATTTTTATTTAGTTATCTAGTTTATGATTTTATGCAAAATACATTCGGGAGGTTTGTACAGTAATACACTCACCAAGTTTATTTTTGGGAGTTAAATGTTATGTATAGAGACAGAATGTGTGATTTTTACCTGTATAGAAATGTACAGTACCAAAAATTCATCTCAGACCTCCTAAATTGCTTAATTTTTATGTATTATGTCCACACTCACAGAATATTGATTTTGGCCTGATCAGCCAAACACACTGATCAGCCATAACATTAACACCACTGCTTGATAAATTGAATAACATTGGTTATAAATTGTATGCCAGTAAACTAGTGACAGCATCAGGAGCACCCAAGGCTCACTGATATCTGATTGGCCTTAACAAATTGCTGAAATAAGTTAATAAAACATATCAGAACACCCAGCGCATCACAGCGTATGGGGACGAGCATTTATAGAATTTATGAACCCCACAAACCACAGCACCCAAAGGATCCACCGCTAATTTCCGGGTGTCACAGCACAGAGGACCCTCGAGGGGTCAGAGCCGCCCCGGTGGCACAAGGGCTCATGGAACTTACACAAAATTGGGCATGATGTTTTGCATTTTAATGTTATGGCTGATTGGTGTATACAGTATGAAATCAATAACCTCTAAAGCACTCCAATGTAGATTTATGCTGACTAGCCAAAAAAGTTGCCATTTGTATTTAAATAAGCAAAAATGTAAGAGCTTTTACTTTGAGAATTACATCTATGATTAATACAGTATATTTCAGCTGGCAGCAAATATTTTAACCCTAACTGATGCAGAGAGTCATGGAAAAGATGTTCCTGTGTTTCAGGAAGGTCTAGTTTGATTAAGCAAAGAAAACACCTATGGAATTGGAATTGAGTTAAGAAATGTCCAACACATTATTAAACCATAAATGACTGTGATCAGAGATGGCTTAAATATAAGGTGAAGTTGCATCATAAAAAATTGACAATCGAAATCATAGCTAAGTTTAATAATATTGAAAGCAAGAGCATTACCACCCTTCATACAACTCCATCTGACAAAAAAAATTATCAACACCTTTTAAAAACAAACTGGAAATTCAACAGCACTATGGTATAAAGCATAATAATAATAATAATAATAATAATAATAATAATAGAATAACAATTTCAGCTTTCTTTGTACAAAGCCAATGAAATCCAACAGAGCTGCTGTTCTCTAATTGCTACTTGCTATTAAAGGAATAGCAGGATATCTCACGAAATACATGATTATATCAATAATTCCTTTAAGGTTCAGGTCAGTGGTCCTGCTCTCTCCCTCTCTCTCTCTCTACTGTTTCATACAAGTCATACTGCTGTTTTCCCTCTGACCTTATGCTTTCAAACACGCGCGCACACACACACACACATATCTGTAATGACTAATAGAAAGGCACAGTTCCCACTTCCTGTCGTCATAATCACCCACACGGGAGGCATAATTATGAGATGAGCTATAATTTGATTATACATTAGCTCACTGTTTACTAATGAACACAGGAACAAGCCATTTTATGTTCTGGCTCTGTTACAATGCTCTTTTTAAGAGGACTTTAATGATAAAAATGGGAAATAAATGATGTTTTAATAATGTTGCCTTGGACTTTTTATCCAAAAATAGCAGACAAAGCTGTAAAACTATAAAAAAGAAGCAAACTGTAAGTCTACTAGATCTACAGTACATGCAGCTTTCTCCTTTTCTGCTATTTAGAAACCTTGTTGTTTTTATGCTAGCAAAGTTTCAGCTACTGTAGTTAGCTAGCTATCAAGTTAACAACAAAGCAACTGCTGTTGAGATTATTCCTTTTTTTAACAGTTTAAAACTGCACGCAAAGTTAAACAGAAATATTAAAATCAGCAATAAAATAAACCTTAATTAATTACAAGACGCAGGAATAGCTGTTTTCCTAGAAGCTAGTTAGAAGACTTGCTATGTTTTAATGCCTCCTATATGAGACTTGTTTTTTTTTTGCATAAAAACAGATTAAAAATAGCAGATTAAGCTATACAGACATATTAAAGTCAGCAAATAAAATTAACTTTAAATACTTTTCCTGCAAGCTAGTCAGAAGTCTTGCTATGTTTTCATACATGCTAGCTGTCAATCAATCAGGTTGCCAACCGTCCCAAAAATATTGCACGGAATCGCCCTGTATTTGGAAACTAAAAGATATGTTCGTGGAGTTTGCATGTTCTCCCCATGATGGTGGAATTTCCTCTGGGTACTCCAGTTTCCTCCCACAGTCCAAAAACATGCAGATTAGGCTAATTGGTACTCCCAAATTGCCCGTAGTATGTAAATGAGCATGTGTGTGTGTATGTGTGTGTGCCCTGCGATGGATCGGCACCCTGTTCAGGGTGTACCACATCTTGTGCTTAAGTCTTCTGGGATAGGCTCCAAGCTTCTGGGATAGGCTCCATTTACATTTATGGCATTTGGAAGACATCCTTGGAGTGATTTTTATCTCATTACACATCTGAGTAGTTGAGGGTTTAAGGGCCTTGCTCAAGGGCCCAACAATGGCAACTTGGTGGTAGTGGGGTTTGAACTTGGGACATTCCAGACATTCCATTCCATATTTTAATGTCTTAATCACTGAGTTACCCCTGCTAGACGGTGAGTGAGAATACCTGCTCCTTATTGAATCGATATGGGACGCCATTTGTCTGTATTTTTGAGGACCAAAGTAAAATCTACAGGATAGAAATATTACAGGTTGAACTACTAAGACAGGATGATTAGTAAGTTAGAAGCGAAAAGTCAGTGGATAGAAGGAAAAAACCTCCTCTCCCTCAGCCTGTCTGACATAGTTTCTACCAAAAACAGAGAACAGAAAATTTGTTTCTCATTAGACTCACGAGCCAGAGCAGCATATTGCCAGGGGGGGCGGCACTGAGCGTGTGTAAATGAAAGTTTAGAATGATGATAAAATTTGCATGGTTTTCAGTCACTCAATTGAACGTCCATTTTTCTTCAGTGGACATCACCTCATGTCTCCCCACTAGAAGCGCGGCTGCAGTGGGAGCAGAAAAAAAGGTGCACGTCTAACTTTTTACAGCAATGCAAAATGCTCCTGAATAAACCACAGTTCATTCATAATACGTAATGTGAATATACTGTATACTGTAGAGTTTCACAGGCATATTTCAGTTTTGTATTTGTGTGAAATCGTTAAGGTTTATATATAACCAGTCAACACTCTCAATTGGGAGTGTGTTGAGTCCTGGTGCATGTCAAATAAAAGTAAATATATAAATAAGGAAAGGTCAAAGCCATTATGTGCCCAGTTTGGAAAAAAAAAAAGAAAAAAGGAAGGAAAGATAATGGTATGCAGCTGTTATCTCTTTATGAGTATAATATTATGCATGTAGTAAATAGGACAGTAACACATGGTTGTTAAACTGCCTTGCTGCATTGCTAGTTTAAATAATGTTGGATATATTTTCATATCCAGTGTTTCAAGTCATAATGTTGAGCAAAGTTAAGGCAGTTCTTTTTTTTTTTGTATTATTTTATAACCTTGGATTGGACAACACAGGCCAGCCTTCTCTCCCCATGTGCATCAGTGAGCCTTGGCCACCCATGACCCTGTCTCTAGTTCCCTGGTTTTCCTCCTTTGGATCACTTTTGGTAGGTCATGACCACTGCACCCTGGGAACATCCCCCAAGATTTGGAGTTGCTCTGATCTAGTCGACTTTCCGTCACAAGAAAAAAAAAAAACGGTAAATTGGCGACAGGGCCAAGGCTCACTGCTGCGCATGCGGATCGAAGGCTGGCCCATGTAGTCTGATCCAATAGAAGTGCTATTGTAGCTCAAATTGACGAAAAGGTTAATGCTGGTTCTGACAGAAAGGTGTTAGAACACTGTGCATCATTGTTCTGGTGGGAAAAAGGAGGGCCTAGTCGATATTAGGTGTGTGGTCATAAAGTTACGGCTGATTGGTGAATATTATTCAATGTTGTGAGTGAATGAAAAAAACGAAAGTAACACATTTGTCATCTATGGTTTATACCATACAAGCACAACACAGCACTGTTACTGTACATAATTCTGTGGCAGCATAAAATATTTTATGAATAGTATTTGCACAACCTCCAAACAACACACGCGCACGCATTGTTGTCGGTTTTCCGTGATTTGGACGTGCATTTTTGGAAGAAGTATTCCTCATTAGTAGCGCATGCCTAAAACAAGAACCACTGAGCAATTTGGTGAACCACAATCCAAATAGTCGATTCCTTTTTCAGTAATTAAAACTTACTCAGTGATTAAAACAAACATTAGTTGCACTCCCAGGAGATACACACAAGATTGGAAAGAGATTGTGGTTATAAGGATACAGGATATTAAAAACAATTTATCATCTTCAGAAAGGAAAACAAATTTTTAAACTTTCATTCTTTTGAGTCAAGTGACAAGTTGGTACAAAGATGGATGCAGTTTAAGGGTTTTAATAACAAAAGGACAAGTTCAAAATGGGATTTAAACAGGGACACGCAAAGAACATTCACTCATTCATTCATCTTCTATACCTCTTAATCTGTACAGGGTCGAAGGGGGGCTCGAGCCTATTCCAAAAGACTTTTGGCACAAGGTGGGATGCACCCTGGATATGGTGCCAATCCATTGCAGGACGCACACTACAGGCAATTTGGAAACGCCAGTTTGCCTAATCTGCATGTCTTTGGACTGTGAGAAGAAACCAGAGTACTCGGAGAAAACCCACCAAGCACGGGGAGAACATGCAAACTCCACACACAGACCCGAGATGGAAATCGAACCCTTTACTCCCGAGGTGAAAGGCAACGGCACTAATCACTACGACACCATGCCGAGAAAAAGACAACTCAGGGTAAACAACGTTAAAAAAAAACACATTGGTGAATTCAGGCAGAAATAAATTTTTTATATATGGGTTTGTAGATAATGGTGAACAGGTGTGTGTGTGTGTGTGTGTGTGTGTGTACAGTATAATCAGAACAGGCGCATGCTGAGTGTTATTTGTAGGCCGCAGTGGCTGCTGGGACCTGAAGTTTCTGGTCAAAGCTGCAAAGCTGCTGACTTGCTGACAATTGTAAATATTTTGGTAGTCATTTTCAAATATTCAGTTTGTATGAACACACAAAAACATGAGAAGAAAATCCCTGATGTTTGTACTTTTATTTCTTTTCTTTTTTCTTCATTTTTGTATCAGCTGGAGCCTAAAAATATCCAATCAGATTTCCCCCCTATTGTGACCTCATATACCAAGAGTCCCCGTCCTGACTCAATGCTCAGGGGCGGTTCGTTTAATGCTTTGGACACTGAAACAGTACATTTAGAAAAGGGGTGAAACGTAAAGAATTATTAAGCATGCCAGAATGCAGGTTGTCTTTCAGCTTAAAAAATGAATAGAGACATTGTAGGGAAGTTTAAATCTTATTTATACAGGTATAATATGTATAATGTGTGACCTCAAAGATACACAATTTAACCATAATGTCCTGCTGTTGGATTTTTTTTTCCACTTTTACAGATTTACGTAAGGTACTGTAAGTATACATCTGCACTCTAACATCTATTTAGACAAACAGTGCGTAGACAGAAGCTGCTACTAATTGACATTAACGGCACTGTGTGAAAATGAATGAAAAATCGCACTACAAGTGTGATTCACTCACGGGGATAATCTTTGGCATGCACTTTCTCGCTCCAGTTCCCGTAGAAGGTGAGCCGGTATTTGGCCGTTCCACACGCGCAGCACTCCTGCAGAGGCTTCTCGGTGGTTCTAAGAGGATCTGCGGAACAAGAGTGGTAGATTAGTTACAGACCAGGCTGACACGAGGTCTCACAGAGCCTGCACGAGTTGCGCGCACACACTCACGCTCGCGCTCACACATGGTACAATGGGCTGAGCAAATTGCACTGAATTGTCCAAAAGAAAAAAAATAATGTAATTATAAGGTTCTAGCTGCATAGCTGAGGCAAACTTTTGTAATTACCTTTCTCGCACAGCCTCCTGGTGAGAGAGCCCTCATCCTGGAAGGATATTATCTTCCTCTGTACCACGCTTGCCCTGTGAAGTAAAAAAATATATATATATAAAAAAAAGAGGTTACATTGCTTTCACATATTTCTCCACTTTTATCTTAGACAAAACGCCTCCGCTGTGAGAACAGATGCTCGCTGAAGTATCGGGAACGGTCATGCTGTTTTTCTAGGTATAACACGCAACTTTTAAAGCTAGACCGTACACCCCACCAAGCACCGGGAGAACATACGCATGAGACCGGAGATGAAAGTCGAACCCCCAACCCTTGAGGAGCGAGCAACAGTGCTAACCAATAAGCTAAACACGTCAAGTATTAAAATATGTGCTGGATGTACAAAATTGCTTACTGAACTATGAATTACTCTATATTGGTCCCCAGAAGTTTAGAAAAACGAGCTCATAAGTCAAAAAACTATTAACTTACAAGGAACCAATGTTTATGTCAAGTACACAAGTAACCTTTAAGCCATTTTGACAGTCTTAAGAGTCTTCATAAAAATAAAAATAATAATGTCAAAAGATACTTTTTAGTGTTTATATCATACATTTTACGAGGGGCGTTCAAGTCAAACCGGGACTTGTGATGACATTTCTGCTGAACGACAGCATAAAAACAAGTGACATTTACAGAAGGCTTCAAGCACAGTGCACAATGTGATGATGAGACTCAGACTGAGTGCGCAGTAAAACATTCTATATAGATGGATAGATAAATAGATGGATAGATACCTTATTGATCCCAAAGCAAATTCCAGACATACAGATGGAGCTACTGGAAGGGCTGCCTATCGCAAAGAGTTTCACAGCAAAATGAGATAACGGCATTTTTACAGTTCGAATCACAACACGGCGATGCGCCTCCTAGCTGCAGCCAAACATTTCAATGATGCAAACATTTTAAAGAAGGCCGTCCGTCCATGAATGACGATACCGACCAAGGTGGCTTGGAGCCCACTGCAGTCGTACTCCTGAATATTTAGCACAATGGAACGCCTGATCTGTAAAAATCGACAGATAACTTGCCACGTAGGAACTGTACACACAATCATTCACCAACACCACCACTTGCAAATTATAGGACCTCTGAACCCTACTCGCAACCCTCCACCAAAACTCAGTTACGTACGTGCTTTTTTTGGTGCTAGTGAATTATCGACATTTTGTCCCTAACGTCTCCTCTGTCTCTGCCCAACTTTCAGATTTACTAAAAAAAGACCAACTAAAAAAAGTGCAGTGGGCCGCAGAATCAGAACGCATGTTTCAGAAGCTGAAATCCCAATTCACCTGTTCCCCCATCCTCTGAAACCCAGACTTTGAACGACCCTTTCTGGTGCGCACAGATACCTTGAAAGAAAAAAAACTTTAATGTACAGAAGCATCCCATCTTGTACATGAGTAGGAAACTTATATCAGCGGAACAGTGCTACGCGACAGTAGAGCGTGAAGCCCTTGCCATCAAATGGGCCATAGAGGAGCCGCGATACTATCTAGCGGGACAGCATTTCACTCTGGTTACTGAACAATCGTTCCTGCCATAGATGGCAATGGCTAAAGACACCGATTTTTATACCCTAGTCATCATTATAATCTATAAATCACTTACTTATAAAAGATATTCAGATTAAAGCGTCTTGTGAATGAAGGCGTAAAATCGGTTGACATTTACAGAAGACTTCAAGCTCAGGACGGTAATGAGACTCTTAGCTGGAGTAAAATATTTGAACGGTGCAAACGTTTTAAAGAAGGCCGTACTTCCAAATTGGCTCAAAGCTCACCGAACATTCAGTGTGTGGAACACCTGATTCTTGAAAATCAACAGATCACTTGTTGGCAACTTGCGGAGGTGACGTGTCTGTCTGTGGGAACTGTACACACAATCATTCACCAACATCATATTGCAGGAACACAGTCCTGACCTCGCTCCAAGCCATTTCCACATGTTTGGGGCATTAAGGGAGTTCCTGGGAGGCCAGCCATTCAGACTTGAAGCAGACAAGCAGCCCGATCATGGCTCCGGCATACCGAGAAATCTTTCTAAGTGCATCCAAGCACTAGTGCATTAGTGTAGCAGGGGAATATATTGGGGAATATATAGAGAAATAAAGGTAGTTTTACTGTAGTCTGTTATTCTGTGCAGTCAAAAAGTCCCTTTTTGACTTTATACGCTTCGTATAAAGTGCAACCTATGGTTTAGAAAGACACAGCACTAAGTGTTCCTTTTTTAATTAATAGCCATTTATACTGTAACCTGCTAATTAGGTAGCACTATTTAAAGCATCGTTTATGATACGGCTACACAGACCAATTTTTCTTTTTATTAAAAAAAAAAAAAAAAAATCTTTGGAGAAAATCTGCACTGAGGACATCCAGATGTCTATGTATCTCTAAAATTCATTTACCACATGTCCATTTTTTTAATTATTAATGAAACATCATCAACTGAGTCCATGTTGGCGCTGTGCTTTATGGTTTCTTCTGTCAGAGGTGTGGCCTCTGCATCTGTCAGCACCTGGTTTAGGAGGCGTGGCCTCTGTGTATGTCAGTGTATTAGACTGTGTATCAGTACCTCTTTTAAAGCTGTCTAAATAATTTCATGTAGAATTTATAGCTGTGGCCAAACTTTGGAGAATGACACAATTTTTTTTTTTTTTTTAATATTAGTATTATTATCACAAAGTCTGCTTCTTCAGTGTTTTCAGACCTCTTTGTCAGATGTTATTATGGTATTCTATAAAGTATATAAAGTATATTTACAAACGCCAAAGGCTTTTATTGACACAGTTACATTAAGTTTATGCAAAAAGTCAATATTTGCAGTTTTGAACATTTAAGACCTCTGCAATTCGCCCTGGCGTGCTGTCAATCAACTTCTGTACCACATCCTGACTGATGGCGCAGCCCATTCTTGTGTATCAATGCTTGGAATTTGTCAGAATTTGTGGGTTTTTCTTTCTCCATCCACCTCTTGAGGATCGACCACAAGTTCTCAATAGGATTATGGTCTGGGGAGTTTCCTGGCCATGGGCCCAAAGTTTCGATGTTTTGTTCCCCGAGACACTCAGTTATCACTTTTGCCTCATGGCAAGGAGTTCCAGCATGCCGGAAAAGGCTTTGTTCATAACCAAACTGTTCTTGGATGGTTGGGAGAAGATGCTCTCGGATGGTGTTTTTGTACCAGGGTTATGTTCTAAGTCAAAATTGTGAGTGGTCTCAGGATTTTTTTCTTTTGGCATGACACAGGACTGATGGTAAAAAAGAAAAAAACACTGCAATTATTGACTCTTTGCATAAATTTATTGTAATGCTCTGGCACTTATGGAATGCTTGTATTCATACTTCTGTATTCCATAGTAACATTGACAAAAAAGAACTAGAAAACACAATTTGGGACTTGTTTCTTTTTTGCAGGGGAAAATACTTCATTCATTCTGACTAATCTGGGGTCACAGCATATCCCTTGAACAGTGTGTCATTATCATGAGCATCAGTTCAAAAAAATCCACGTGAACCATTCACTACTTGCGTGTTTGCAACGTGTGCAAACCTTCACCCTGCCCATTTGTTAGCTGCCATTTGGAAAGAAAAAAAAAGAAAATTACATTTTAAATTACAAATTAAGACCTATATATTGTATCTACTTAAGAAAGGCTTAACAAAAAAAATTTGGTTCACTTTCACAATATTGTGTACCTTCCCTAAGCCTCTTCAAACTTAAGCAATCGGACACGTTCGTACACTTCACAGCCCTGAGTTACAACGATGCCTGTAAAACTGTCCGATATTCTTGAACAGCTGTTCCCAGGAGTTTAAAGCAGAGCGGGATCACATAGCTCCTTGCCACACCTCTACTATCTCTACCGCATGCTAATGCAGACTTACTGAGTTCCAATGGCGCTGCCGAATTAAATAACTCGCGGATATTGTGAAGAGCTGTCCATCTGTACTAACACACACACACAAACACAGCTCAAACGAGATTTAACTCATAGAAACGATAGTGATTGTGAAACATATTCACACACTCAACCCTGGAGCAAAGTCATTTTTTATTTCAATTCAGCTAATTTAACATCACAAAACATTTACACACAAGCAATTTTGCCATCATGCAAATGATGAGAAATCATCTGCAAACCCAAATGGACAAGAACGCAACCGTAGGTATGGATTATGGGCCGCGCTGTTGCCAATGGTAGTGCCTGGGATTTTGAAAAGAAGAAACCCTTGGTGGTGTGCTGTTTTTGGAAAAATAATGAACAAAACTGTGACACAATTCCTGATGCAAGCGGCGTCATGGTTACCGTGAAGAAACTGATTATTTCATAATAGCAGCACATCCTAAAGTTTCCCACCTCTTACACCATAGGAGTTTCCAACAGTTACTGAATTTTAGTTATTAAATTGACACATCACACTTTTTAACCATTGATACATATAACATGGAAACACACTGTCTATTTCTACTAGATGGATGGATGGATGGATGGATGGATGGATACTTTATTGATCTGAAAGGAAATTCCAGAAAAACACAGATGGACCTCCTGGAGGGGCTGCCAATCACTTTGGTGCATGTGAACATTTTGAAAGCAAAATGACTCCATTTTTGCGGTTTTAATCTATCAGTATTGCAAGGGGTACTGGTGGCTCAGTGGTAGGTGTTTCGTCTGCCATGCGGAAGGCCCGGGTTTGATTCCCAGCCAGTGCCCAAACCCCCCAGCCGCTGGATGCAGTGCTGGTCCCAAGCCCGGATAAAATGGGAGGGTTGCGTCAGGAAGGGCATCCCCTTGCCGAGAGCAGCCGAAAGACCAACAACAGCAATCTATCAGTATTGAAAACTGATAGAAAATATTTTTCTGCATGTTTTTACGAGGGGGTAAAATATTTTGTCTTTTTTTGGGGGGTGGGGGGTAAGTTGGGGGGTTCAAAGCTTAATTTTCAAAAGGCTATAGTTCTACCTCCCATAGTTTTGTCACATTGGATAAATCAGCCTGTGGTTATGGTTTGGTATCAGTAATATGATGGTTAAGTTTTAATAAAAAAAATATATATATACAGCAAACTAATGCTAACTAGTTAGTAGTGCACAAAACCTTTTTAATTACTAAGATTGTTAAAGATCATCACAAAAATTTTAGTTTAGAGCATCGTCACCCTCCTCCTCTAAGGTTTAACAAAAAAATTTGGGTTCACTTTCACAATATTGTGTACCTTCCCTAAGCCTCTTCAAACTTAAGCAATCGGACACTTTCGTACACTTCACAGCCCTGAGTTACAACAATATCATGGTACAGTATAGGTATCCAAAATTTAACCAACAGCTGCCCACACACAGCGTGTGCAGCTCAATGACACAAATCACTTGTGCATATTTTTTGTTTTGTAACATCATTTCTCTGCTTCTTCACAGTGCTTACACTACAGTATCCCACATAGTTTTGTTTAGTATATAACATAATACAACATCCAAATGACATAATGTCCTATTTAACAGAACGTATTGCAGATGTTAAGTAATGCACACCCGTCATTTATTACTGCCTGAGTGACTGCGATGGCAGTAACAGAGTGTCAACATCTTTTTCTTGGCTTCAACATTCTCCAAAAACCCTTTGAACACATTTTAACCACTGGTCACATGAATTCATTGATCACATGAATTCATTGATCACATGAAGCAAAGAAGTGATGCGATTGGCTCGTCACAAGGTGTCGGCTTCTGCTTGAAATGTGGAAGTTTAAAACTTCTAAAATAAGGTTATATAACAGTTTTGAATATAGACAAGCGTGTGTGTCGATAATAAGAATTTGGCAATTGATTAAAAGTCAAACTTTTAATATTTTGTGGGTTGAACATACGACTATTATAGTATATCACGGTGATATGCCAGTTTCCAATAACTTGCATATAAATGGTCAATTATTATTGTAGAAATGTTATTAATAGACCTAATATTTAAATAACCGGATTTAAATTAAAATAAATTTGCCCGGGGAGTCAATGTTTGAAACCCTGTGATATATTTGTCAGTAATTAACCCTGAACGTGACTTGCCATGATCATTATTTTTTACATTTTTCCCCCAGAAGCAATTTCCCCGAATCTTCTCACATATTCTAACTGATTCAGTCCATCTGTGTGGCTGCACACGCCAGTCATAGTCTGCCTTCCTTCTTCCCTTCTTTATTGACTCCCCCGTGTTCAGTATTCAGCATGCGCCTTTACTTCTTAAACCTGAATGATGTGACCGCCTTCCTAATAAAGGTGGCTATTTATTTTAAACTTCTCCTCCTCTCATTCCCCTATGTGATTTTGCTTGCACGGTACAGGTACCCCCGTCAGCACCGTCTCTCACTGCAGAAACTGCAAATTTATAAGGACGCTCGAGTAAAACTGTCCTGCTCAGCACATCACATCTTACAGCAGGCTTCTGCAAACACGAGCCCCAGGGTCAAATATGACACACTAAAAGGACTTTTTATTTGACGTACGAGAGAAATACAGACTTACGCTCCCCGAAAACCCGAGCCATCTCCCGTAGAGTTTAGATCCATCTATCACATCTGGTTTTAATATTGGAAGCAGGTCGCACATCTGTAAAGGAACTGACTCAAACCCCAAGAGATTCTACAGATTTTCTTCCTTCTTTTTTTTCAGCAATCATCTGTGCAAGTTGCGTTCATTTGTTTTAGGGTTAAATTTTGAAATCTCAGTTTTAAACGTCATTTCATATGAGTTAGCATCACTCTCTTGTTTTATATTAAAAATCAAACAGGGTGTTCATTCATAACAGGTTTTGTGTGCCTCGTTAGCAGAAATGTGGAGCAAGTTGAATTGGTTAGTTGATTACGGGACTATAAGGACTTGCCAAAACCAGTGTGGCTGTAGCTAATATTTCATTCATTAGGATAACTCCATCATGTCACAAGAGCTATTTGCATATTCACATATTTTTTTTTTGTGGCCCACACTGGTAAACCCCCTCACATGGACATTTTCTATCCTATAGTATATACAATTCTGCAAACTTGCCCAAACTTTTACAGTTCAAATCCCGGGTGATGCTAAAGCCTCCCATAACCAGGGAGCTTAGAGAGAGCTGATTAGCCGAGCTCACTCAGTGGGGAGGGACGGGTGGGATTCTAGTACTCCACATCAATCATGGCGACGCAAGCCAATTTGTGAGCTTAGCACTGTCTTCCAAGTGTGTTACGCAAATCCCTACAGTGAGTGAGCAAGCAGTGCAAAAAATACACCATTGGCTGGAATCATGTGTCTCGAAGAAAAGCCTTCTTCCTCCCTGGTTGGTGGTTGTAGCCTTGATGGGAGAGTGCCCCAGTGATGGTTAGGAATTGGCTATGATTAAAAAATGAAGGGGCGGCATGGTGGTGTAGTGGTTAGCACTGTTGCCTTGCACCTCCAGGGTCTGGGTTTGATCCCCAGGTTCTGTGTGCATGGAGTTTGCATGTTCTCCCCATGCTTGGTGGGTTTCCTCCGGGTACTCCGGTTTCCTCCCATAGTTCAAAGACATGCAGATTAGGCTAATTGGCGTTTCCAAATTGCGCGTAATGTGTGTGAGTGTGTGCCCTGCGATGGATTGGCGCCCTGTCCAGGGTGTACCCCGCCTCGTGTCCTAAGTCTCCTGGGATAGGCTCCAGGCCCCCCACAACACTGAATACAGAATGGTGAGTGATTGAGTAAAAAATTTGGGAAATCTTTGATTGGACGAGGGACATTAGACGAGTGCCAATAATTGGCAGCAACAGCGCTGGAACGTTTAACCATATGTATCACTCTGTGTCCCAGGTGTTTTGCAATCATTAATTACGCTAACCTTCAGGCTCATCATGGGTGAAAGTAGGTCTATATGGTCCGCATTTTAGGTATTCACTTTTTACCATTCAGCGTTTTTAAAGTTACGGCTGATTGCTGTATAACTGACACCAATATTAGAAGACTACAGCTTATAGATAAAACATTTACCTTTTTTTGCAGCACTATGACATATACGTACTAATTCTTTTATGATAGTTTGTATTAATGCACTATATTAATCAACAATAATACGTTGTGTATATATATAATATATGATATTATTTGCTATTCAGTCTTGTTAGTTACGTTTCTGAGCAACCTAAGGATGAGTTTGGGATTTCACATGCTGGAGGGCTAGCTAATGAATTTGTGATGTACATCTGTATCAGTGTTCTGGCCTACAGGCTACATTTTGCTTTTATGTGCCTGAGAGCAAATACATAGCAACCACTGACCACTGAGTTGTCCTCTTTTAAAACTAGAACACATGTGGTGCGAGTGCTTAGAAGGGTCTCACGTCTTCATGCTATCATGTCTAGTATTTGTTCAAGTTCAAGGCGACCAGCCATGAACTGATGAAGCTCCTAACAAACGTCTGAGTGATTCTACCAAAGTCACCTTGACTTATATTGGACTTTACACAAATTAAAAAAAAAAAAAAAAACAGGCCAGAAGACCTTGAGAAGATGAAGGTATTACATTGCAGTCAGAATAAAACCACAGAGAAGAGAATGTCTGTTTCCAGGAGCAGCGTTATACATTTCCATCTCAAATCCAATATGGGAATAGAAAATCACAAATATTCCCAGTATAATCACCGCAGGCCATTTTCACACACATGTTCACCTTATGTTGTGCAGGTTATATACTAAATTAGGGGTTGCAGATGCTTCCTGTTTGTCTCAAGTTTAACATTCAGTTTCAGCTTCAAGGTGACTCAATGTGATACAGTATCATACCAGACTGAATATTAGGAACACAGTCAACATAAATTCACTTCCAAATCTCTGGCAAAGCTTTGGAAGCCGTTTCAAAGTAATTAGTTACGCTTATATACTCAGCAAAAAAAGAAACGCCCCTTTTTCAGGACTGTGTATTTCAACAATAATGTTGTAAAAATCCAA
>JAOVVB010000001.1:31345654-31361466 GCA_028570985.1 Heterobranchus longifilis
ACACCCCGTGTCCCCTTGAATCTACCACAACCCCGACCATAATAAAAGTGCTTGCTGGGAGAAAAATGACTGAATGTATATTTCAGCAAGGGATTTGTAAACTTGTTTTATCTGCATGTTTAGACATAATGAAAGATAATTGGCCTTTATGTACAAGAGAATTATAAATTTTAAAATTTTAACTAATTCTAATTAATACAGTTACTTAAGAAGATGGATACTGTAGTGACAGCAGAACCTTAGTAAATAGTACAAACTAATTTAAAGCCTAATGTTAAAGCATTTTAAACAGTGAAGTTATGATTCAAGATTGAGGAAAAGATGAACAAATGAAAAAAAAAAAAAAATCAGCCAATGATGTTGGAAAGAATCTTATGAAAGACACATACCAAAAGTATAGAAGAGGCAACGAGAAAAGTTTTACTTTTTTTTTTTTCTTGAACACTAGAATTTGGGACTCCTGATCTTCATGAGCATAAATACACATCTGTCCATCTGTCTACCAAGCCAGATGTTTAAACTCATATTGAAAAGTCACACACTTCCTGTACTTTTGTACTCTTTCAGTCACAGTAATTAATTTTTCGGGCTAACCTGCAGGTCTAACAGTTTTCGGATCGTTTCACATCTGTGTGACCTTTTCTTCCTTTCAGAGCTTCATTTGCGTTCAATTAGCCCTGACTAACCCATTTGTCCTGCTTTTTAAACTTGCCAAGGTGTGAATCTGACAGACTCCCGGGAAACTCAGACATTCAAAACAATGATGCTTATGAAGGGGGTAAAAGTGTGAACTGTGGGTTGAGTTTTGGTATTAAAAAAACGACCGCACAGAATTTCCCATGAAAACCCTCTTTAATTTTGATTCGATTTGAATTTACGAGATGAAGGTGCCGGATGACGAAACACACACGTGAATGTCAGTATGTCAGCAGGAATCCAAAACTTTTTCTAGTGAAATGAAAAAGACCACTTCGAGACAGGAAAAAAAAAAAGTCATGCTAGGTTTGCAAGAGTCAGGGTGGTAAAAAGAGGCCACGGGAATACTTCCGCTCACCTCGAAATTGCCAGCATAATCATCGGGACTGCTTCCTTCCCTTCCTTCCTTCAGAGCAATCAGAGTGAAACCTCGGAAGTAAGACGGACTGGAGGCGTATAAACTCACTGGAGAGGCAAATATGAAAAGACAGAGATATAGGTCAGGACACAGCAGCAGCATTTAACCAAACAGCAGGTCAGGTCTCTGAGGTGTGTGTGTATGGGTGTGTGTGTCAGGGCAAGTTGCAAACTGGCAGAGCTGCCAATGCAAGTTCAAGTGTCTTAAACGTCTTTGAATGTTTTTATTTCACTTTGAACCATCTGAAAGAGAATGCAAGCGCAGACACGCTTCACACAAACTCTCCAATGGGGAGATCTGGTGCACAATACGGGCCATTTACACCATTATTCCCTTTAATTGCTGTCATGATTCATTTGGGTAAAATTTATTTGTGCAAATCAGTGAAGCCAATTCTAATGCACTGTGTATACAGATGATACAGATTTTCTTTAGTATTAGGGAAATATGCACTCACTTACTCACTCACTCACTCTGGAGACTTAGGGCACAAGGCGGGGCACACCCTGGATGAGGTGCCAATCCATCGCACGCACGCACGCACGCACACACACATACACACTTCAGGCAATTTGGAAACACGAATTAGCCTAATATGCATGTCTTTGGACTGTAGGAGGAAACTGGAGTACCCGGAGGAAACCCACCAAGCACGGAGAGAACATGCAAACTCCATGCACACACAAAGACCCAGAGGTGGGAAACGAACCTGGACCATGGAAGTGCCCAGGAAAATACACTTACGCTCTCACTCACTCATCATCTATACCACTTTATCCTGTATACAGGGTTGCGAGGGGGCTGGAGCCTATCCCAGGAGACTTAGGGCATACTGTAAGGTATTAAGGGTACACAGTGGATGCGGTGCCAACCATCGCAAGGCATACACATTCACACTTCGGGCAATTTGGAAACAACAATTATCCTAATCTACATGTAGGAGGAAACCGGAGAACATGCATGGGAATTGAACTCAGAGCCTGGAGGTGCCTATGCTCGCTCACTCACTCATTGTCTACACTGTGTACAGTGTCGCAGGGGCCTGGAGCCTATCCCAGGAGAAATAGGGCACAAAGAACTAACCACACACACACACACACACACACACACACTCACTCAATCAGACAAATGCATGGACAAAAGGCAGTCTTGATATGAAACACAGTGTGTGAGGAGAGTTTTTGATATGTTTGGAGACAGTCCAATGCGCACTGGGCAAACTCAAAGTTGTCAGTGATAAATGCAACCCGGAAGAAACGCAACATTGTTTCAAAATTGCAACTTTGTTCCCCCCCCCGGTCACCTCACCTCTGTACGTGCTCGCGGGCTGGTAGGTCTCGGGATCTCCTTCCACCCGGAGTCGGAACTGGTGGTGATCTTCTCTGCGCGCGCCGCGGCTCGCGCTGCGGAGGCTCCTGCAGAAGCCCGAGCTCTCTCTGGAGAAAGCATGAACGCTGAAGAGATTGAGCACAAAGCAGAGCAAAAACCCTGCACCTGCATGCATGCCCATGCCTGGATGCCCACCGGTGCCAAGCAGTCAGGTAAAAATAAAAGAAACAAAAACAACAACAACAACAATGATCCAACCGCCAGACACGGAGCACTGAACTAATAAACCACTTTTCTAAATGACACAGAAATCCATTCCGAGCTTTAAGAATTGAAATCGCGGGCTCAACCAGTCCCCAAAGAGGATTCACACCGGGCTGCGAGGCGAATATTTCACTTTATCCAAGCTTCACAGAGAAAGAAGAGAAAAAAAGAAAAAGAGCGAGACAGTCTCTCCTCCCAGACCGAGCAGTGATGATGTGCTGAGAAGAGAGAGGAGCAGCGGCGGGCATGACTACTGTGAGTCACTTCACTGATCCGATTCTTTTGAACACACCAGTGGAGCTGAATCGAATCTTATTTGATTCGTCTGATTCATCGTTATCCATTTATTCATCATTACAGAGAGGTTCAGCAATAAATGAAGGGCTAACTGAAAACACACACGCATATCATTGAATTTGAATTTATATGATAGAGCAACACAAAGTTGCACATAATTGTAAAGATAAATGGTTAAAAAAAAATTGGTGTGCATTTGTATTCACCCCCTTTACTCTGATACCCCTAACTAAAATCCATTAGGTGACGTCTGACGGCAATTGGTTCCACTGGATTTTAGTTAGGGGTATCAGAGTAAAGGGGGCTGAGGACAAATGAATGCCACACTTTTCAGATTTTTATTTGCAAATGATTTTGAAAACCATTTATCAGTTTCCTTACTCTTCAAAATTATGGCCACTTCATGTTGGTCCAACACATAAAATCCCAATAAAATCCATTTGCGTTTGTGGTTGTAATCTGACAAAACTTTTGCAACTTATAGCAATATATCGTATATGTGTGTGTGTGTGTGTGTGTGTGTGTGTGTGTGTGTGTGTGTGTGTGTGTTTCAGATAAATAAATTAAAACTTAGACACTTAGACAACAATGAATTTACATGCACTTTCCTTTGATTTTTTTTTTTTCATATTACAATATAGGAACTACTGACACGGTCACTAAGAGAACATGGTAAAAGTTAAATTATTATAATGTCTGTAAAGTCCTCATATCAATTATATACACGGCACGGTGGCGTAGTGGTCAGAACTGTGGCCCCGCAACTCCAAGGTCGAAGGTTCGATTCCTGTCTGTGTGCATGGAGTTTGCATGTTCTCCCCGTGCTTGGTCGGTTTTCTCTAGGTACCCTGGTTTCCTCTGACATTCCAATGACCTGTAGATCAGGCTACTTGGCATTATCAGAAAAAAATGCCCATAGTGTGTGTGTGTGTGTTTGTGTGTGCGAGCGGGCCCTGCGATGGATTTGCAGCCTTGGGTGTACCTTGCCTCGTGCCCAAAATCTCCTGTGATAGGCTCCAGACCCCCTGCGACACTGTATACAGGATAGGTGGTTTAGATGATGAATGAACTAATTATATACTTTAAAACCCATCAACACTCTTATAGTAATGCTCTATATTATATCCACTACGATTTCAATAAAATTTGATTTTTGTCTGATTTAAAACTTTTTATTGGTTAAAATCATGTTTCCTTAGACTCAAAACTATGATTTTATTTCTTTAATGACCAGGAAATAATGAAATATTCTGTAATCACATTATACATGTTAACAAGCTGCCAACTTTTCAACTTTTTCGTTTTGTTATGTCTTGCGAATCGATTCAGTGAATCACTTTGGGAGTCGTTTTAAAATGAATCGGTTCGTTCGGGAATCGCCTGCCTGTCGTGCTTTGGAGGAGCCTCAACAGTGTGGAGCTGCAGGACATGGAAAGCAGGCAGGGAAGCTTTTACACTCCCTGCAGTCCTGGTAATGTTAAACACAAAACGGGCTGCTCATGCTACTGTATATGGTTATGCTGAAACCTAAGTTTGAGTCAAAGCATGCATGTGGATTTAAAATTTTTTTTTTTTTTTTGTAATTACAGTGCATTTCAATAAATTAAAATGATTCAAAAAGTGAAACTTTTTTACACTACTTTTTAAAAGAGTTTGTAGAATTGGTTAAAAGGTTAAAATACAAAAAAAATCTGATCAGCTTTAATGCAATCAATAATATTATTATTTAAGGTTGAAGCCCATGTACATGTCTGTCTGATCTTCTGTACAGCAGAACTCTGTCTAACTTACTAATATAAAGAAATACAATTTTGTAAGGTTGAGTATTTTACACCTTGTTTACACTTAGTTGTACTTCCTTCGTCGTCAGCCAAATGAACTCCCTGTTCAATAAGTAAGTGAAACACAGATGAGAAATCGAAGAAGTAGATCGCAATGAAAAGTTTTGTCTTAAAACAACTCCGGCGTGTTAAAATCCAATTATACCACTTCAGCGCTGTTATTTCATCTGAGAAAATATTAACTAATCTCAGTAAAATATTCAGGTTAGCTTTACTAATTAATATCTATTGGCACAGGTGTTTGTTTACATTGAGAAAGTAGCTTATTAGTATTTTATTTTAAAGCAGATTATAAAATCTGACACATAACTGTTCATAACATCGCTTTTAGTCAATATTTTGATTTCACTTATGGTGCAGGCAGATACCCAAGTACAGTTGATTTAAGATGCACCGGCAGTTTGACGCATGCGCGGTACACTGTCAAAACTCGCGGTGTATAATCCGGTATAAAACTGCTCATAACTTCATTTCTATGCAACATTTTGATTCCGTGTACGGTGCAGGTTTAACTCCGGGCATATACCTAAGGACTTGCAAAGTTTAATTAAATTCCGACCAGCCAGCTTTTTGTGATGCTATGACAAAATCTGTCAGGACAGACATACAGACATACAGAAATTTTTTTGAGACTGGTTTCGTTCCTCCAGTGTATAAAATGTAAAGATATCACTGAAAGTTCTGACCAATGTACAGACAAAACTTTTCCTTTATTTATATAGATTCATTACATGTAAAGTGAAAATTTGAACTATTTTAAATGGTTATGGCCTACACATCATGAAAATAAAAAGCACAGTATTTCAGAACATTAGAATATTCCCTAAAATAAATTTTTAATTTGAAAAATGATTTACGCTACAGAAATGTCCAACTTCTGAAAAGGTTCATTTCTGCGCTCATGGCATGGCATGAAGGCGATCAGTGTGTGGCACTGCTGAGGCGTTATTGAAGACCGGGTTGCTTTAATAGCAGCTCATCAGGATTGTTAAGTTAGGTCTTTCTCATCTTCCTCATGACAAACAGCCCATTGATTTTCTATGAGGTACAGGTCAGGTGAGGTTGGGGGGCCAGTCAAGCACAGTAATATCACAGTCAGCAAACCAGTTAGTGGTAGTTTTGGCACCGTGGGCAGGTGCTAAGTCTCGCTGGAAAAGGAAATCAACATAAAGCTTGTCAGCAGATGGAAGCACGAAGTGCTCTAAAATCCCCTGGTAGACGACTGTGTTGAATTTGGACTCGATGAAACACAGTGGAACGACACAACAGATGACATGGAACCCAAATCGTTACAGACTGCGTAAACTTCACATGGGATTTCAAGCAACTTGGGTTCTGTGACACACACACACACACACACACACACTTTCCATGAATATGATTTGATACAGCAGTCCGTGAATGGCTTGCCCTTTCAGTGATGACCTTCTGTGGCTTACCCTCCTTGTGGAGAGTGTCAGCGATCATCTCGTCTTCTGGACAACTGTCAAAGTCAGCAGTCTTCCCCATGATTGTGGTTGCGTGTACTGAATTGGAAAGAGCATGAATACTCAAACTCAAAATGAAATACACTAATATTTTGAGATACTAGATTTTAGATTTTTCATCAGATCTCAGCTGTGATCATTAAAGTTAAAATGAAAAAAATAAGAATATTGATATATTTCAGTTTACATGTAGTGAATCTAGGATATAGGAGTTGAGTTAAAATTTTTAAATGAAATCACCAAAAAATTTTCGTTGTGATATATTTATATTTATTGAGATACACTGGACATGCATTATGTTGAAATGAAATTTCATTATTTCAACTAGAGCCCACCTCCAGCTGAGACTAATCACAAACTTCAGTGATGCTTCTCAGCCTCAGCTCCATCACTCCAGGCAGATTGATCTTCCTATAGTTTGGGTGAGTCTGTGCCCACTGTCACTTCAGATTCCTATTCCTATGCCAACCGGAGTGGATCTGGAACCCGTCGGC
Source organism: Heterobranchus longifilis (assembly GCA_028570985.1). Classification (NCBI taxonomy): domain Eukaryota; kingdom Metazoa; phylum Chordata; class Actinopteri; order Siluriformes; family Clariidae; genus Heterobranchus; species Heterobranchus longifilis. The sequence continues at coordinate 31,352,481 of JAOVVB010000001.1, forward strand.
CTTAAGGATTGCCCTGCTGTATTTTTTTACCAATGCTTTTCTGTTCACAACTGTTGCAAAGAGGTGTTGTTTGTGTTACTGTACAGCCCGGCGACGCATTTCTGCCAGCAGAATGGCCGCATGGTGGATTTATCTCTGCAGTATATCCTGAGTGAATCTCTCAGGAGATCAGCAGTTTGTGAAATGCTTAAACCAGTCCATCTGGTACTATGCATGATGCTACAGTAGGTCTCTGAGATCACATTCTCCCACCCATTCTGGTGTTCCGCATAAACATTCCAAAACTGTAGCTTTTGACATGCATCTGTGTCATTTTTTTCACAACACTGCTGACGCAAAATCAAATGATTGAATAATTGCACAAATCAACAGATTCCATTAAAGTAGCCATTGCATGTATACTGTATGTCTGTATGAACTCCCCTCATGAATAGAATTAAATGTAAAATTATTAGAGCTTCTTCTTCCTTAACAAACAACCTGGAGCAATATGAAGCAATGCAATGGCAGATATTACAGGAGTGTTCACTTGCAGTGCCCTTCATAACCCTGCCGTAGCATACGCAGCTCTGTGGTTGTCGATGTTGTTGTTTTTCATGCAAATCAAAAATGAAAAAAGAAAAACCCAGCCTGCTTCTTCACGGCATGAGAAAGGTCACAGTTGAGCGCCCTTCATCATTTGCAGCATGTCTGGTATCCAGCAGGAGGTATGTTTTGGTGTATAAACATGATGTCAAGCATAATTAAGGTACAATAAAGTCACGTCGGGTCTAAATATGGATCTAACTCCAGACTGAATCAATAAAATATGCCTACTGTGAAAAACGGGTGATTGATGAGTACGTTAAAAAAAAAGAATTGTTGGATGAAGGAAGTTAAAGCTTATATTGTAACATATGTAATGTATAAATATTATGTCTTATGATTAGAATTATAAAATAATTCTTTTATTTTACTTTTCACAGCCCCTGGAAGGCTGCGTGCCTTCCAGGGGCTGTGAAAAGTAAAATAAAAGAATTATTTTTAAAAAATCATTTATTTGAAGTTATATCTCAATGGCTTTGACAATGTTTAAATTTTTAATGAAAGAGAGAAAAAAGAGGCAGCTATTGCTTTTTATTTCAGCTCTACATCTTACTTTGTGATTGCAACACATGGGGAAACATAACCAATCAAACTGCATGGTCTGAGCCTTTGGGGTCCAGACTGACTGCCCAGATGGGCTAGTGTGAAAAACGGCAGCAGAAGTGACGTCAATCTGCTCCGTCTGGAGAGGAGCCTGGCAAAATCCACTCTGCTTTTGTTTCTATAGCTCGCCTCTGGCAGGAATGGCGCACCTCTCTACCAAGGTAAAAGAAAAGGAGCAGTAGATAGAGAGATAAGCATTAATGCAGGTTAGATGGCCAGTCCCATTGACCATGGAAGATCATGAAGACACGACCAGGACGTGAAGTTGTTTTTGTTTATTATGTTACAGATCTACAAAAAATAGCATATAACATAAAATCAATTTACTAATTTACAAATAAAAAATGTAAAAGTGTAGCAGTGGGGGGAAAAAAAGCAGCTGGGTCTATACATACTGTACATTACAACCAGACAAATGTCACAATGCTAATCAATCAGATATTAAATATCATTAAAATTAAATTCATATCATATAACTGAACAAATATGACAAAAGAGGGGTGAATACCTATGCAAGACCGTGCAGTGTAGCCAAGTAGGCTAATTACTCTTTAAATTAGCTTTCAGTACTTCAGTGGAACGATTCACCTGAAAAACACTAGCATTGCAATCAATAAATGCAAGCTTAGAGAAAGCATTGTGCGAATGAATTATGACTCCAGATCCTTAAAAGTTTAATTAATTTAGCTACATTAGAATATATGGTATCATTATTCTATAAATAAGAATAAGTAGAATAGTCTGGACTAATAGCAGCAGAAAAAATACTTGCAGTCAAATATCTTATAACATTTTTCAAAAGAATGCTAACTGATTTATGGTGGCACGGTGGCGTATTGGTTAGCCCAGTCACCTTGCACCTTTAGGGTTGGGGTTCGATTCCCGCCACGGGTCTGTGTGCGTGGAGTTTGCATGTTCTCCCCTTGCTATATCCCGTTCTTCTGGGTAGTCTGGTTTCATTCTACAGTCCAAAGACATGCAGTTTCCAAATTTCTAGCAGTGTGTGAATGAGCATGTGTGCCATTAACCGTCTGGGGTGTACCCTAAGTCTCCTGGGATAGGCTTCAGCCCTCCCATGACCCTGTATACAGAATAACGCAGCAGAAAAAATACATGTAGTCGATTACATTATAACTATTTCCAATACAATGCTAAGCACTAATTTATGGCGGCACAGTGGTGTAGTGGTTAGCACTCTGGTCTCGCACCTCCACAGTCAGGGTTTGATTCCCGACTCAGATCTGTGTGCATGTTCTCCCCATACTTGGTGGGCTTCCACCCACAGTCCAAAGACATGCAGGATATGCTAATTGGCGTTCCCAAATTGCCCTTGTAGCGTTTGAGTGACAATCGAACTGGCGAGCCGACACCTTAAGTAACTGCATAAGTGAAACGACGCATATATCCCCAGGATGGGGTGTATCCATAGGCCGATGTGCTGGATGGCATGTGGACAGACCCCCAATATAACTCAAGAAAAAAACCATCACATCTTGATTTAAAGGTTAAGTTATAAAAGATTTGTAAGCGTGCTGATATAGGAAACCAAGTACGATTGGGTGAAGCAGAAAACATACCTGATAGACTAAAGATTAAACAGGAGAAAAATAAAGTCTTTGTTATTGAGAATGAGAAATCACAAAAATTGGACAAGTTTTTTATTTTTTTTTATGCTGCCATAAATCAAGAAATCCACTTGCGAACGGTATTTTGTGCATTTGCGTATAATGACTCTATTCTGATTCTGTACTCTTGCAGCATGTTGAAGCACTTTATAAAAAGCCATGCTGTGAAACTCTTCTCATATATATGTAAATGGTTTGCAGCATCAGCAGACTCCGAGTGAGCTGGAGACCAGGACAGGGGTGGAGGCATGGAGTTAAATAGCCGTTCTCTCTCTTCGTGTCATATCCTGCTTCATGGGGGTTTTTAGCGACTTTTTCACTTCATAAAAAATACATCGGCGTGGCTGCATTTTTTTTTGGCAGATTTTTTTTTTTGTTGCCATGATTCCAAAAAAAGAGCAGACCTGTGCGATTAAGAGCAAGATGCCAGTGCATACTGAGAGCTTTTATAAAACAATCCAGGGAGCTTTGCTGACCCAAGTTTTTTTGACTTTGCTTTTCTGGGATTCTGAGTTTTTTGTCTTTAAACTCAACTCAGTCTGTGTCGAGCAACATCCTACAGAACCAGAAATAGGCCTAAGAGACGACACCTACTCCTACATTTGAGCCTCGACTGGCACCCAGCCTGCAAGGCTCAAGAGTTTTCCGTAGCAAAATGAATCACCTCCAAATCGAAAAAGTTTCCCACATGGGTTCTAATGATCTTATTCGATATATTATCAGGATGAAAAAAAAAAAGGATCAAGAGCCAGACGTGCATGTGAAAACAAAGCTATAGTTATCAGCTCTGAGAAGAAAGAAGCGGACGTGGTAAAGATCAATAGAATTCTAAGCACAGATTTAGCACAAAGTTTCAAGCGAGTACATCTACTGTGACTCAGCAGAGGAAGAAAACTTATTTTCAGTCCTCTTCCTTAAAAATAAGCGTTGCCTGGTCGCGTAAAAAGTCAGACAAAGCCGGAAGTGTCATTCTTAAATATCAAAAGATAAAATATAAAGTGATGTTAAATGTACACATTAATCTATGTGGTATATAGTTTTTTTGTTGGTTTAAACCTTAATACCCTGAAATATTTTCCACAAAACTGTGTGTATCCTGGCAGAGATAATTCTAAACTTAACTGTACAAGTACTTTTCCAGGATGTGTCAAGTGGTATAAGTGTACAGACAATGGATTAATGTAATTCAGGATAAAGTCAGAAATGTCATTTTTGCTAGCTTTAATTTAAAAGCTAGCAAAAAATAGTGCTAAATGAAAAAAGTATTATTTAATTGAACATAATTAAACATTTTAGATATAATTAGTCATTGTCTTGGCCACATTCTCATTTCTTCATATTAAATTAAATGATGTAGATTAAACTAAAGAAATGGGAACAACAGTTTTACTGTGACAGGCTGCATTTTTTTAAGCTGGTTATGTAACAACCTCAGCAGCGATCTCATTTCCTCTCTTGTCTGTTCCAACCACTCAGCATCCAGCATCAGCAGTATAATAATCACTGACCTGGTTATCGGTCATTCTTTACACCTGTTAGATTTTTTTTTAAGGCTTGAATGATTCATAGGTCACAGTGTGCCTTCACAAACAAAAAAAACATTCCTCTGAAACTGCTTAGTTATACGGACTGGACTAAAGAATGGAATGCAAAAACTTTCCAAAAATGAGAGCCAAAAAAGTCCATCAGGAAGCCTGGAGAACGATTCCTCAAGACTACATTAGCAATACAGGAAAGTCTGGCGCTTTGGAAGCAAAATATGAAGAAGTGAAGGCTGGCATAATGCTTTTACACAGTACTGTACATATATTAAAGCCATAACTTTAAAACCATTAACATTAAAACTACCCAGGTTTTGGGGTTCCCGTTATGCCACCGCAGTGGCCCTGACCGTTTAGGGCATGGCTCCATAAGACCTCTGGGAGTGTGATGTGGTGTCTGGCACAAGGACATTGGCAGTTGTTCCTTTGGATGTTATGGGTGTTGGTTGGGCTTGCGTGTCCAGTGCATCCCATAGGTGGTTAATTGGATTGGCATGTGGGGAGTCTGGAGGTTGACTCTGTCACCTTCAGCTTTTTGTCTACTGGGCGTAAAGTGTGACTGGCCGAGGTGTACGGGATGTTTTGGTGCCTTTCTATTGTGACCGGCATTGAATTTTCTAATGATTTGATTTTAATGTCCAGCTGCTGGATGGGCCGGCCTTTGGTGCCTTTGGCATGGGTGAGCTTTGGGTGCCCATGGATCCTGTCACCCTTTGATCATGGTGTATAGTTAGTGATCAATGTTGTTCTATGTACATGTACATACTGACCGTAGATTATAAATGCTGTGTGTTCTAATCAGCATTTCTGCTCACCACAGTTGCAAGGAGTCCTTATCTGAGTAACTGCGGCCATCCTGTTAGCTCAAACAGTCTGCTCATTCTCCTCTAACCTCGCTCCTCAACAAGGCACTGGTAAAACATTCTGTACAGTCTGTTGTGTGTGAAAATCCCAACAGACCAGCAGTTTCTAAAAATTTCTCAAACCAGGCAATCTGGCATCAACGACCATGCTACAGGCAAAATCATTAAGATTACACTATGATGTTTGATATGAGAAGCCCTTGACCAGGCATTTGCATGATTTTATGTATTTTTCTGCTGATTGGCTTATTCTATATATACAGAGTCAGGCAAAAAACTATATAAACTTAAGGTTTAAAAAATTAAATTATTATTAATAATATTATTATATTATCCTTACAATATGATCCTATACAGTACAATATACGTATATACTGTATATATACACAGGTATATCTAAAAATCTGGATACGAGAGAAACAGGTAGAATAGAAATTATCCTCAAAAGTGACATGATGATGTGTAAATAAGTACAAGAATAAAATGTGAAATTGAACAATATTATTGCTTTGGTAGAAAGGCAATTTAGCTAAAAGCCTTAAATCAGGGCAAATCTATAGGTTAGCACGGTTTCTTTCTACATGCCTGTCTCAGCAAATCGAGGACTCTTTCTTTAGCGCTGCAAAGAGCTACAACATGGTTAATGTTCCAATCCGAGGCTTTCTGCATCCTACTTAAGGAGGAGTTGTCATTTAAACACCTGGTGAGAAAAGCTTTTGGCAGTGTAAGTAAAAAGCATTTTAGAAAAACTTAACACAGCTGGTACACTGAAAAGTTGGCAATAAGCACTGAAGGAAAGAAATACTGAACTGGGAGAAAGGGTGTTATTATTATCCCTGAAGAAGAAGAAAAAAAGCTTCTTTTGGATAAAATGATAAAATGTTTTTCAAAAGTCATAAGATTGATCCAACGTAAAGTTTTCTACTGACGAAAACTTTAAAACTTGTGTTTATTAATTTTGTCTTCAATACTGGTTCATGCACTAGGCAATAAAAATCTTTTTCTAGGATAGCAAATGCATGCCGCGTATAGGCTTTCCTAATTAGCTCATGTCTGCAGGCACACTTTTCACTTTGCTTGACTGACATGGGGAGGAAATAAGAAGTCATTTAGTCACACAGTAGGGGATGTGTTGATTATGAAGAGCATCGATAATGAAAAGGTCAAAGCCATTTGGTGCTTATTTTAGACAAATAAAAGGGAAAACTAAAAGCTGTGAACTCAAGATAAAGGTCATCGTGTTGAACCATTAAAAAAAATTATATTAGGGTTTGGAAAAGTATCTCTAGCACTTTGCTACATCCAGTTATGAATAGCTGGTTAATTCCCAGGAGATGATGGCAGGTCCAGACTCTTAACTATGCCCATTATTCAACTACTGAATAATTTAGGGGGAATATCTGAAGCTGAGACCTTGACACGTTTAAATTAACCCCTACTTATGATTCATTAATCTTCATGCTTCTCAAAGTTTGCAATTGATTTTAAAGTTAAACTCTTTGTGTAAATACATTTTAATCACAAATAAATATATATACACCCAGTCAAAAAATTACTAATTTGCTCATGCGAAAATCTTTTAAATATTTTTACTCTTATTCTGTTCATTTATAATAATTTAATAATTAACTAAAATAAAATTGTATTCGTATAGCACTTTTAACAGTAGACATTGTCAAAAGCTACTTTATAGAAATAGAAAATTATGGCTATAAATTAGAAACATGTCTGGAAATGAGTATAAATTATCAAGCCAGGAGTGATGGTGGCAAGGAAAAAACCTTGAGACGAACCAGATTCAAAAGTGAACCCAACAACCTCATTTCTCCTCTCGTCTGTTCTAACTATTCAGTATTTAGCATCACAAGTATATTAATCACCGGCCTGTTCATCTGTCATCATCTGCATCTGTTTCTCACTGGTTCGTGCCTTAAGTTAGATGGTTTTATATTGAATGATTCCCAATCCCTGGTGCATTTGTGTGCTATAAGGATGAATGCTCACTTTAAGCTTGGGTACAAAAATGTTTGTGCCAATTTTAATTCTATTAAAATTTAAATTCTATTAAAACTATTGAGCAACTTATTGCAGTTATAAGCCATCACAGAAATACTGCCTGCATCAGCCAAGTCCAAGAATATCTTCATGGTCACTAAGTGGAACCATCGACAGTCACCACACACATTTCTAGCACACGAGTCCCCCTTCAGCAGCAGCCAGAGGCTTTCATGAAACAAGAATGCCAACCAGAAGCGGGGCGCCAGGATGTATCAGACAGGTCTGAAGGGCAGAAAGGGTTGGCATTTCAGACAACTCAGGCATGCCATGTGTAGCTTGACAGAGATGTCAAAGTATATTTTATGCATAGTCCAAGCAGGGACTGCAGCAGGACTAACTGTGACAACATGATAAAAAGGGAGAGCGATGGAAACACCGACATGAGGGCTTCCTGGGAAGTAAAGTCACATTACCGTCAACAAACCTGTGTGATCAATGGGAGTGGGGGGGAGACAGCATCCAAACATACAACTTCACCATAATACTCTACACCCATAAGTTCACCAGATCCGCAACTTTAGCTAAGAAAAGCTATTAACAAAAGCCTTGGCTAAATTAATATGTTTTTTTTTTTAGCTTGGATGTAGACACTGAGACTGTGTACAAACAGTCTCACAAGGTACCAACAAGCAGCCGTCACCCTTTGATCAAAGTAGGCATGGCGGTTCATAAAACTCTCGGGTATTGAGCATGAGACCATTTAGTGCCTTATAGGTCAATACTAGTATATTACAACCAATGTAATTTTTACTATATTGAAGACATTGTCACTATGAATAAGCACATACAGTATAAAATTCTCTGCATCATCTCAACCTGCTACACATGGCGCTTCACCCACAAGGCTTTTCTTAACAGTTGCAAATATACCAAGCTCCTAAGTTCTAAAAGAAACCTACAAATTAATTTAAACATTGGAAAAATTTCAACCTTACCTTTTCTGTAAAATATATTAGAGTACATTTGATCTTTAAATTTTGAACCCAAATCAATACATTTGAGTATTCCATATATAAAAAAAGAAAAATTCAAGAAAAAAACATTAATAAATAAATAAATTATTAATAAATAAAACAGTTTTCATTTCAAGCTTTAAAGTTAAATCAAGCTCTTGAACCTTTCCACATTTTGTAGTGTTTTAATGGAACCTACCTCTTGGTTTCTTCTCCAACTAATCCTTTCTTGACCTGCGCACTCTTCGGCATTATGGGGAGCCTATTCATATACGGGCAATTTGGAAACACAAATTAACATGTCTTTGAACTGTGTGCGGAAACCGGAGGAAAACCACCAAGGATGGGAGGAACATGCAAACTCCACTGGGTGGGAATTGAACCCTTAACTCTAAAGGTGCAAGAATACAGTGCTAACCTCTATGCCACCTCTTCCAGAAACATCTGTTTATATATTGAGAGCGTGTGATATTTTAACTGCATACAGGTCAAGACCATTGAATTCAGTCTCCAAATTTTGGTTGCAGCAGATTTTTTAATTTTTTTATTTTAATTATTATACCTTATAGCATTAAACAATGGTAATATGCGACAGAAGAAAGAGAGTATTGTACAGAACAGTAAAGAACACAACAGGAAGGGTACTGTAATAATACATAACAATGTGAGGTAAGGAAACATAGAGAAAGATTTTTATAATATAATATAATATAATATAATATAATATAATATAATATAATATAATATAATATAATATA
>JAOVVB010000001.1:31370946-31385834 GCA_028570985.1 Heterobranchus longifilis
AATATAAGTATAAATTTTGCGTGATGTTTTATATTTAATTTTATTTTAGCTGTAACTCCGCCTCTCACAGTTTTGTCCCATTGATAAAATCAGGCTGTTGTTGTGTTTGTGGTGATTTATTTTGCAATTCAGTATCAAAAATATGTTAATGAAGTTTAAAAAATATAGCAGTATAACAAACCCATGCTTTGATTGTGATTCTGTAGTGATTCAAACAGAAAGTAAAGGCAGCAAATTAGACTAAGGAAAAAATGTGTTAAGTTTTGTTAGTTTAAATTATACAGACACATTATAAACAATATAAAAACTTAAGTTTACAGCACCCCCTACCTCCTCTTCTATCTAATTTTATTTTCATTGTGGTAGACAGCTCGCAATCATAGTAAGGTATGCACTGTTTAACCAACAGCTTCCCACACACAGCGTGTGCATCTCTTGGATGCAAATCGCTTGTGCATATTTAACATTTTGTCACATTATTTCTCTGCTTTGTCACCGTGTACAGCACTATAGTATCCTGCACAGCTTTGTTAAGTATATAAGATGGTGTTTAAACAAATCACACAATGTCCAATTTTACAGAATGTATTGCAGATGTTAAGCGATGCACACCTGTAATTTATTACTGCGGGAGTAACAGCAACAGCAGTAACATAATTTTTTGGGGTCTGACATTTTCCAAAAACCTTTTGAACACTTTTAAACCACTTCATGGCAGCCACTGTGTTGTACAGGAAGTATCGTCACTGTAATGACCACATGACAGAAAGAGGTGATGCGATTGGTTTGTCAGGATTTGCTTGAAAATCTGCCAGGTACGTCTTGTGCTTTGCTCAAATTATGGAAGTTTAAAGCTTCTAAAATAAGGCTATGTAGCAGTTTTAAAACTAAACTTTACATTATAGTCAACCTTGTGTTTCAGAGAATGAGTAAAAGTTTGTTGTTAAGATTATTAGAACATTATTACAACACAATGAACTTCTTGGCTCTGAAAATACTTTCAAGATGGTCTCCGGATCAGGAATTTATAAGATTAGTCATTTAACCTGTTAACATGAACCTGAGAAACCAGCAATTCTTCCTCCTTAAATTCCATTTTAGGCTTTGTGTACATCAGCACAAAGCTCTCTGCTGGGCAATTCTGGTGATGTACATTAGAGGTGAACCCAACCCCTGAACAGTGTCTGGGCACAGTGGAGATATCCTCTGGGGCTTTTCGTCCATCTCAGTACAGACTGAAGGGGTCACTGGGTCATCGCAGCTCTGGGCTTTTCCGAAGTAGTGTGGCAGAGATAAGAGACATGGGGGAATTAATGGAAACTCAATGGCTAGTGAAGCAAGTCTGTTTCATCCTTGGTAGAGGTCATGCTACAGCTAGCTGGCAATGCTGAAGCTAAAGTGCTTTGGTATTAAGCCACACAGTTTCCATTAACCATGTAGGCTCTGATTATTTAGTCATAACTCCGGATTTTGGGGTGACACAACATACACTGCTCAGTCACGAAACACACTCTGCTGAACTGCATGCAGAGTCAGTTTGACTAGCGTATACATCATGTTGATAGAAGGTCTGCTGTGTAACCGTGTGTCGAGAATGTGATGAAAAGACGCTTCGGAGAAATGAAGCAATGCCTCAAGAGACGCGTGACACTTAGAAACGGCCCAAATTACATCAGGGAGATAAGTGTAAAGGGAAAAAGGATCCATGTGACAGCTGAAAATGCATGCTAGCACTGATGTGGATTGCTGCAGCAGGACTAAAGAACATGGAGCATCCATCAAACAGCTGGAGGAATGTACATAGTCAGCAGCTCAGGCGCTGTAGACCGATTGATCTAACTAGTCTTGAACGTGTTTGGCCATTTATATCTCAGATCGAAGTCTTAGGTTTGGAAAATAATCAACAATTTGATGTGATGGAGTGTAGTGTCAGAGTGATACACTGGATGCTTCCAGAAGTTGACTCTTTTACGTTTTCACATTGCAGAACGTCGAGATATCAGTTATATAACATATGTAGGCAGTTTTTCCCCTCACCAACTTCTCGATTTCTCTCTTGAGGGTTATAAGACCAAAAAAAGCAGATTATGTTGCCGAGAAGCCGAGAAGCCCTCCGTCTTGGAAACTTCTCTATGCAGGACATTTCATCATATCAGCAATTACAACTTCAGTTCAAATGTAACGACTATATTGTTTTTTTCCCTTCGTTTTGCATTTATACACTATACTGTCACTACCTTATGTTTACACATTGTTCTTTGATGCTGTAGCGTAGAACTTCCCCCACTGTGGGATGAATAAAGGTCTATCTTATCTTATCTTATCTTATCTTAATCTTTATCTTATTCAAATTGCATTCAAATTTATTGTACAAGTTGTTATCTTGTGTTATAACTTGCACATTTAAACTTAAGGCTGGCACAACTGTCCAGTCTGCTATTACAGAAGAGTAATTAAACACTATCAGACCAATCAGAATCAAGAATTCAGCTGTAAACTGCATAATTACCACAGTGCAGTCCAATGCTCCAATCTTATTGGTGGAAGGTGTGCATTGTTTTTTTGTATATCTGCATGGCTTGGAATGTAATAATAATCATAATATACATGTGTTATTGTTTCCATGGTAACCATGTAGGCACAAACAGCTGCACAGTCAATGCTCCACACAATAAATAATAAGTGGACCTATTGTTGTGTGGAAATGTGTTGAGTAATGAAATAAACTTTATAATATTTATTTGTCATGTTATTTAACAATGGCTGTAACATAAGTACGAACTGGAACTAAATAGTCTTTTAGATGTTCCACAACAACTAACTAGGAAACTTTATTGAAAACTATATCTATATAAATAAAACAAAGGTTTTGTCGATGCAGAACTCACTCTTTCAACAATATCTTTACGTTTTATACACTTGAGGACAGGAAACCTCAGAAAATTGTCTCGATTGACTTTAATGAAACTTTACCAGTCCCTCGGTATTTGCCTGAAGTTAAATCTGGACCATAAATCAAAATGTTGAGTAGAAGGGACATTATTATCAGTTATGTGCCAGATTACATCAGAGCATCTAGCGCTCGAGGTGGGCGTGGCTATGCTCATCACTTAAAAGAGCCAATCAACGTGATAGTTTACAGTGTATACATAGATACACCGTAATGCACCTACAAGCCGACACAATCCTCAATACACACACAGACGACTTATCATGGCTTACTCCAAAAAAATGGCATGTACACTAAGAAAACTGAACCTTACACCATAGATTAAAGTAAAAAGTAACTTTTTAACTAATTTCTACAAACTCTTTACCTGTCAACGATGGCTACTTACGGTAATATATATGGCCCATTCGTAAATTGATAAATAAATCATTATTATCTTATTAGCATTGGAAAATTACTGTGGTATAAGTGAAATTACAATTACTTATATCACTCCCCCCAGCCGCCCTCTTATTGGCTGTTCCAAAACTTTTCATGTATTTGTATCTTAAAATCATAATGTCAACTGAGAAAAAAGATTGCTTTTGATAAATATTCAATAAAACACTTTTTAGTTGTGGAATCAGATAATTGGCTCAAAGACTAGACAGATCTTAAAAACTTTAGAAATATACATATGCGTGCCACATTCTTTAACATCTAACACCTAATCCTGGCTATGATTTATTTCCTAATTCCCACAGCATGATGGTCTCTGTGCACACAGACTAGCTCCTCATGAACGCAGTTTAAAAGACAGGAGGCCAAACTGAACCCACGAAGTCGGCAGTGTTTGGAGAACTTGTGCATGACAGATGGAAAACCGTGAAGTGTGGAAAACATTTAATTAAGTGCGCTTTGTGGACACTTTGCAATTTTCTCCAGTCTGCCAAGCTGGCCCTAAACACAAACAAGTAATTTGCATGTTTTATGCGGGGAGGTGGTGCTCTGGCTGGGGTATTTCATGTAATGCAGAGGAACATTATGGGATGTATCTAGCTCGGTGAATGGTAGGTTCTCCATGGCAACAGGATAGGATCAAAAGATTATATTGTAATTATACATATAATTACATGTTGTTGTTGTTTTTTAAAGAAAATATCAAGAAATGCTTTGCTCATTTTGTCAGCAATCAACACAAATCTGAGCCTAATGTTAAGTTAAAAGCCATTCTAATAACATACACAGTCTAGCTGGGTTTACTGGACAGTATTGTAAGTTAACAGACTTTACTAGCATTTATTGATTACCTTTAACTTTAATATCTTTTTTTTAAGATAAAGAATAGTTACCTTTAAATAAACACAATCAAAGCTCTCCAGTAAACGCCAAAGCCAAGAACTGTTTCCGTTTAATAATTTTTTTAATTCATAATCATAGCCAAAACTGAACACTAACTTCATCCACCTTCAAATATATATATATACACAGTAATGCGGTTTGCGAGTGTTCTGTAAGACGAGCAAAGATTTTTAAATTTTGACTTGGAAAACGAACAAGTCTTGGTTTATGAATACCGAATATCATGTATCACGCATGCGCTTCTTGTTTTGACGCTGGGCGTCATGTGATCACAAGTGAGCCAACGTTTTTTCTCTCTCTCGCACTGTGGAATTGTGGGTAATTGTCTCCCCTGCTGGGTCTTAGTGTGCGTCTCTCACTAATATGTCTCATCACCATACTGGGCTTGAAGTCTTTTGTAAATGTCAATCACTATCATTCAGCAGAAATTTCATCACAAATTCCGGTTTGACTTAAACACCGCTTGTACAAACATAGTCATTTTCTTTTCTTTATTCTCTCTTGAAATTGTTGTTGGCCTTTCGGCTGCGCCACAGCGGAATATCCAGTCCGCACAACAACTTGGCACAGGTTTTTTACGCCGGATGCCCTTCCTGACACAACCCTCCCATTTATCCGGGCTTGGGACCGGCACTGCGTCTGGGGGGTTTGGGCACTGTCTGGGAATCAAACCCGGGCCTTCCACCTGGCAGGCGAAACACCTACCACTGAGCCACCAGTGCCCTCTTAGTCCCTCTTGAAATTAATGAGCCAAAAATGTTACAGAGAATCTGAAAAACACAAAACGTCCTCAACTGAAATAGCATTGAAGTGATAAGCAGAGTGAAAACCTGTACCAATCTGTTCCCAACTAGAAGTTTATATTCATTATATTCATAACTGTAGAAAATTCCTTGGGATTGAGTTGTTAGTAATAAAAATACAATGGGGAACCTTTAACGGCACACAGTTATGTTCAATGTGAAGACATAGGAAATAGTATGTCACAGAGTATTACTGTCTCATTTTACAACTAATTGTCTTGGTATACTTTACATCAAGAAATGTAACAGAAAACACCATGGCTAATGGTTTAACAAATTCTGGGAACTGGAGGTCAGCCTAGTGCTGTTTAGGAGAATACATTGAACTGCATCTTCCATCTAAAAACTACTTATGAATGAGTTGTCAGCATCCAATCCCAATATTCCTTTGTTCAGGGACAAACAAAACCCGAAAGGAACGGTAAAAAAAAAAAAAAAAAACTGCTGTAATATCGACCAGTTAAAAGCTCCAGTTGCGATGCTTCTTAGAGGTTTATGTATACATATTCAATGTTCAGTGAAGAATGAAGGAAGGAAGAACTGAAGAGACAAGTTATTTAAGAAGTAGAACTATTACATGAACTGGAAATAATTAGAGCAGTGAACTATGGCAGACTCCTCTCTGGGCTTTTAAATCAGAGCTCTGAGCGCTGTTCCGTGCCACAGTAAAAGTTTCTAGAGACCTCGGTTAAATGAAAGCCTGATATTTCCTTACTTAAGAACCTGTGCCTATTTTTGTATTACTTGGATATGAATTGTGTTATACTGTGCACCATTAGGTGAAAATATTCTACATGACTTGTAATTTGTATCGATTTACTGCAGCGTGCCAGTCCCACCAGAGTCACTTTTTTTTTCTTGTGGAAATTTCATGGGTACAGGCATCCCTGAACCACTTTAGTTTAAAGTGTGTCCTTGTGTGAATTAATGTGCCATGTGGCCTGGCGGATCCTACAATGCTTGATAAAATGCCAATTTGTTTGCGTTGTCCTCTTTTGCCCTCTTTAGTTAGGCTTAGTGTGTTCAGCAATAGGACGCCGTCCCTGAAACTACAGTGATGTGTTTACTCACCGTGTGGACAGGCCATGCCTCACGCCTCGACCCTCTATGTCATCATCAATATATCTAATGACTATAGTCTATTGAACCACTTTCATTATGAAGGAAGTCACAGGGTTCAGGAGGGAGAAAAAAAAAACAGGTAACGCAACTGGTTAAACGGTGGCTGTCTTTGAAGTCTGGAGATTGTTATTGTTTTTTGGTTTTTTTTTTTTACTAAACATTTGTTTATAACATAGAGTATCTTGTTGGTGATACCATCTGTGGGGCTTTTAAAGTTTTATGATGGTATATATCACTGTTCCGGTGTTCACAGTAAAAAATGAATACAACCTTGATAAAGTTGCTTCCTAAGTTTGGCAAGGACATTTGCTTATTACAAAAGATCCACTCAATGTCTTATAACGTAAATATTTTTCATATGTTCAAGTCAAACCGGAACTTTTTCTTTGCGCAAAATAACAGAACACAGTTATGAGAGTCAAAACTCCCTTTTATTTCTCCATATAAACCACTGATACACTAACGCACTTATCCCAGTGTTTTACTAGTGCTTGGATACCATCATGGTAAAAAGTTTTCTCAGGACGCTGGAGCCATGATCGGGCTGCCTGCTTCACGTCTAAAACCCTGGCCTCCCAGGAACTCCTCTAATGTCCCAAATACTGTAGCCTATGTGGAAATGCCACAGAGCCAGCTATAGACGCTACGGGGTAACACACACACACACAAGACAGTGCAAATCATCATGGCTTACTCCAAAAAAATAGTACTTGAAAAAATGGTGCTGAACCTTGCGCCATAAATTAGAATAAAATGTTCAGTAGTAGGAAGGTTATGAACAGTTATGTGTCAGATGCAGATCAACCCTATGGCAGAATGGTAGCTTAGTTGTTAGCACGTCCAGGGTCTGGGTTCGATTCCCACTTGGGGTCTGTGTGCATGGAGTTTACATGTTCTCCCCGTGCTTGGTGGGTTTCCTCAGGGAACTCCGGTTTCCTCCCACAGTCCAAAGACATGCAGGCTAGTCTAATTGGCATGCCGGTAGTGTATGAAAGAGCATGTGAGTACGTGTAAGTATGTGTGTGTGTGTGTGCCCCACCATGGTTTGGCACACCATCCAGGGTCTACCCCGCCTCATGCCTGTAAGTATCCTAGGATAGGCTCCAGGCCCCCCTGACACTGTATACAGGATAAAGTGGTACAGACAATGAGTGAGTGAGTGAGTGAGTGAGTGTCTGGTCTTAGACAGCTTTCCAGTGTACACCTAACTGGATGTAAACTAGTATGCATTACACATGTCCATAACAGGTCTCTGATGCCTCTCAACACTTTTCTGTCATCAAAGAGTTCCAGATTCGCCTGTTGCATATTGAATCTGCCTTAAACAATGTCAATGGACTGATTTGTCTTAGTTATAGCAGTTAAAACAAATTGAATTGGTTTCTGGAGGAATTTACAAGCGAATGAAGTACAATAATCGTGTCACTGGATCAATAAAAGAGACGATCACTGTCATCAGTCTTGTGTCAAAATGCGAGGGCGATAAAGAAATGAATGCAAAGGTAAGCATAACTTTTTTTATTAACTGACATAGGCCATTAATAAATATGAAAAAAATAATAATAATCAGCTGAGATGCATATCTGCCTTTGTTAAATGTAACTCAAGGGGATTTAAAAAAAAAAAAATCCCCTATGTCGCAGTTGATGGTCTCCTACAGCGCTGCAGAAGATTTAAGGAGATGACACCATTGACAAGAGCAATGTGCACAGATTTAAAAAAGTTTAAGGAAAGGGAAAGACCAACCACACAGCGAGAGACCATCAACTGCGACAAAGTGGATTTTCAAAGAGGAATCATGTGTTGTGTTAGACGATTATGCAAATGCATAATTTGTGATGGAGACTATGTTGAGTATTACCGTTCTATAGAGGAAGAGTAACTCTACCAAGCTGTCCAGTCTAAACAACCTGATTCATTTAATTAAAAAGTTATGCCCACCTTTGCATTACTTTCTGTACAGCCCTCGTAAAAGTCCATAACACAGTATGCCGTCTGATTCTGCAATTTTAGGAAATAAGGAGCATGTACAGTATTTGTGCAGGTTCAAATAGTCACAGAATTACTCATGCTTTCTGAATCAGGTTTTTGTCTCGATATTACCTGGATTTCATGGTCAATCTCTTGCAGGCTTCAGCACAGCACCCATTCCTGACTTGCACCGCTTGAAGGTTAATCAAGGTCGACATGTTGGTTAGAAACTAAACTATATAAGAATTGGATTCTGGAAACAAAGTCAGGAAATCATGATTTATTGCAGGGGTCTTCAATTCTATTCCCGGCAGGCTAGACTTTAACAAAGTTTGGACATTTTCCTAAAAGACTAATGAAAATAGAATCCTAAGTGGAAAATGAGTGATATGTGAATATACAGTAGTGTACAACAAAGCAAGAGGAAACTATAATAAGTTACAGCTCTAACTGTAAGATCTGTAAAGGATCTGACTGCTGGTATAAAAAAAAACAAGTTTTATAGAGAATGGGTAGGAATGCATGCTATTAGAAAATATTTATACTGCATTCCCGAAATAGAAATGCAAACCGATGAACTTCGTCTGATGGTTAAAAGATAATGTTTGAACATTTTTGCTATGTGATAATAAAGGAACATTCTCTAAAATGCACATACCAAATAATTTTTCTAACTTCTTTATTCTTGAACACTCCCTCAATCTGGCTTGATCATTCCTGATCATTCCATTTCATTTGTTTTATTACAGACCTTTTCTTTCAGGTTAGAAGGAATTATAAGATATAATGAGACCGGTGTGTTTCCACTTATTATTATACCGAGGCACCCATTACTGATGGTGACCTTAGCTAACGTTTGGCTTCATGTTACCGCACTTTACAGAACTAACCGTCCCTTTTTCAACCCCAATTTTGTCTTGACTTTTGCAGCGTCCTGCTCCATCCCAGCAGACACGGCTATGCGAGCGCTCAGCTAACAAAAGTTCGAGAAAACCCAGAAGTGTTTAACAGTTACAGAGTAGTGGCGCTTCAGTACTCAGTAAGTTAAGGGATATAAAAATTGCTGTGTTGGTTTGCCTTCAAAGTCGCTAATGCTCAACTAGGTTTTTTTTTAATATTGCACAGAAACCTCAAATTTACTCAGTGTCCTTGGTGAGTTAAAGCTTTCATATGCACATCTTTCCCTAACAAAGGCTAAACACTGGATAAAACCAAGCATACAGAGGATACGGTTAGGAACACAACACAGAAACAGCCAGAAAGAAGAGACTCTTTTATATCACAGCTTCGTAACAAACACTTATATTCACTTTTTAACTTTGTCACCTCAGGGAATTTGATGAAAACCCTTTCTTCTTTATGATGATTAAAAGGAGCAAAACAGCATTACTTCTTTCTGCCTTGTTTTTCATCCTGAGATGAAACGCTGATGATGAAGTTTTGCTGACACGGCTTTCTGCTTCGCTCCGCGGACTCCACGGAGCGTTGTTAGTATAACCTAGACCTGAAAGAGTTTGAGCTATTGGAAGGACGACATGGGAATCGGAGAAGAAGAAGAAAGAAAAAAAGTTTACTTATTTATCCTTGAGAACTTTCCCCCCTCTTATGCAGTTCCAAGAGCAAGCCAGAGAAGCAGCTGGCAAACCAATGAGAGCTAATATCCAAAGTATTTTGGAGAGAAATAACCAAAGAAGAATGTCTTTTTCTTTTTTTAAACTGAAGAAGAAAAAAAATGAAGAACGAAAAGATGGCCAGTGGCCAGCTGCTGACTGTGCAGTTAATGTTAATTCTTGTGCACGATCCGTTAGGACTTAAACCCAATAATCACATATAAAAAAAGAAGACACTGGATTGGTAAATACATTACAACTTTAGCCTAAGGAGAAAGCAGATCTCGTCACATTGTGTTGTGCTCCTTCCCTCAGCACTGAACAGTAGATCATCTAAACAATATTTTCGGCAAGCTGTCTCCAGTATTCACAAACAAACCATCCTGTTTATCCCTTTTTAATTAATTCTGAATTGCAATGCACATTCTTCTACAGAATTCACAGAGCAAGCTCATAATGCTGCCATAACACATGCTCTGAACCACACGGTTAAAAAAAAAAATCCATAATCTCTCACTTACAAACAGAGCAGAAGCTCGATCATGCCAAATCCACTTCGTTGAGATGCAATGTTATACAGAATGAAGCTGAAACATGATTTAAAAGCCTAACTTTGGTCTAGGTGCTGAAATGGTTGATCTGTATGGCAACGTTGATTTAAACTATTTTGTTGACCAAAAGTTGGATGACACTGGAGAATTTATTTTGAGTTAAAATAATGTGGTGAGTGACAAGCAACAAATCTAGTTCCTTCATGTTCTTTTGCTTGGATGAACATGAATAATAGCACTTAATTTCTCATGGCTTCTAAAGCACTCAGATTTGCTTATGATTTAATTTTCTCCTAAATTATTTTGGTGAAATTGTCCTCTCCTACTATTTTTCTTTTTTTTTTCTGACTTATTTTATTTTATTCATGTTCACTGAATCAGTTAAGAGACTGAAACATTTTTTTAATAAAAATTATATGCACATCATATACTGTAATATGTAGTGGTATAAAAAAAAAAGATGGATAAACTATGATGCAAATTATGCGATCGAGGTACAGCGGCCCACAACATACTGGTTAAAAAAATATTAAGAATATTTCTCAGGAAACAAAACAAACAAAAAACATGAACTGATGCTGAAAGTCATTGTTAAGCAATAGTATAAACACACAGCTTTAAATCATACCTTGAACATAGCTTGAAGTTATGTTTATTAATCGAAATAAAATTAAGAGTATAAATGATGAAAGATTTTTAACATCAGACACCATTCAAGGAACTCAACCATCCGTCTTGCAATTCAATGAGAAAAAAGTTAAATATTAAATAAACACTATAAAATCACATGGCTAGCCCTATAATAATATAAAAAAATATTGTCAACACAGTTTTATGGTTTTTTTTCCCCCTCACTTTGTGTTCAATGTTTTTTGCCAGTATTTTATAAATTTGTCCTACCAATCTTAGACCAAAAATACGTCACAAATTGCTGCTTTATTGCCCCGCCCATATATCCATGCAACATCTCAACAGGCAACTTGTTGAGATTTAAACAATTACCTGATTTACACTTGTACTGCATTATGGGAAAATATGCCTGTTTATGACTACCTCCAAGACTACACCATATAAATACAGGTATTCACAATGCATTTGTGTGTTTAGGGTGCCATAAAATGTCTGACATTTTAGTATAAAGACTCTAGACAGAAACTCTATGACACGAGGCAAAATCGAATTGAAACCCATAAAAAAATGTCCTTTAAATGTAGTGCAATAAAATATTTTTAAAAAAAAAAATTTAAAATATGTATAAAGGCAACATATTGGCTTAGTGGCTTGCACCTCCAGGGTGTGGGTCTGATTCCCGGCCAGGTTCGATTCCCATCTCTGTGTGCATGGAGTTTGCATGTTCTCCCTTTGCTTGGCGGATTTCCTCCGGGTACTGCAGTTTCCTCCCACAGTCCAAAGACCTGCAGGGACCTAATTGGAATTCCCAAATTGCCCGTAGTGTGTGTGCCCTGTGATAAATTGGCAACCTGGCCAGGGTGTACCCTGCCATACAGGATAAAGCATTATAGACGATGAGTGAGTGAAACAGGGTTAAGGACCTTGCTAAAGGGACCAACAGCGGCAACCTAGCAGAGCTGGGATTTGAACCGCCAACCTTCTAATCAGTACCTCAGAGCCTTAACACACTGAGCCACCACCTCCCCATAATTATCAATTCTTCATAGTTGGAATACACCCTTTGGATGACCCCATCCAGGTTTTTCAGTCTAAAGCAACTGGCAAAAATTTCTATGCTTTATTGAATGAGCCTTGCGAGTGCCTTAAACACTTCTTATCCACTCCTGCTGCAGTCTTCCTACTTCCTACTATAAAGGTTTCTAACCACTACAAAAACCTCAGGCATGGACTCCAAAAACACCAAAGATTTCTGGTACTGCCTTCTGAAAAGTGAGCAGGTCCATTGGGTTCAAGAGGTCTTTCATAGTAATCCATAGAAGTAGTCAACCATTCCCTGGCTTAAACTTCTTCCCGCTACCATCCTGTTAGCTATTCTGCAGAGATTATTTCTGTTATGCCTTAACCCTCATGTTGTCTTCTGGTCAAATGGAAATGAATTGGTAAGACTACAATTAGTGTATAAAACAGAGCACATTTCTATACCCATAAACATGTACAGTAGGTGTGTTTAAGCAGCCGACTCTGACATGGATGAAGAAGTTCAATCCAAAATCCAAAAATGGAACCAAATCCTAACCCTAACCCGATATGCCATATCCCGAGTGGATGACATCAAGTCCTGTTCTCAACTTCTCCTCGTCATAACCGTTGTCAGGAACATGACAAACCTGAACGGGAGAAAGGTAAATAGAAATACCTGGAAAGAGGTAGACCCGGTGAATATTGAAGCCTACGTTGGTGTGTTGATTTTCTGTGGTTTCTACAGATCCCACAACTAATATGCATCCAGCTTATGGGATGCTGACACGGGTCAGACAACTTTTCATGCTACAATGTTTTTTGAAAAATCTTAAAGGCTACTTTAAAATTGTAAATATGTTCACACAGTGTATGGGTCAAGCATTATATTTGTAATATAGTTAAGTTTTTCCTATGTACATTTGAGTTTTTGTTTTCAATAAATAAATCATATCTGTCAGTTTTGACCAGGAACACAAAGATTATTTTGTGCCACTGTTTAATTTTTTTTTTTACCTTTTTTCAAAAAAGTGACTTTGTTAAACTTTTCAGTGAACTACTCTATGATAAATACAATAGGTTTTATCTTGGTACTGTAATAATCTTACTAAATAATATCTATATAATGCTTTGTCTCCTAAAACAACAAGTGGTACGAGTTCAGGTAAATAAGGCCTGCAGGACAAACACAAGTTCAAAACTTAATGATCACAAGAGCTGGAAGTTGATAAAAAGATCTAATACAAATTAGGTGATAATATATGTATTATTGTGGATTTATAATGAAATAAAATGTTCGGGTCAAAAGTGACCGGGAACATTATGAGGGTTAACAAATAAAAATAAATGGCAATTGTACAGTAATGTTATTGAACCTTATTATTTAGGAAACTTAGTCTGTATCATTTATATTTACTCATTTTGCAGACAATTTTATCCAAAGCAGTCTACAATTGAGCTTTCCAGTCAAAGTTTAAGAATCATGCTTGTTGGGGCAACTTTGTCAGTGATTTTGATTAGTAGCTGCAAGCTCAGTTTACCTGCTGAGTAACCCGAGTGTATGTATTGTGTATATAAAACTGAGAAAATGAGTCAATGACACGAAGGGTTCCTTTTAAAATCCACATTGTTCGACCAGTGTATAATGCAAATACTCTCGACAAATCTTAAAGGCACCACAAGAGCTTTTTTTTCTCTTTGCAATCAAAAAATTAACAATACTGCCTTGCAAATAAACACGTTACCAGCAAGAGAACAGAGTAGATGGCTTTCTAGAGCAGCGCTGACTAAAGCCGCTCATCAGTCATACAGTCCTTCAAATGTAATAAAACAGCAAATTAATAAAATGGTAATATAATTCATGCCAAAAAAAAATATATATATATATATTACTTAGTGTTCCTTAGACATGAGTCCCTTGATTGACTTCGAGAATCCCCTACTTCATTAAAACGATAAAAACAATGAAATAATAAAAAAATAATGACAATGAAAATGACATTAACGGCTACAGAAACGGAACAATCCATTTTTGCTTCGTACACCAACAATTAGGCAAGTACTTGGGCAACACATAAATGCATTAAGGACACATTTGGAGCAAGCAGGTTTTACAGCAAAAAGATGACTAAGATGAACACTAAATGGCTTAGAAATCTCTTCTTATGAAAAATTCAATGCTGTTCAGGTACATAATGCTATTTATACCTTGAGTTTGTCCGTACATGATGGTTTATACCTGGGAAGTATGGCTATATAGATGATAGAATAATTGAGTTTCTTGCTGATGGAATGACTAAAGTTCAGATGCCCAGATGTGTTTTTTTTGGGGTCATGTTTTAGAGTAAATATAAGCCCAAAATACACATAAAATACATCATCATCTGAACTAGATTCCATAAAACATTTCTGGTATATTTAACAATATGGCAGGAGCATGATTCACCACAGAATTTCTTCTTTTTTTTTTTTTTCAGAGGCACATTAGTATCAGCAGAAAAATGGCACAGAACATTTGGTCTAAACATATAGCCAACATTAATGCGTGTATAATTTAAAAATGTAAGATTTTTTACAACCCGTATATAAAATTGCACTCCTTCGCTTATTGTGGCCAAAGAACATACATACGGATTCACTAGTTAGAGAGCTTAACTACTGTACTTAGCTCGAACTACTTTACAAAATACAGGTAACCACAGAACCACTGAGCATTTTCAAAAAAAATAATATATATATTTTTTTTTTCTGCAAAGAGCAAGAATTTGTATTGAAAAGCAGAACTGAGGCATTTTTTTTCAGTTAGGAAAGTGACCCCAAAAAGTGATTTTTATTAAAGTGGCGATCTGTGCCAAGCGCTTTTCTAGGGGGGGGGGGGGGGAAATTTACC
>JAOVVB010000001.1:31386401-31399360 GCA_028570985.1 Heterobranchus longifilis
CACACTCATTTTCCTTTTTTACTTTTGTCCTGACATCAGTAGTCTATCAGAATCAGCACCCAACAATCATTGCACTAAACAAGGAGAAAATCTCTACAGTAGTAATAACTTTCCCCATAACATTAGTGTAATTTTTTTAACCCCAGTACAGTGTCAACAACTATTAATATTTTTGTTTATATTAAATATAAAAAAATAATTGCATTAAAAAAAAGTGTTGGTGTAAATATTGATTTCTACCCAAAAAGCATTATTTTACTGTCAATATTTTACCTGAATACTATCCATATGAACAGTCTGACCGCAAAACATGATAAATACCATTTATGGACTTTTATTCATTATGTCAAATTATTTAAAGCTTTAACCTTCCACGTTTTGAGCAAAGCACAACAAATAGATGCCGGATTTTCCGTTGCATTGCTTCTCAAATAAGCAAATTTCCAGCAGAATACAGAGGCAGCTGTATGTGGTTTTAATGTGTTCAAAGGGTTTTTGGAGAATGTTTAAGCCAAGAAAAGGACATTTATACTCTGTTACTACCATTGCAGTTAATAAATTAATAAATAAGTTGTGTATTGCTTAATGACCACAATATGTTCTATAAAACAGGACATTATGTGATTTGGATATTGTTTGGAAACCATGCTATATACTTACCAACACTATGTGAGATACTGTAGTGTAAGCAGTGTGGTGAGGAAAAGAGGTAATGGTATAAAACATAAAATACGCACAAGTGAGTTGTGTACAAGAGACATATCATGCGTCGAAAGCTGTTGCATTTGCTTTGTCTGGTTCTGTCTTTTTTTTGTAACTATTCCTGCAATGTTATAAATCTTAGGGGATGACTGGTGCTATAATAGCAAGCTACAACTTGTACCAACTTGAAACTTAAACTGGTTAAGGATGAGGCTGTTGATGCTGTAAACTGATTATTTTTGAATTGCTTAAAATGTTTCTCTTGATCTTCAACAATCTTTGTAATTTTTTCCCTTGATGTAGTTTTCTGCCACTACTTTCTATTTCACTTAAAAATCCCAATCAAAGCCTGAGTTTGCTATAGTTTTCTATAAAAGCCTCAACCGTTTTTGACATTAAATTGCAACCACAAACACAACTGTGGGCTGATTTATCCTTTGAGACAAAACTATAGGAGAATGGATTTGTAGCTTCTTGAAAAATTACACAAAATTCCCACTCAACCCAAACTGTTTTGACAAAATATTTTTGCATCAGTGCTTTTTAACACCCTTGTGACACTAAGAAAGTATGCAGTAAATATTCTCTATTAGCTTGCTAAGCTTCTAGCATCATTTGAAAAAGTTTTTTCTTAAAACTGAAAAAATTGAATTCTCATTTTGCTGGGCAAACTGTTCAGACTTTTTTTATCCAATATTTTATACTTTTCAACAAAATTCCTGCTAATTTTTTTTTTTTTTACTTTTTACTTTGTACTTTTGCTCATATATTTAATCCCAATTCTACTATAATTTTTTTGTCTTAATATTCATGTTAAATAAACATTATTTAGTAACTGGTATGAATAATACAGTACATCCAGTCATCCTAGAAAGAAATTTGTATAATTACAAGAGTGATAAATGCAAGTTTGGATCATTTACAGCTTCTAGGTTTAAATCACTAAGCTTATGCCAAGGCCTTCGACTTTTGATTCAATTCCAACATTTCATTTGCCTTTCGGCTAAAAATGAAGGAAGCTGAAAACGTATCTGTGTTTTAACTGCTGGACCAGCCATGCCTTCTTAAATAAGCTCTCTAATTTGTTGACTCTTGTAACTTGTAGTTTGCTCTATGTTTTGCATTCTCATGTCTCCTACTCTATTTTTGACCTCAAATAAAATAGAATTATAAAAACCTGTTAAGCAATCAGTAATATATGGAAATGTACTTAACCCATTGGTGACTTAGTGGCTTAGTGACTGGCACTGTTGTCTTGCACCTCCAGGGTTGAGTGTTCGATTCCTGCCTAGAGTTTGTATGTTCTCCGTGTGCTTGGTGGGTTTCCTCTGGGTACTCAGGTTTCCTCCCACAGTCCAAAGACATGCAGATTAGGCTAATTGGCGTTCCCAAATTGCGCCCAGTGTGTGTGTGTGTGTGTGTGTGTGTGTGTGTGCCTTGCAATGGAATGGGTGTACCCCGCCTTGGGTCCCAAGTGTCCTGGCATAGGCTCCAGGCCCCCTGCGACTCTTTACAGTATAAGCGATATAGACAATGAGAGATGAATCCATTTTTAATGTTTATTCACCTTGAGAGATGGACAGTTGAGTTTTTTAGGGGAAAAAAAAAGTTTTCAGAGCTACCAAGAACTCACTTGGGGATGTCTAAAGAATAAATACTGCATCTTTTTTGTGCACTGCTTAAAAAACGACACTGATGCTGATGGTAAGTTGAAATATGACAGAAACTATTCTATAGTGGAAATTGTCTTTTTTATTTTTTTATTTTTTTAAGGATCCTCCAGAAAAATCGTGCTTGTTAACAAGCATAGAGACAGAGACTTCTGGTTTGTGCTGCTCACTTCAGCACTCCCAGTTCTGCAAAATCACATGCGGTCTCTTTCCCAGTAATTGTTGTCTAAGTACAGAGAGGTCCTTGATGTTCTGACAGTAAACAACATTATGATCTCTTCACTATTTTTTTGAGATTGCCTCTACAAAACGCTCTTTAGTTCCCCTCTCCTAACTTTTTCATTCTTTCTTTTGTTCAGCTGAAGAGAAAAGGACTCCTTCTGATCTCCTCCTTCCGCATCTTTCCATAAATACATCAATACATAAAGTCCACAGATAGATAAGGACTGTGGAGAAAGATAAAGGCCGAGAGAGAGAAAAAAAGAGATGAGTATCTGTAGTCCCCGGTCACAGCCACACAGGAAAAAGAAATGCTTACGGCTTCAATTTGTCCACGCCAATAGAGAACCGCAAGAGGTCATTTAGGCTTCATTTACTCTTCAACCTCCACATGGAAGAAGGGAGGATATGTGTAGCTCAGGCTGGTTGGAATCTATGCTCTAAAATATACATTTAGAAGAAAATGCACAATACACAAAATAATTTTTTTGTCATGAAATGAAGCCTAAGCTTCAAAAGGCACATACAAATACAATATGTAAAAATCTGGACTGTTTCGTATGACACACTGACAATGGCAGCAGTGTTGTGAATTATTCTCCGATGATCATCATGCACAAGTTGCCGAATAGTTTCAACGTTTTCAGGGGTTGAGCTTGTTGAAGGTCTTCCTGATCTCTCATCGTTTTCCACTCTTGAAGCACACGTGGCACTGAAAACACATTGAAAGACTCGCTGCAGCATCGCCATAAAATCATGTCAAACGTCTCTATGGTAGAATTATCCAGTTTCACACAGAATTTCATGCTTGTTCTTTGTTCTAACTTGCTGTCCATGATGAAATAGCAGATGTGGTAATGCACACGGTCAGAATAGCACCAGATGCACAGCTTCCGATGTACACAGGACCATGTCTTTTGGCACACTGACTCATGGTCGGTGCCCTGTGCCTGCACCCTTGTGCAGCTACAGTATCTGAAGGCCTGTTACAAAATTAGTTTCAAAACGTTTTGATACCCTTTGTCCATGTTTTCATAGCAAAAAGACAAGGCAAATTTACAGAAATGTGGATGTTAAAAAAATGTGGATGTACAGTATGTTTAGATTCCTAATGATCAAATCAGAGAGACAGTAGTAAGGAACCCTTCCTAATATGATATTAGGATGAAACCCCGAAAGAATATCTTGTCAAAATGGAACCCAATCACTTCCTACTGGAGAGTAGGGTTATAAATCATTACAGTATACAGGCAACAAGAAAAGACAAGCAGACTAGGCAGTCTTTATTATTACCACAGCTTTGTAGGTACAAATTGACAGTATTTAAGTGACATCATAGAACAGTTACTTCTGATCCTGCTACACTAATACACTTACAGTATCATAGTGCCTGGTTACCATCAAGGTAGAAAATTTAGCTTTCTGAAAAGGAGCCATGATCGGACTGCCTGCTTTATGTCTGTAACATCGACCAACCAGGAACTCTTTTAATGGCCCAAATATGTGGAAAGGCCTTATTGCAAGATCAGGACTGTATGGGGATATGGCAATAACTTCCAGCTGAGTTTGTTTAATGTGCAAGCGACGTGGTGGGCAGTTTGAGGCCGTTCATGCATGGTCCTGTAAATATTGTACAGAATGCTTTTGGTGATCAAACCAGGCTACTTTTTTCTCCCCTGAGATTGTTCAACCCGCTGAATGTTCACGGGAATGACTGCAGTGGGCTCCGAGGCACCTCGGTCATAAACGGACGTACAGTTTCCTTTAAAGTGTTTTACTGCAGCTAAGGGTCTCATCACTGTACTGTTCTGTAAATGTCAAAGGGTTTTACGCCTTTGCTCACAAGAAATTTTATCACCATGCGGATATTCAGTACTACAGCACTACATCTCCTGTGTTTTTGATTACTTAACACTTGAGCCTTTGAAGATTTGTCAACATCTTTCTATAATCAATACATCGAAGGCTCTTGAGTGGCAGTTATTAATAATAATAATAATAATAATAATAATAATAATAATAATAATAATTTGAAGCTTTGAATAAGCTTTGAAGCTTATTTATTTATTTAGATTTACATTACAACAATGGACCTTCTGATCAAAAAGTACTCTTAGAGTTATTATACATAGTATTTAATTATCATAGTTATTCATTTAATTGACCAGTCACTTGACTAGAATGTTTGGACCGAGTTTATAAATCGGTTGCATTAGTAGTGTATAGCTCAGTGTATAGCTCAAAAATGCAAATGCTAAATGTTAATTTAAATCCAAAATCAACTTTTAAAACAACTATGAAAAAATTATATATTAAAAAAATTATTTTATTTATAAAGCACAATTAAAACAACAAAAATTTGGTAAATGTAGAAACAAGTTATAAAAGCTGTTTTAATTTTATATTTTAATATAATATTTTTTCTATAATATTTTAACAAAAATCTATGAACAAAAATCTCTAATGGTCCTGAGAAATAAATCTGATGGACTAACTTTAAAGTCTGGGTTACAATCATACGGGGGTCAGTGAACTTTTTTTAACATTGAAAGAGATTCCCAGCTGTGAAATGTTTGCGTCTACGACATGATGTGTACACACTACCCACACGTCCACACACAGTTCTTTCTTGTCACGAAATCCCCTCAGCATATTCCGCCTATTCTGGCGCTGTTCCCTCATTCCCATTCCCAGCGCTGTGTTTGATTGGTTAGGGAAGAAGGACGATTTATTTACCGAAGGTCAGTCTGCTCATCTCGCTATTGTTCATAGGAGGAACCACTACAGCTGTGTATGCTTAATTACCATGGAAACGGTGTCGGCCCGGTCCAGTCAAGCTTCAGCATTTGAGCAGCTGCAAAAACAAAAAGAGCCCTGCGTTGAGATTAAAACGTCAATCAACATGACACAGGGTCTGGAGGAGGAGGAGGGGAAGGAGGCTTGAGGTCACTACTTAGGGCCTCTCGAGACCAACTTGTGTAATTTAACTTGTGTAGTTTTTCCTGTCTCTTATCGGTCGTTAGTTTATTTCCAGCGAATATAGCTGAACACTCCTGATTCCCTGGAAAAGCACTGAAGAACACATAATTGGCATGTTTTTGTTGGGAACTGTATCTTTTGCTCTGTTTAAAAGTCCCATATGTATGCTTAATGGTGCACCAACTAAGTGCTTAAGTAAGATTGTTGTTTTTGTATTTAAAAAAAAAAAAAAAAACAGCACAGGATTATAAACAGCATAGGATTATTTCCTGAGATGACGCTGAGCTAGACATCCGAAAGAGATGAATATTTAAACTCTAAAAATTGATTAATCCCATAATTCCATATAAATTTGATATTGGATGGATTTAAAACTGTGACAGATTTCAAACTACAACGATATCCTAGCTGACTTTCTTAAACCTGTATTTATCTCACATTACTTTATCTCTCTTTCCTATCTAAATCCACAAGCATTTCGATGTGACAGATGTAAAACAAGTGTTTAGAGTGGTATTGCATTCCTGCTTCTCACTGTATTTATTGTATAGGTACAAAAATAAGGACCACGTTTGGGACAAAGCTTCCCAGCTTGGTTTTTTTTTGTTTTCTGAATGTTGTAGTTATGTTTATGCTTGCAATGTTCAACCTAGTTCCAGTGGTATGTATTATGAAAATTTGAATTGTTAGGATTAAATGATGTTGTATTTACTTGATAAAATGGTGTTTTTCCACTCACTCACTCATAGGCCAGGAGCCTATCCTCCCAAGAGACTTGGGGCACACACTGCAGGCAATTTGGGAACGCCAATTATCCTAATCTGCATGATTTTGGACGGTGGGAGGAAACTGGAATACCCGGAAGAAACAAACTCCATGCACACAGACTCGAGGTGGGAATCGAACCCTCGACCCTGAAGATGCAAGGCGACAGTGCTTTCAGTTTCTCAAGGCTAGCTTTTATGCCACTTTTTTCTTTCAGCCACTAAGCCGACTATCTTCCCGGGAATCAAACCTGGGTCATGGCGGCAAGAGCACTAAACTAGGGAACAGGATGCTGATGCCAGTAATGGCACACGTAATGCTTTTTCACACAACTAGCACCAAAAAATAACTCCACCAATTCAGAACCACTGTAATTTACCAATTTGAACCTACAGTAGTGGTGGTGCAGTGTAGCTTTCTGTTTGCTAAGCTTTTGATTCACTTCCAGAATGAAACTTTGCCTCTTGCTGCTGCTATTACTTACACTGTTCCTCTGCATTTGGCAGCCAGGATGCACTTCATGGTAATATTAAAAGTAATTAATCAGAAAGATAACACTACATCCCTCAAGAGAAATGAAATTACTAACGAGTGTGCTGGTGAAGTGCTCACAACCATAATGACAGTTGATTCATTGATTCATTTATTGATTTATTTAAAAGAAAAAGTCGTCTTTATGTGCCACAAATACATTTTTGTGCAAATGTTTTGAGCCACTATTCATTACTTCATGTTAAATAAAATTAGGTAAATTAAGTTAAAGAAATGGGAACAGATGTTTTACGGCGACAAGCTGCCACAGTGCCTAAACATATGTACAATTGTAAATGGATTGTTTATTTAACTATCTCATCAGCAACCTCATTTCCCCTCTCGTCCGTTCCAACCATTCAGCATCACCAGTATACTAATCACAGGCCTGATCATCTGTCATAATCAGCACCTGTTTCTCACTGGTTCATGCCTTTAGTTGGACATTGGATGCTTAAATGATTCACAGGTCGCTGTGTGGCTTAACAAGCAAAAAAAAAAAAAACTCTGAAATTCCTCTGAAACCGCTCAGGTACAGGGATCTATTCCTTAAGATTTCATTAAAAATACAACAAAGTCTGGCTCCTTGGAAGCAAAATATGAAGAAATGAGGGCTGGCTCAGGATGTGTGTACATTACTGCACAGTGAAATTCTTTCATCACATACCCCTGCTTGTTAGGGATTTAAGGTCAGAACGCAGTCAGCCATGATACAGTGCCCCTGGAGCAGACTTTCCCCAGCAGAGGCATCTTGGTGGAGCTGGGGCTTGAATCACCAACCTTCTGATCAGTAAACCAGAGACCTAACCGTTTAAGCCACCACTCATTCCACCACTGTTTGATCCACCACCATAAATCTCAAAAATTCCTGCTCCACTGGCAATACAATGAGATAATACTGTGCAATTCATGTCATCTATCAGTCATGTGTTGGTATGCTCTTGCGCAATTCTCAATGCAGCCCTGGAAGATGTGGTATATGTTATATCCCTTTTCCCAATCATATTAAGAGGCATAAAAGCTGTTTTGAGGTCGTATGAGCAACATTGTGTTGGGGTCATTTGCTAAGTTATTCCAATGTCATTTTAACATTAAGTTATTTTAACTTTTAAAACCAAACTAATTCCATAACTGGGTTATGGATATTGTGGTTTGGGCAATGTCACAGCCTAGTCACAACAACAGTACATGGGGACCTCATACAACTTTGGGGTTTCTGTGGTATTCACTGTAATGGAAACAGAACCACACATATTAGTTTCTCAAAATAAATGTTTTTATCCAGGAAGTGTTTGGTTACATGTGGTGGAGCCAAAAACTCCATGATTTACTGTATAGTGTTACTGCCATTTATTGAGAATCAGGACAAGACCACCATCATCAACTATGTATTAAGTATGATGTGAAATCATATTTAATAAAAATAAAAAAAAGTAGTTAATCCATGAAAAAAATAATTCGAAGAACCCATTGGGGGGAAAAAATGTTCTATTCGAAAAGGAATTAGGAAATTAAAAGGTGGGGAAAATGTTTAAGATTAATATTCCTTAAAACTCAAGTGGCACAGATTCATGCCGGCAACAAAGCATAGGTCAATAGCCATTGAAAAAAAAGTTCTTATATGGAAGCCTTGCCGGTGTGTTAACATACATCAGTCATCATTCTGTGTAGTACTGGATATGTCAGATAGAACAAAGTTATCATTACTTTTATGAAAAGTAAATTTTACCACTGCCGGAATATAGGAATGATGTCGCAAAAAAATGTAAAACCCTAAAAATTAGCATATTATTATTATTATTATTATAGAAACAACCAAAAAAAACAATTAAAAACATGTGATCATGTGTCTCTTTGCTATTTCTTTGCCTATGTGACCAATTTTTTCTCAATCATGTTTGTATAGTTGGTTAAAATCATATTGCCGATTTTGTGGTGAAAAAACAGATATGTCCTAGGTTTATAGGACAAAAAAATGGCTAAAATGTTCTGAGCTTTAGGCACATGCTTTTTTTGTCCTTCCAAACATGAAGACCTTTAGGATGCACCTAATCCAACTGAACCCTGGCCTCCTGGCTGTCTAAATTCGACTGGCAGTCAAGTAGACAAGACGGTCCTCCTTATCCTGATTGGCTGGACGTTAGCTGTACACATCATGTGCTTCTTCTTTTCGAGAACTTCTCCTCTCTCAACTGATGCTTTATAGAAGAAAATTGCCAAATATTATGTCAATTTATTTTTCTGAGCACTAATTTGATACATCAAGGTTAAAACTGCTTGACACCTAGTCTTTATTCAGCACATAACAGCATTTTAATAAATAAATAAATAAATAAATAAATAAATAAATCTCTCAGCACTTATCAAGGGATGTTCACTTAAATGGCTAGCACTGACATTGACTGATGGGCTTAGATGTGATAAATCCTACTAAGCCATGAATCTGCACTTAAACTGAGGTGAGAAGAGGCTAATTACAGACACACACACACACACACACACACACACACACACACAGTTGACTCTATGTTAGGGTGACTTGCCTCTGTGCCAATCCCACTGAGAGAGCAGATCAATTCTAAAGAACGGTGCATAATAATTGTAGCTCTCCAGCACCAGAGCACAAAGTGAAAAAGTCACATTTATGCTAACGTAAGTGAGATCACGACCCGGCTAAAAAGAAGATAATACGTTATATAATTATATATCACTCCAGAGTGCAAGACGCACACTCTTAAATTATGACTCTTTCAATAAAATATATCAGAGGTCAACTTCTGATTTAAAGGGGATTGTGTGATTTAATAATGGGGTTAGAAATAGCACTTTCAGCACTATTTTTTATTTTATTTTTTCTAAAAACCATTCTGTGAAGAAAATACATGATAGATTTTGTAAGCTGGCTAGCCAGCTAAAGTTGGGTTTTATTTAAACAGTGAGTGAAAACGGCCAATCTAAATCTGGCAACCCTGGTTTTCACATACAGTAAACTCTTGCTGCAAGGGCTGCAACTGTATATGCTGATCGTAAAACCTTCTCTCGTACTTTTTCTGACATGAAGTAATTGTGTGCTGGTATTGCATCTAAATCTCAAAAATGGAATATCCATACCAGCCATTTCAGATCAGCGTTAATCCAATGGACATGTAATACTGTAGCTTCTTGCAATCACATCAGCCCACAATTTTACCCCTGAACATGTCACTTTTTTGATAAGCATGCCTTTTTTTAATTCAATAAAAGATATTTTTTTTATTTTTTTGTTGCCTGCTTTCTGGTCCTGTTAGTCTTGCTCTGGTTTCACCTACAGAAAATCCACCCACAAACCATAAATAACTTTTATGGAACACAACGACAAATGGATTAGATATTAGAAATCATTCCATTGCATCATCTACTGCCATGCCAACTTCTCCGTTTTCCATCATTTTGCTAACCACATGGGATCCACGTCCACATCATCCTCCCTGTGGAGTTAAAAGAACATTTCTTTAATAGGATTTTTTTTTGATTAGTCAGTGACCAGACATGCTGCTTTTTAAATGTATTTACTATGTACCTTGTAAGTCCTAAACAAACTGTTTCCATTATAGTTTTTACAAAGCTTATTCATTTATTTATTTGTTAGATAATAACTGAATAGCCATGCAGGACACAAACACTAGCTGCTTTTACATGGATCCTAATATTGCAATAATAATAATGATGATCAGAAGAACTGGGCATTCAACGTAAAAATCATCATGTAAATACCTTTATTCGGAACAATCCTCATTTAATGGGAATGATAAATTTTCTCTTGATGGATTAAATACGCTGCCAAAAAAGTCACCACCTGCCACCTGTCACTACCTGAAGATCGTTCCACCGGATGATTATGGCAGTGATTAATAGGGTTTAGCTGGCAACAATATATTTAACCCTAACTGATCCAGTAAATAGTTTCTCATTTCTTAAACACCCATGTCAGGAGACATATCCTGTGGTCGTTTGTGGCAACGATGTTACTATGTAAGAGATTACTAAGGAGATTGTTGAAACTATACTAAAATTGTGGTAAGAAGCTGTAAAAAGCATTATTATTTTAAAATCTGGGAGGATTTTGTGACAAATCATCCTTAAGAAATGTAATCAGAAAAGCATCCTGAATAGGTGATAAGAGATCATTTAGAGACAGTGAAATCAGACTGTAAAAAAACAGTATAACGTATATCTCCGCTTAATAGTGAAAGTAAGCACGTTCGTATACACACAATGCGAAGAGAACTTGAGGGATTGGGACTAAACAGCTGGGTAGCCTTAAGAAAAACACTTATCAGTAAGGTTATTCGAAAACAAAGGCGCTAATGTGCTAGGGAGTATAAAGGATGGACTGTGGAGCATTGGAAAAAGACCAGAACAATTGTGACAATCTTGATTCAGGGAGCCTGAGACATAATTTTCCCACATGGATTGGCCACCACACAGTCCAAAACTTAACCCCATTGAGAATCTTTATGATGTGCTGGAGAAGGCTTTACACAGTGGTGCGACTCTCCCATCATCAATACAAGATCTTGAAAAGAAATTAATGTTGTGACATTGAAAAATAATTCCACAGCTGTAATCAATGCAAAAGGCTGTCAAATATAAATATAGCAACTTGTGCAATGTTTGCTCCATGCACAGAGTACTGTGTATTCTTTTTGTGCATGTTTGCTCCATTTGAGGGTAACTTTACGTGATGTGACTATCTTCCATTAGGGAAATTTTGCTTCTATTCCTAAATGGTAAACTTTTCAAGAAAA
This sequence comes from Heterobranchus longifilis, assembly GCA_028570985.1. NCBI lineage: Eukaryota > Metazoa > Chordata > Actinopteri > Siluriformes > Clariidae > Heterobranchus > Heterobranchus longifilis. Next base: position 31,398,055 of record JAOVVB010000001.1, read on the forward strand.
ACAACTCTCTTGTGCTGGTCTTTACTTTCATCTACTGTGTCTCTGGCAGAGGAAGGAGCTCTGATTGGCTCACATTTCACAAGTACTGTAGTAAAGCATCTGACCAATCATAGATGAGACTGAATTCTTGCAACCAACCAAAAGGCAGAAGACAGGTTTTATAAGAAAAGATTTGAAACCTAATCTAACCTATTAAAATAAATATTTTAATACAGTAAAATAAATATTTTAATACAATATTTTGTACAGTTATTTTATTTTTATTTTTAACTTTTTTAATTTTAATTTTTAACTTTTATTTGTATATTTTATTTTATTCTTTCCTAGTTAAATTTACCCTTTATTTTAATTTTCATATTTATTTCCTATTCCTATTCATATTCTTTTCTTTTTAGGTCACGAGCAGTTGTCTAAGCATTTCACTGCATATCGTACTGTGTTTGACTGTGTATGTGACAAAATTTGAATTTGAAATATATATTTTTTCTTTTGTTAGGTGTCCAACAGATCAAATGCTTCACTGCAAACAGCACCAACTGACACTTGAAAAAGTTTATTCTGATTAAATGCTTTCAGCATGTCAACACATTAGATCAGCATTAAGCCTTAATACAAATGATTGAATAACTATTGTCCATGTTGCTTAGCTTAGCTTGTTCACACAAGACTCTATTCAGGTTTGGCATCTTAAATCTTGTTTATATTTTTGCATGGAAAGAGTCCATATCCAAAGTTGGCTTATGCAGGTTTCAGAGTGTATGATTATTAATTGCATGATGGTGTCACATATGGAGAGGATTAGACAGAATGCAAGTGCAGATAGTTGTTAATTAAAGTGGAGTTTAAACATTATGAGGAAAAGAAACACAAGAAACGTACTACTGGGAAAATGAAAAACGAGGACAATGGCTAGGAACTTTCACTAAGGCTAATGTTAAGGTTAAGACTAAGGCCAAGGTTAACACTGATTCTAAATAACTAGGCTACAAAACTAAAAAGATCAGGAAAGCAAACACAGACATGAGTGAACTAAACAGGATAATTACAGCAGTAAACAAAACAGACACAAGTTAAAGAACCAACTGGACCATGCACTATAAATAGGCAGACTCAGCAGACAGGACAAGGTGCAGGTGAAGGTCATTATACTCAAGTGACTAGTGGAGTGTGTCTTGGGAAATGTATTCTGGAACAAGCTTCAGCATAAAGTCTCAAGGGAAAGTCTTCTATTAACACTAGAAGCGCCGAGCAGCGGTCATTTGACCGCAAGGGGGTAAAAAAAAAATAATACTTCACACTCGATCAA
>JAOVVB010000001.1:31437286-31453549 GCA_028570985.1 Heterobranchus longifilis
CCGTGGTAAGGCTTCCCGGTCAACACACTATGAGCAATTTAGGAACTCCAATTAGCCTAATTTGAATGAAGTTAAACTGTGGGAGGAAACCGGAGCACCTGGAGGAAACCAAGCACAGGGAGAACATGCAAACTCCATGCACACAGACCCCAAGGCGGGAATTGAACTCGGACCCTGGTGGCACAAGGCGACAGTGCTAATCACTACGTCACCATGTTGCCTAAAATTATATTAAGCCATAATTTTAGACATAATTAGGTGTGTGGCTGATTTGAGTGATTTGAGTAACAGCAAGCTCACTTTATCTAAAAAGGCCGACTGGAACGTTGCTGGTAGTAAATGAGGTAAGGAGCCATGTTCTGACTAACAGCCGGGCTCCGTTCATTCCACCCATTTACCCATTTATGGATTAACTGGGGTTAGGCAAAGTCAGCTCCTGCCAAGATGGTAATGATCAGAGGTCCTACAGCTTCAAAACAACTCTTTAGATAACCTACGGGCGGCATCACAGCAGGTTTGTCCAGATCTTTTCCTTTTATAAACTCACACATACTGTACATATTGTGGAATCACCAATTCACCAAACAATATGTTTGGTGAGAGCCCACAGGAAGAACATAAGAAACTCAACACAGAAAAGTTAACCAAGCTCAGGATCTACCCCCGTTCCATCAACTGTACATGGATACTAAAAATAAAGCAATAAAGACGTATTAAATAAATATCCCAGCCAGAGGCGCTCCAGGTTGTTGAATTGGCAGCCATTTGGGAAAAACATTTTTTTTTTTTTAATGTGGTATTATTTTGCGTGCTCCAAATTAACCAGGCAGTCTGATTCCAAATTGCCTACTACTGTACCTGGTTGCTCATTTAGAGTCGAGCAGAAAGAAATCCCTTCGCTGGCTTGTGTTGCTGAGGTAAACGGTTAGCTGACATTAGCATTTTTCTTATTCTGCTTAATTGACAAAAGGTTTAAATTTGTGCACTGGAACAAACATTTTAGTCAAGGCCCATCAGGTTTCCACTTGACACATGACAGCAAGCATGCTGAGCTAAACAGCTTTGGAGCTTTGGAGCTTTTACACAGCAGACTGAGAGCCGTTAGCATGGGAGTTATTGCAAGTGACATTTTTTAAAGTGGATTTTAAACTGTATGCATGCTACAGGTCTAGAGACACCTTTTTTAAGATCTTATTAAAAAGTAAAAAGTGGTTGCTGGAGCAGAAATTTGGAGCAGAAAGGTGCTTCAGTACTGATGCTGTAGTATAAGATTAGCCAGGGCCATGGCTGTTGCTGACACATGGATTCCTTCTCACTTCTTTTCCCCCTTGCAGTCTGTCTTTAATTATTATCCTGACATTCATACCTCTAAGCTTCTTATAGTACAATCCCACACCCCAGCCAGATCACTCCTACACACCCAGAGCAAGAGCTTTGGGGTAACAGCACTGGCACTTTACCATTACGCACATATAATTTAAAGTGTTATTTCTTGTTGTTTTTTTTAAATTGTGGATCTGCTTGTTATTGTGCAGCATGCCTGACGTGATGGTTCATGGAATTAAGCTCAACACACTTTCATTACTGTTTTCCATCTGGTGTTCACCCACTTACTACAACACACAGAGTCTAAATAGGTTAGCGTCCTAATCACACACAGGTGTAGGCAATCAATCATTACCTGCTCATTCCCACACAGCTCATCCTTCTATTTACAGCTTACTCTTGACCACAACCTACAGTAGGTGACTCATGTACTGTACATTTACACATTTTTTATTTTATTATTTTAAGATTGCAATTGCACAGTCAAATTTTATTCTGGTTAAAGTAAACAACATATCTAGTACAAGGTGGTATCAAAAGGTTTTGCGATTAGCCCTGTTTAGTTTATTAATGATTATTTACTTATTAATTCATCTGGCAGGTAGGGTGGGTGCACAATTTTTTCTGTCGATCATCATGCCGAATGGTTTCGACATTTCGGTAGTTGCGTTTGTTGAAGGTCTTCCTGATCCCTCATCGTCTTCCAGTCATATTCTTCCTCCGCTTGAAACGTGCGTGCTCCTCAAAACACCTCGAACAATTTATTGTAGCGTCACCGTGTACTTGCTGAATCACGACAAACGTCTTTGATTTGCCTGGTTTTACACAAAATTTCACATTCTCTAAATTTCTTTGGTTTAACTTGCTGTCCATGATGAATCGCAACCATGGTAACACACATGGTCAGAATAGCACCAACTGCACAGCTCCCGATGTGCACAGGACGATGTCTTTTGGCACACTGACTTATGAAGCGTCGTGTTCCCTGTCACTGTTTGTCACCATCTGGTGGCGTGTTACAAAACTAGTCTTGAAACTTTTTGATACTGTACCACCTCGTACTGGATATGGCCTTCTGGGAAAACTCTTCTTAGTGAAACCAACTTCCTGTAACTCTACTCAATTAGCTTTAAATTGTTCTCAAGCAGTGTAAAAATGTTTTATCCTCTATCACAGATCATGTTGTGTAAGGATGTTTTTTTAACAAACTGTAATACTATACAGTAAATTGGCATGCGATTAAATGTGCTCCAGTGTTTACATTCATGTTGATTTGGCCGTTTAAGAATGATCCTGTATGTCACTTTTGATCCAACTCCAATGTAAGGATTTTGTTTATTGTGCATAAAAACTTCTTTTTGGGAATTCTTTCACAGGTGCAACGAGAGTGTCACCAGTGCCCGCTGGCTCTGACACACACGTCTAATACTAATAACTCAAAGACTGAATAAATTATGACAGAAACGGTTCACTTCTGAAAAGAGAGTAAACCTCATATGGCAGCAAATGAGCTTCCACCATCCTGAGAAATCTCTAAGGTGAAGAAAACAAAGAGCCCACAAAGCCTTATTAAATGCAAATGTCCACTTCCCATGAGACACCGAAAAAACACACAGCTTCTTGTTTTAATACACCACCTGCATTTCAAGAACCATGCAAAATCCCAGGGCTGGTCAACTAGATTGTTTGCCCTAACAGACGGTTCATCATGTTCATACACACATTTATACACATATATTAAGCTCCCATACTGTACATACACACTCACGCACATATTTATGTCCTCCTTGTCATGCAGTGCAGGTTTGAACATTCTTAACAGAGATATTTTAGACCCTTGACTAGGGAGAAGTCTTGCAGCATGGATCCTTCTCTGAGCGCCGCAGATCAATTCCTGTTTGTTTGCCTTACGGTGATTGCACATTAATTAGTTCGAGAGACGATTAAACATGCCCTGTTACAGCAGGCCTCCCAGGAAACCAGCTATCAGCTGAGCCAGCAGGGTCTGACAGGCTTCCAAACACCAACATCTCTCCCACATGATGACAACCAGCTTAAAGTTAACAAACATGACGGATAAAGCAAAGCCATAGGAGGCACCAGACATACAGTAGATCTTGATAGAATCTTGTGCATTAGAAGGAAATGTCAAAATTTAAGCAATTAAGGTCTTTATCTATAGCAAATGATTTAATTACGCATCTCTACACATACTCATGAGTTTAATGGTTAACCAATTTTGGGTGTTTAATTCCACTTATAAAGACTAACATGTTAAACAAATTTGTGTAAACAGTGATGAAAATTCTGTATACTTGTATAAACCTAATTTAGAAATTTCTGATCTAAAAAAAAAGAAACATAGCTTGAACGTATCACATCTAATATGCAAATTATTTAAAAATAGCCGTGTGGGGGAAAAAATCCCTGTGTGAGTTATGTGTTTGGTCTGCTGATATTGACTGTACCACTAAGTCTTACAGCTTTATACAAACTGCAGATGTTACTATTCCAGATGTTACTATTACTTTAGCAAGTTAAAGAAAGTCTCAGAGCTCCCTAAATGTCATTAATACTGCTTTATCTTGTATACAGGGTTGCGGGGCGCCTGGAGCCTATCCCAGGAGACTTAGGGCACAAGGCGGAGTACACCCTGGATGGGGTGCCAATGCATCACAGGGCACATATACACTCTCTCATTCTACGGGTAATTTGGGGGTTATCCGGGTAATCAGTTAGCCTAATCTGCATATCTTTGGATTATGGAGGAAAACCGGAGTACCCGAAGGAACCCCACCAAGCACGGGGAGAACACGCAAACTCCACGCACACAAACCCATGGCCAAATTCGAACCCAGACCCTGGAGGTGCAAAGCAACAATGCTAACCACTAAGCTGTCATGCCGCCCTCTCCAAAAGTGTGTCTGTTAATGCCCCAGCTAAAACAGACCTCAGATAATGAATTTGTTCATAACTCAAACTCTTTCAGCCTCAAATTGAGCTGGGCGGAGCTCAGCAACAAGCAAAAGGAGGGGATCTTTTTTTATATATAAATACAATAAGGGAAAATGTAATTGGCTTATTTATGCCCCAGGCTAATATAAAATTGTAAAAAAAAAAAATTTCATGATCCTGATTGCACACACACTAGAGATGTCTCAATGTCTAAAAATGACTAAAAAGTGAATTTTTAATATTAAGACCCCTTTAAGTCAAGTCGAGTCAAAATGAAAGCAAGACACAGTCAAGTTAAAGACTTTTACTTCAATGAGTTGGCTTCATTTATACATTGTACCAGTGATTGGTTTGGAATTGGGTTTCTAGGAAATAGTGGTACTTCTTGTCAAACTTTGTGAGTGTTAAAAAAAAAAAAAAACTCTCATTTAAGACCAAAACCTTATATAGTGAGACAATGCCAAACCCCAAGACAAGTACAAGTACAAAAGCCAGAAAGTCCAAGACTAGTCCAAGTCGACAACAGAGGATCTGCAACAAAAGACAGCTTGTTTCCTAAAAAGTTGAAAAACCTAGATATTGAATTTTATCAAATTTCCCCCATGTATGCTATAAGCTGTAGGATTTTGGCCGAGTGAAACACTGGTTCCAGACCATGGGTGTGAGTAGATGACCCTGGCATGGTATATCCAGAGGATTTGGCCAGGAATACACAAAGACATGAGCATAGAGTCCTGGCATTTACAACATTTATCAGAGGCATTTTGTTGTTATTTTAGCTGCACTCCATGTTACAGCAATCGTTAATTTCCTTAACAATTTCACGAAACTTCTCACATTGTAAATAAGGCTTTTTAAATGGCATGCCTTTATAGTGGACTAAAAGCGATTAAGTTTAAGTAGGTTTTACATTTTCGACACTACAGAATGGAAAGCTATCAATTTCTCGTGTGCAGGGCAGCAGGTAAACAAACACGCCTCATTTTCTTCCAACAGTCGATGCCAACTGGATTGTTTGTGAAAGGCAATTTTTTTTTGCTTGCAGAGAGAAAGAAAGAAATGAGGTGCCCAGGTTTTTGCACCCTACAGCAGCTTTGAGCTCCAGGAGGGGACATTTTTCGAGCTGAGAGACAGATAGTAGCTGCGCTCTAGCAGTTGGCTTAATGAAGTCTGACGCGTTTGCAGGTAAAGATGTTAGAGGCTGAGCGCCCCTGAGGGTGATGTCTTCAGTGAAATCTCAAAGTGGACAACAGCCCGGGGCTGATGGTGGCTGAGAAAAGTGTTTAAGGTGGAATGAGGGCGCATTAAGGTAAGAGAGGCTGGAGAAAACACCCTACATCACTGCCAGAGTAAAGCAGGATTGCGAGCCCAAAGGTGCGTTACTTATAAACATAAAGCAAGGTATGGTGCCTCCCTCTAGTGGACGTACTGGAAAGGGCATGGCATTCTGTAAACCCTGAATAAGACAGTCTTTGATTTTTATTATTAATATGTATATACTGTAATATGTTTTTTTTTCTTACACATCATTTTAAATCTAAGAACGCATGCACTTAAACATTCAAAAATATTCTTATTCATCATACAGTATTATTTCCTATCAGCTTTATTATTTTTATTTTTTTTTGCAAATGATTTAAATTGGATTTATTTTAAATGAATAATTCTATGATTCTATATTTGGATAATGACATGTCACTGAAAACCGAATGAGAGAATTTTTCTTTACAAAATGCAGATGATGCAGTTTCCTGTTGAACATTTTACTTGGGAATATTTCATATTTTATATTATATTTTTATATTTATATTTTCTTGTTGTATAAAAATAATCCCATAATCCCATTACAGGTAAAGTAATGGGATTATGGGGTTATCTTAATATGACAGGAAAAAGTGTCATGAAAAAGGATAATTAAAGCATGAGAATTTAAATGGATGTACAGTACACCAGTCTGCCATAACATGTTCACCTGCCTAATATTGAGTAGGTCCCCGCCATTTGCCACCATAACAGTGATGCACTGTGTGTTGTAATGGCTAGACAACTGGGTCAGAGCCAAGACTCTCCAAAGTCCAAGACTCCTCCAAAAAGGAATACAGTGTATAAGGGTATGGACCAAGATTCTGTTTTTTTGGACCAAGAACGCTTTTATGTTCTATCAGGTTAAGTTATTTACAATATCTCATATATGCGTTTAGGTTGTTATTTGTAAATTTAATAGCACTGGGACAAAAATAGCTCCCCAGTTATGGAATTACTCTTTTTGCCTTCATGCCATGCCTTCCAGATTTGTAGAGTCCCATGTTTCCCTGTCTGCCTCTAACTCTGTAAATAAGACAGAATTATTTCTAGAATACTTTATACAGATATGACACAATCGTTTACATTTTGAGGAAACGATTTGCGGTCACAAATCTATTTGTCCAAACAGCACAGTATAGTGTTCTCTTTATTCAGCATGCTTAGGATTATTGTCCAATCAATATAACCTAGTGGATATACAGTATCCATAATGCTCTTTGCTGTGAGCGAGAAGTACAGCACCAGGACAAACCTCTTAAACATTTCAGCTTTATAAATGCCACAAAATCTTAAGAAGAGTGTAAGTTAGGGGGAAAGTTATATGGAGAGTATTACTGCAGTGTTAAAATGTTCGGTAGAAAACCAAAAACAGCTTTGGGAATACTTTCCCTTATGTCTGTCTCAGTCTAACATCTTTACTGTTAGAGTGTAATATTGAAAAACCAGTATGTAGTCATGCATTTCAAACACTTGGTGTTAAAAGGTTTCCTGTTATTTTTTAAGAATAGGGTAACGAAATGTGGTTCAAACTATGGTAAAGGCATATAATACACTACAGATGCAAGTTAGGCTGAAAAACTTCATTGGGAAATTAGGTTAACACTAGGGTCACAAGCATACAACCCAACTAGGGCTGTATGAGGGTGACCACAAAAGTCGCGACAAATCCCAGAGAGCAAAACCTCCATCCATATCCTGGGATTGTGATTTGATTTACTGGAAGCCATGTTGGATAAAAGTCTGACGAATAATGATAATCAACCCTGCTTAAAAGTGCATGTACCGCTTTGTAAGCCCATGTCCAAAATAGGAACACTGTTGGCTTTCCAAGACTTTGTACCCACATGTCTGAGGAACAGAATCATTTGTGTTGGAACCCAAGCTTACAGTATGAAAGCATATACAATATTCAGTATATATAGGTGTGTGTGCATGCTTATGTATATACACTGTATCCTTTTGTTCTATATAGTGTATATACACAATAGATACTATATGTAATGTACTATATGTCACTACCACAGGTTGAACTACACTTTGTTACCCTCTGCTTTGTAAAGAACAGAAAACCTGAAAACACATAAAATACACAAACATTTATATTTAAATATTATACATCAATAAAGACCTGTATATATTGACTTAAAAGGACAGTAAGAGTCATACCTGTAAATATTAAAATCTGTACTGTAAAAAAAACTTGTCCGATACAATTGTATTTTAGTCTTTATTAGATTTTAATTAATGTGTAAACCACAAAAAATGAAATAGTTAAATCAGTTAAATTATTATAAGCATGATTATTTCATACAAAGAAAAAAAGACAACAAAGAAAAACAGCTTCAAAAACAAATGCAGTATTTTTGATAATAATAATTATGTGAAAATATACTGTACAGTTGGCAGTTATGGAGTTGCGTTATGAAGAATTCGATTGACATCTTATAGCATTATGATGTGGATTTACACAGAGAATATTACACATCTTTTCCCACATAGGTTCACAATGAAGCTTTTTTTTAAATACGTATTGTAAATCGAAGCACGATATTTTACACTCGGGAACGACGCCTTCGGAGCGCTGCCTCTACTGATGGCTCGAAAAGGTGAGTGAATTGATATAAAAATAGTAACAGAGAATATATTACAAAGCAAAAACGCCCGAGATCTTTGCACTTCCCCAGCACCGGCTAATTACATTGAGAGGACAAAGTTCTTCAGTTATTAAAACAAAACAAAAAAAAGGCAGTCATGTTGTATTTTTATTATTATTATTATTATTATTATTATTATTATGATTATTATGATGCCTGGTTGCCTGTGTAATCAGATTGTATTCATATTGTGTACCGTTATCATGTTCATGGTATAAAATATCTTAATGGAAAAATAAAGGGTCGTTACTAGGAAGTCACTGCGTATGACAGAACAGATCTAAAGCCATTCATATAATTTAATAATTATCCTTAAACTTCTTCTTACATACAAGCCCTTGCGTTTCGTTAAACTTCATGCATTAGAACCTTCCAGAAACACATGCTAAAATTAAAGTGGGTAACATTGCACACAAAGAACCTAAAGTGAATTCAGTGTAAGTGTAACAGTTTTATTCTGATATTGAATTATTAATCAGCTTTGTTTTCCATTAGGAACTGAGAGACAAAAGTAGCAGTCAAAAGTTTACACACCCTTATCCATGGAAGGGTTTTTATCTTTGATTTTTTTTTCACAATTTTTCTGAACTTCTAGTAGTTTTTTTTTGTTTGTTTGTTTATTTGTTTTGTACATTAAAAAAATGCTTTGGAAATATTTTCTTAACAACTGATGTTTTATTTTAATCATTCACAAATTAGTTGTTCACTTGGTTTAATCTTGATTAATTCCTTTATTTATTTATTTATTTATTTATTTATTTAACATTTGTCGTGTTCAAACTTTTTTGACTGATGCGGTCATAAATATTATAAAAATGTTTCAGTTGAGTTAAAGTGGAATTTTAGTTTGCATAATAATTAATTTTTATATTTATTGACTTTTTCCACATTAATTCATATTTTTGGCATATCCTGCGCACTCCAGCAGATAAATGTTCTAGACTGTGATATCATTTCATATAGAAATTTTAATATCTATCAAAAATAAGGCAATAAAATAGATATGTTGTTTTAGTGATAGTTTATGTACTTGCTATAAAACTCAAAGTGATATAGTGACTAGGAATATATGTACTGTAAATTCTAATGACATTCTAGCCATAAAACAATCCACTACTGGTTTTCTATTTAATATTTAATGCTAAATGCTTGGGATCGTCGGTTTGTGTCCTGCGACACGCCACACACTGGGACATCATTTGCTTCAAGTTTCTCGTGAGCCGATGAACGTCATTCGACATTATATGAAAGAAGCAAAAGGCGACGCAAACGAATGCACTATTTCATAAGCGGCTGAGGAGAAAGAAAAAAGACTCACATTATGACTACAGTTACATACAGTACAACAAGTCATTTTCAGTTTCAGATTTCTGCTCAGTCTCTTTTACACCAAGGTCTTTTTTACATAAGCCATACATAGAGAGCACGAAAGAATCACCTGCGATAGGCCTGCCTCTCGGTAAAAATAAGAGCAAAAGACACAGAGAGGTCCGCTCGAGATGAAAGAAAGTTTTCTATGCTGATGTTTAAAAGACAGGTGCACACACACAAACACGTGTGCGCACACACATACACACATAGATAAAACACCCCACCAGTACCATGTCCGTGAGGAGATCAAAAAAGCTTCAAGAAAACCTTTGGCCACTGGGCCGGTCATAATGGTGTTGTGTCAGAGAGGGAGGCTGAGGGAGGAGCCTCCAGTGAAAGCACTGGTGCGTGGTGGAGTGACTGATGGGCCTGGTCTCGTGCCTTTCAGGGCTTCCGGGCCTTTTTGGGTGTTTTGGACCTGCTCAGCTCAAGCGGCCCTGCAGGCCATGGAACCAGGACGGGTTTGGGCTGCTGTGATGATCAAGGTGTTTCTTTTGTTACTGTACAAACCCTGCAAGAAAAAAAAACAGCATGAAATTAGAGAAACAGCCTCTTTTCTAAAGAAGTGAATTAGGGCCCCCATACAATTTATTTATATAAACTGAACAAGGTCAGAAATCTAGAATTAAAGTAAAAAAAAAAAAAAAGTTAACATTCTGAGAAATAAGACTTCGGAGAAAAAGGTCAGAACCGAAGTAAATCTTTTAAGGTTGTCCTAACACTCTTTTGTACTTTTCAATATGTAAAGATTAACAAAAACTCCTGTCCAGAGCTCCTGAGAACAGGGTGGGAAAAAAAAAGAGGGGGCAATTCCTAGACACATTTTTACCTTCTTTAATGAATTTTATTACATTTATTTAACATTTTTTAACGCACAAAACATAATCAAATTAAATTAAATTAATACATTTAATTAAATAAGTAAACCTTGATAAATCGTAAAATATATTCTTTATGTATCTGAATGTATATTGACTTTATACCTCATTTAAATAAGTACATTAAAGATTAAAAGGAACTTATTATGCAAAATTTACATTTTAGTATTTGGTTTATATAAATGTGACTGTTCTAGTATGTTATCTTTTTTAGAGTAAAAACTCGCGCCATATGAAATAATTGATAGTTTTCTGTGTGTAACAAACTGTTAATTTTTCGTAATATAAGTGATAAGAGGAAGAATCTTTTAGACGTTCCCTAGTATTAAACATAATTATAGATGGATTAAAAGCATGATGTATTTAATTAGGTGTAATCACTGGAAAATCACTGTGGTGTGAGGCGAATAAAACACTCGAGACATGCTTATTCAAGTGTTTTATTCTCACTCATTCTCTTTACTGCTTATCCTGTTCGGAGTCATAGGAGACCTGGAGCCCATCGCAGGGCACTAGGCAGGATAAACCCAGAAAAGGGTGACCTCAGGGCACACATTCACTCCGGGCAATTTGGAGCCTAGATGTGGGAGGAAACCATAGTTACCGGAGGAAACCCACCAAGCACGGGGAGAACATGCAAACTCCATGCTCATAGACCCCGAAGCGGGAATCAAACCCTCGACCCTGGAAATGCGAAGCCGCAGTGCTAACCACTATATACCATGAATGTAAAAGTTATTTTCTAAAGCAAACAAATAAAAAAAATCTGTTCAATATATCAGATTTATTTGTATATATTTACAGATTAATTATTATTATTATTATTATTATTATTATTATTATTATTATTAATATTATAATAAAAAACACAACATCCATAAATAAAACAATGATGTAGTTTGCACCACTGATACGACTCAGTAGGTGAAGTATTGATTATTTATTTTTCTAACTCGAGCTCCTTGTTTAAGAGAGCAGTTCTACTGCCATTGAACCGAGTACTAAACGCTAATAAAAGTTAACGTACCCAGGAGCACTGCTGTGTCCAGTCAGCCCATTCAGCTCAGCAGATGGTCTCCAAATGACATGGGTTCTAAAAATACAACACAACATGCACACTATTCAAAAGAATATATATATTTTTTAGACAAGACAAAGAGAAGAAGTCCTTTCCTATATGCAATAACTCTGAGAAAGAAAACTAGGAAAGAAAGAATTTTTTTAATCAGTGTCAAATATGTTCCAAAATAGAGTCCGTCATTCCCTGCTGGTTCTGAAATAGGATATGCTGACTGTAACCAGGTGAGAAGATATATCGTACAAAAACACAAAACAGATTTGTACAGTATGAGTTAAGTGTTTATCAGGGTGCCGATGTGTCTGAAATAATAAATCCTTATTTCTACACATATCTTGTATTTCCGAGATGCGAAAACTGACTAAATTCAGTTTTAAATCTCACTTTAAATGCTCAGTTCCAAATGCTTCGACTGGCCACTTCACTAGGTAGACCTGTTGAACTGCTTAACACAAATACCTAATCAGCCAAACACATACCAGCACCTCAATGAATTTAGGCATGTAGACATGGTCAAGACGGTTCACACCGAGCATCAGACTTTTAACCTGCAATGGTTGTTGGTGCCAGAAGGGTTGATCTGAATATTTCCGAAACTATTGATCTACTGGGATTTTCACGCACAACAAGGTCTAGGGTTTACAGAGTTTGCTGACAATATGAATGGAAATATCCAGTGAGTGGCAGTTTACTGGGCGAAAAATGACTTGTTGATGCCAGAGGTTAGGAGAGAATGGAGAAAGGTAAGAGCAACTCAAATAACATCTTATTACAACCAAGGTTCGCCGAAAAGCACCTCTGAACATACAACACATTGAACTGTAAAGCATTGAGCTGCTACCGCAGCAGAAAACCACACTGGCTGCCGCTCCTGTCAGCTAAGGACAGGAAACTGAAGCTACAATTTCCATGGGCTCACCAAAATTCACAATAGAAGATGGGAAAAACTTTGCCTGGTTCGATGAGTCTCGATTTCTGCTGCCACATTCGAATGACAGGGTCAGAATTTGGTGTAAATGACATGAAGGCATGGATCCATCCAGCCTTGCATCAGTGTTTTAAGCTGGTGGTGGTGGTGCTGTAAAGGTGCGGGGGGGATTTTCTTGGAGAACTTTGGTCACCTTAGTCCCAACTAGACATCATTTAAATACCATGTCTGCGTGAGTATTGTTGCTGACAAGGTCCATCTTAGAATTCTTCTGATACCCAGTATACCCAGTAACAGGTGTCAGAATACTGTGTGTCAGATCAGTTTAATTTCTGTTCTAAGAATGCAGAAGAACTGAAGGGAATGTGTTCAAGTGTGTCAGGAGGGTTTTACCGTGTCACCCCACTGGCGTGGGAGATCATCCGGCTCTGGAGGGTAAGACATCCATGAGGGGCTGCGGTATGATGACGGAGGTGACAGGACAAAGTAGTCGGAGTAGCCGGGCCGGTTGGCTGATATGGCATAAACGGCTGTCATTGGGTTTCCTGCAGAGATCAAATGAGTAACTGATAACAGACACAAAAAAGCTTAAAGCTTTTTGGGCATCTTAAAGATATCTTACAGTATGTGAGTATGTGAAGGTATAATGGGAGACCCTATATTTAGTTTTAATATTGATGTGCATCATAAAGTGCTTGATGTGGTAGTTCCACAAAAATGTGTTAGAACTGAACAACAGAAATATGCACATGAACTTTTGACCTCAACTAAAAAGAAATCTACATTTTAAAGAATATACACGCTTGCAGTATTCCACAAAGCTTTTTAGGGGGCATTTTCATCCTGAAACAAGATGGGCTCTTATTTTATGATGTAACACCTGTGTTCAATACTAGCTCCCTGTCTCGCAGAGAAACACTTCACTAACAATTTTCATACTTTGCCTGATCTGTATTGTGTTCTATTGTGCATGACTGTAAATATATGTGACACGTTCAAGTCAAACTGGGACTGAAACGCTGGCCTCCCAGGAACTCCTTTAATGACCCAAATAGAGTTTTGGGTTTGTGCAATGTGCAAGTGGTGTTGGGGAGTGACTATGTGTATTGTTCTCACAGAAAGATGCATTTTTTCTGCAAAATGGTAACAAATTTTCATGGATCAGGCATTTCACTGGCTAAATGTACGCAGGAATGACTGCAGTGAGCTCCAAGCCACCCCAGCTGGGATCTCATCATTTATAGACGTAGTGCTGTCTTTAAACCGTTTGCATCAATCAAATGTCTCATCACCGTACTGTGTTTAAAGTCGTCTGTTTAGTCACCAGACATTTCATTACAAGTTATTGTGTTGTTTGACTTGAACAACACTTATATTATTGAGACTTATTTTTTGTAATTGTGTGGTGCTATACAAATACAATTCAATTCATCAAATTGTCATTGTCGCAAAGCAGCTTTACACAATCAAAAGAATTATTTAAGTTCATTCATATTACCTATAAAAAATAATATAGTCTAGTTGCAGGCTTCTTAAGTGGAAACCATTTACTCAAAAAGTTAAAACTAGTCATGATGTTAGAGCAACCCACATTGTAATTGGACAAGAAGGTAAGACACGATATGTTGGACAGTTGTGTATTATAATACAACATACTGTTGTAATGCAAAAAGTTTTAATATAGTAATCATACATTCTATTTTCTTGTACATAAACAATAATGTAATTAAAAGTATTAAAGTAACTTATTATATATCATGAACCTAAACTTTTCACAAATCCTCAGTGCTTTTGTATTGGTTCTAGTCTCCAACCCTGTGCTGTCTCATTTGTATATGAGCACTATTTGTTATATATCTGCTCAATACATCATCCATTCTAATGTGTTAAAACTCTGACCTGAGTAGCTCGACATGGACTGATCGACTGTGACAGCTGGGAAAGGAGCTCGGTTAATTGGCAGATAGGGGGCGCCGTTGTGCTGATTCATCTCTGAGGCCTCAGAGACACGCGGCTTCAGACTCATGTCCGGTGTCGATCTGGAAAACACAGAGGCACAGAGGCTTGCAGAAGTGGCACTGCCATACTACTGTGTGACCAGCTGGGGGCAGAACGTCTACACATCTACACACGGCACACGCTGGGCTAAGTGAGAGCCGCAGAGCCACACGAGAACACACCTCACTGCGGTCAGCAGCACGGCGTGCCATGCACAACACCTTCACACACAGCTGCCTCAGCAACAAGAACACATGAATATTAACAGGGACGTATGCTAATGAAATCATCACTGTTTTAATGAAGCTACACAGATCTTACCGCCGTACTGGCGCTCCAGGTGGTGCTCCTGTTCGAGCTGATATGAGAGGTGGAGGCGAGCCCAGACCCATGTCGGGTAGCTGCGTGAACCTGAAGCCCTGAAGATCACAATCGCATTAACCCTCTAGTCAGAACAACACCCAAATCAAAAGCCTCAATCGGTGCATAATAAAATGGTGACTTAGGAATATTCTCTGGCCAGCTTCATGAACATGGGCTTATGAACAAAGAAAATGAGAAACTGTGCAGGTTAAATGAATCTGCATGTTGTTAAACCATCATTTTATTACCAAGGGTTAATGGTGCTTAATATTTTAAAAATGATGTGTTTTTTTGATGTCGTGTATATGGTCAAATGTACCAGCCTGCAGTGCCTGTCCTGTCCCTAGGTCTCGGAGAGTTGTCATGATATGAAAGAAACATTTACTGCAACAGTTTGGGGGAAGCAGGGATCAGCTGAAAATCGTATTGCTTAGTACTGATCATGTAACAGCCGTGTTTTCGTGCTTTAACATACAGTATAAAAAGCATACATCATCTTTTTATATGCAAACATCAACCATGCCAAATAATAAACACATTTGAGGTTAAAAAAATGTCCAGAAATGCCTACACTTAGGTTGAAGATCTAACTTTTTTTAGACAAACATTTCTACAATTCTAATACATCATCTTAAACAGTTGTGTCCTGATGACTTTTCACTGCTGGTAAAATTTACAAAGCACAGTGACGGGAAAAAGCGCTGACACCCGTCAACAATTATATACGTCAACAATTCAAGAAAACATCAACAATTGTATATATCACCAATCCAAGAAAACATCAATAATTACAGTAATGTGCAAAAGTCTTGGGCACCATATTATATGCTTTACCAATTTTGTTATATATGTTTATCATGACTGCATAATTATGTACAAAATCATTCAGTATTTCCATATACTGTATAACTTTAAAAAATTAATACATAAATAACATTACAGGAGAATATATGCATGGCTGTAAAGAAAAAAAATATAGTATAAGACAGACCAGCTTTCAGATGGAAACAAAAAAACCTAATGTACGCTCCGGGGATTTGCATAAAAACAGAAGAATTCATATTCTCCAGCAAGCTCAGTAAAACCTAACAGCTGTTTTCTTATAAAACTGCACAAATCTGTGTCTGAAACTCCTGATTTAAACGATGAGTTTTCACTCCAAATATTGACTGTTTATTACACTTTATTGCTCTTTATTGCTCTTTATAGAAGTTTCTTTTATGCAGAAATGTTTTCAAAATCATCTTTTGCTGATGCCATATTTTTGTATGTGCCCAAGACTTTTGCACAGAACTATACGTAAAACAGCTGTTAGGTTTTACTGAGTTTGCTGGAGAATATAAGTTCTTCTGGTAACTTTGTCACACTCGCTCCTTTCTATTTTTATGCAAATCCCAGGAGCGTACA
>JAOVVB010000001.1:31454326-31479317 GCA_028570985.1 Heterobranchus longifilis
AACTGGTTAGAGGAAACAGATTATGCAGTTTTATAATATCTCAAACATTAACATTTAACAAATGTTAAATTAAAATCTCTCCAATGGGCCCCGGACCACATACAGTGGCTAGGTAGTAAGGGGTGTGGCTACCCAACAAAGGCATGGCTCGAACCCGGGTCCTCAGATCCAAAAATCAACAACCTAGAGCCATAGTTGCCCAAGCCACCACTCCCACAACTTACAGCTAATGTATTCTTGTAAAAATAGTTCCCCTTGAAGGTAGCTCTGTTCAGCATACCTGGTGATGTTTCCTCAGTTATCTTATTGTAACCAATTGTAACCATGTGTAACCATGCTGTGATTATGGGAAGCCATTTGGGACAAACTTGGTCATATGATTAATTTCCATTAAAAAAAAGTAATGCCTTAAAATGTCTACGATAATTACATGCATTAACGCATTAATATCGACAGCCCTAATATATAGTGAGAATAATATATCTTAGCAAAATTATACTCACGAGTGGAGTGTTGGTGTTATTATTATTATTATTATTATTATATATAAAGCAGGTAAAATGTCTAAAGTACATGCTACATTTTAATATAAAATGTATGATAAAATATATGGGGTATATATCATTAAAAAATGGTATTTACTTGAACGTGTAAATGTGGACAGTGAGGACGTACAGGCTTGGGGAGACTACATTGGTGCATTTCGGGCTCGAAAGATGGCCCACGCTGCAGCGCTCCAGCTGGGTGGTCCATAGTGCCAGGGGCACTAGTCACGCCGTCAGCATAGGGACCGCTCTGAGGAGGGGGGTATGGCGGGTGGGGGCCATGCCGGGAGTGGTGCTGGGGGTGGCCGCGCCCAGACGGCTCGGCCGAAGCCAGACCGAATGCATTATCCAGCAGGAGGTGCATCTGCTGCCGAACCTCGTCGATGGAGGGCTGAGAGCTCAGAGTGGACGAGTCCGAGTGACCTTTAACGTGGTGACTGCCTCCAAAACCCAGGGAGCTCATGAGGCGGTCCACGTCCGTCTCTTCAAATGGTTCTGGCTCAGCCTGGGAAACATACAAACACACACACCCACGCACATATACACAAAACATAAAAGCACACAGGAAATTATTAAAGGAATGTAAATTATATGTACTCAGACTAAGCAGGTTTTTCCACAAATAAAAATTCATACACATACATAAAGAAAGTACTATATACTGTACACAGTCAACAGGCAATTTATCAATAGAGAGTGCACCCCTTGCCCAAACACACACACACACACACACACACACACATACAGGATTGTGGGCCTATCCATATTCCATAAGTTAAAAGCTCAGCACATTTATGGCTATTGACTCATATCAAAGTCACCATCGGAATCCCTAAACAGTCCATAATCATATTCACGCTGGCCAGGACTGATCGTCAGAGTTTGGAGACGATAGGACGTGCTCTGAAACCACTCTGAGCTCTGCCTCTCCCTCAGCGCTGTTTAAAATGGGCCGAGCGGTAATCGCCTTTGCTTCAGTCTCCATGTAGACTCTAGCGATTACTGCAGCAAGGGATTGAAAAAGCTGTATCTTTCCCAAACAGACCGTAAAGGTTCTGCACCATACAGCGGGACTACAGCAGGACAGCAGCAAAGACGCAATGGGCGGGAGGTCTTGCGCAGTCCATACAAAACCAAGGATGTGCTTTCAGAATCGAAATATGCGGAAATATGTGGAAAGAAAATGCTCAAACATGACATTTTTGTAACTTTAAAAACTTCAGTTTTTTAGTTCTGCAGTCTAATGTATTTTAGTGGATCGAACCGAAAACACTGCATCAGAAACAACTGATGCATGAAAATAATGACCTTAGTTCATCCTCTGCCTCTACCTGTTCATTCCTAATCCTCTTTAAAGGCAACCCACAGGGAAAGAGAAAGTGTTTTCATCGATTTCACAGATTTTTTTTCTTTCATTTACGCGACATGATGGAAAACAGAATATGTAATGATACCAACCAAAGAGTTTATGCCTAAGACAACAGATATAAAAGTCTTCTGAATCTTCTGTTGTCCAAGTCCACTAACAACAGGCATCTTTACAGCATTTCTTTATTCAAAATTTTATTTATGCATGTATTGTCTCGACCTTGTTATTCAGTAAGGACACACATCTAGTAATCCTTGTAAAACTGTACGAGATTGTGCAGTTGTTGGTTTACTCAAAAATAACTTGTACAGTATGCCTTCCGCAAACACTCTCTGCTAAGGAGCGGGGAATGATTTACGAACAGATTCACAGGACCTGCAGCTGCAGGAAACACAACATTTTTAATACTTCCTCATTAAAATGTACCGTATGTATTTTATATATTACAATGCATTCTGCAATAACACACTGTACTGTATAGCATTAACCCTTGCAATGCTTTTTAAAGAAAACATGGTTGGCAGTGTGAGTGGTGACAAAGGCACAAACAGCGCAGAACTTTTCTATAGCCAAGAATTCGTACGATTCTCTTGTGGCACCACTGCAGGTACCATAAGGTTGGATGTGCGCTGTAATATACTGTCCTATAGTTAACAGTTAATGTTGATTGAGTGAATGACCGCGCCACAATGTTGCAAATACAACCTCAAAACAACTAAATTTTAATCTTCGTATGGAACTTTGATGATGATTAACATCCAATCGCACAACGTCGGGACACACCCATGGTCCCTTTAGTTTTTAACAAGGTTTAGAGTTCCGATCAGAGATTGGGACGAACACAACAGCTTACCGCACATGTCTTGTCTATCTCATGTCACGCATCTCTTAGAGTTAATGCTATCTAATGTAATGTTATCTCTCTGTTTCATTTTCTTTAATAAGTATTAACGAGGTGCATCCTAGCTCACAGATTACTCTAATGTAATATGGTGTGGTACAGTACCTGGAGTTTGAATACAGCTCTTTTAAGCATTGTCTAACAGGCATTAGTTCAATGTTTGTTTGTTTTTTACAGCATCATGTAGTCAACGTTGCTCTGACATCATTTCATCAAAATAGTTCTAACTTTCAAAGTTCTATCATCCTTGTCCAGATGTCTGAACCGTTGCCAAATCAACATCGCCACAACGTTTTGACAACCAAAAAGTCCTGCTGGAAATGCTTCCATAAGAACACTAAATAAGTTGAATCAGAAAGCTTCCTGCCATTCTCATAACAAACAAGGACCATAAGAATGATTCAGTCTTCCAGGTAAAGTTGCCTTATGTTGAGTCATGTTCTTCTTGGTTGTTTAAAATGATTCACTATTCATCCAAATAGCTTCTTCTGTCTGAGACACGTTAGTTAGGGAACCCAAATATATCCTCCAGGGCCATTTCTTACCTGCCCTGAACAGGCTCATGGATAAACAACAGAAAATGTGAGAATGAATGAGGGGAGTCAATATGATGTGATGGTCACATGCAGGAGTGAAAGTGGCTTTTAAATTCTTGCCGTAGTACTGTATGTAGCCAAAAGATACAGAGAATAAGCCATGGAGGTGGTGGACAGTCCTGTAAATCTCAAGTTTCTCTTCATGCCAGCACCCTCTGCCACTTTTGAATTGCCTCAGCTATTTAGGAGAAGCCCTTTGGTTTAATCCCAAATAGCAGTAAACACAAAGCAAGTCTGCTATGTAATCTTGTCCCACACACAAAGTAGTTCCCTTGATCTTGGGTTAGAGGCGGATTTGGGATTCAGCCTTGAGTTTGTAACTAGTTAGCTTTGTAGCTCGCATTAGCCTAAACAACGTGTTAAGGTTAATCATGAACCTGTCAGCGTGTTGGTGGAAGTTCATGTTACCTAGCAGTAATCTATCCATCCATCCCTCTGTACCTCTGTAGTCCAACTAGTGACCGTGGAGGCCAGTGGTAACCATTATATTCATCCCATTTTGACGATGATGTTAGGACCACCGGTCAACATTCACACACTACAGGCAATTTGAAAACACCAATTAGCCTAACCTGCATGTCTCTGGACTGTGGGAGAAAACCAGAGTATCCAGAAGAAACCCACCAAGCACGGAGAGAACATGCAAACTCCATGCACACAGACCCCGAAACGGGAATCAAGCCCAGACCCTGGAGGTGCAAGGCGACAGTCTAACCACTACACCACCACGCCACCAACCAGCAACTAACGTAAGATCACAATGGTTCAGAGGAAATTCAGAACAACTTGGAAGCAATTACTAAGACGACAAAGTGTTGCTTAAGATGACATAACGTTATCAGATATCTTTTCTTGCTGAAAGTATTATAATGCCTAGTTTTGAATGTGTGTTTCACAGGAAACTGCTTTCCCCTCTGTCCGGGACTGCGTACCCCCACTGAATCTTTTAGTTGCATGCAGTGCTGGACCGTACCAGCCTAGTTTCACCCATGGTCACATGTCCAAAGTTTTCAGGCACATTGAAGTACAAACTGAAACCATTGTGTCTTTCTTAATAAGAAATCATCTACCACATACTGTAGTGCCAGTATTTCAGACCTGACATCTCAAATGGAGCATAGTCAATCCCAGTCATAATATACATGCTCAGATTATTTCTGCTCTAGTTAATGATTCAGTTCAAGGTTTCAGGTGATAATAAGCAGAGTCAGGTGCCATAAAGAAGAATAAAAAATGATCATGCCAAACTGATAAATATGTTTCTTGCACTTTACACCATAAGCTTCTACAAACTTCAGTAAAAACCAAAGGAGAAAGGTAACGAAAAACAATTCAAACAGGCAAACGTGACAACTTCTGTGAGCAGCTTTTAATCTAATCTTGTTCACTATTTATGCTTAAATCCTCTGCCACAATTTATTATCGACTCGACAGCTCGATCCGGCCTAATGCATCCATTACAGTTGCTTTTCATCCGTCTGATTTCTACATTGAAAACAATTAGATTCCAGGCAGCATTTCAGGCTTTTGAAAGCATCACAGAAATACAGTTTATTCATTCTGATACTCTAAAGGCATAAACCCTGGTCCGTGACAGACTGACTTTGTATTGAGGTTTGTATATAGGGAGAGGGTCACAGAAGAATGTAAAGCAAATCAAAATAAAATGTGATGTCCTGATCAAGTGTTCGCTGTTTGTGTGACTCACGTCATAGCCGCTGTTGCGGATGCCCCTCCTGGCGCGTTCCCTCATCACCAATAGATCCAGCTCAGTCTCCACAGGACTCGGCGTGTTCAAAGACTGCCTGCTCCAGTACGCTGGTTCCCTCTGACTCTCACTGAACACACAACACATGTACTGTATAGTCATTTTAACCTCCTGGCAGAGGTAGAATTTACAATATCATTAATCTTCCCTAGAGACCGGAGCATTGTCTTTCTGGTAAATGTCTTTCTTTAAAAAATAACAAAATAAAAAAAATTCAAACTTTTTAATTATGGCTTTATTAAATTCTTTTAAAAAGTTTATATGAGACAATGTTTTTAGAGGAGAGGTAAACGGTTTCTCCATTTGCTCAGTGCAAATATGACTCACTGTGTGGACTTTTATCCAATTATTTTTGTCCTTTCTTGGAGGGTGATAATAATTCTGTGCTTATTTGTTTACCGTGTTGTTGTTTTTTTACATTGTTTGTGACTCTATTACTTCCCACACTTTATAGAGCTCTGGTCTTTGTCAAGCATACAGACCTGTAATCCAGGAAGCTTTGATTTCATCTTATTGTATATATGTACAGTATATAGATGGAACAACGATAAAAATGAGATGCTTTACATGTAGTTAAAATATTAAAACCACTATATTTCTGCTGATTCACATAAGTGTGATATTAATGGATTAATAACTGGATTAAATCAAGTACATTTGTGCCAAGTCTGAACAATATCAAAATAATTTTTCTTCCTTGATATTGCATTTCTTAACATTTTTCTGTTAATTTTTGATTTCTACAATGATTATTCCAATGTGAACAACAGTCATGGCACATCCCAGCTAAAAAAAAAAAGAAGGTATTTTGAGTCTAAGTATAGTACTGAAAATCTTTTTTTTATCCAAGACTGTTTTTTTATGCCTTTAATCACTTAAGGTGAGAACAGTTTATACTTCCCCTTTCTTCTCTTTCTCTCCTTCTTTCTGTCTAATCCTCTACCTAAATCTTTGTCTAAAGCAGGATGACTAATAGCTCATCCCCCAAGCGTGTGAACCTCCCCCTACCTCCTGCGGTATTTGACGTAAGTGGACGGATTTCTGTCCTCCGCAGGTCCCCGAGTGTCCTCCAGGTCTAAAGAAGCGTTTTCACGTCTCATTCTGTCTCGATGGCTGTGTCGGTGTCCTCCGCTGCTATTCGGCCCGTCGCTGTAGCCTTTTCTCTTTGCCTTCAGGCGCAGTTTGTTTCTGTAGTGCTCGATGTCTGACTTCTGTTTCAAGCCCATGTTCACCTGCAGACACACACACACACACTCTTAAACTCCTGGCCAAGCAAATTAGAGTTTGGGATGAATAATCCGAATACAAAGTAAACCTACAGGGTGATAACATCAAGTTCTGTTGGATGTCCAATTGACCAAAGCATTTTGACTTTGTATAACTACAACTGTGAAATCTATTTTGAAAGCAGCCTTCGCCCGTTTTAGAGCCTGTGTGATGAATTTTAACTGTAATCAAAACATTAACCATCGTAACCCTTTTAACCTACCCTACCAAACAAAATTAATATGCATTTTAAATTGTCTTATCTGGTGCTTGTGCTAATTTCTACTACAACTAAGGCCGAAGTGAACAGGTTCACACACTTTTTCTTTTTGTTAACACCTGATAACTATCAGCTTAATCATTGTCTTCGAACAGAATGAAGCTTAGCAAAATAAGGTGAGGTTACCGTGAGGTTAAAAGAAAACATTAATAGAACTAACATATTGCAAGAACAACAAAATTCTCCTTCCTCTGTGTTATGTCCTGGAATATGCCTGTATCGTCAGGGAAGAAAAACTCCATAGATGTGATATCCTGATCATTCAGTACATTCAGGTCGTCAGCTGACTTAATTTTATTGTAAGTAACGAGTCTAGACCTGAGCAACTCAAGCAACCCCAGATCATAATACTTCCTCCAGAGGCTTGTACAGTGGACACTATGCATGGTACAGTGGACACTATGCATGATGGGTACACCGCTTCATGCGCTTCCCTTCTAACCCTGACACGCCCATTACTCTGCAATACAGTCAACTTGGACTCATCAGACCACACCAAGTAAACAAAAGTCATTATTTTATCACATGTAGAATCTTCAAATAAATATTAAGAAGCCCTTTCTATAAAGTGAAAGCAGGCTTACCTCTCCGTTGAGAATGACAGAGTCTTGGCTATGGTTCGAGGAGTCAGGGTATGAGTAGTTAAGTGGAGCAGCCATAGGCTTAATGCTGATGAGCCTTAGTGAGCCAGTCAGAGAGTCATAATGCTCTGTGGGAGCAATAAAAAAAAACACATCCTAACAACTAAAAACAAAGCAACATGCATTACACTGGAATTCTTTTTTTTCTACATCTTCCTTCATGAGAAAGTCCCAGTTTCACTTGAACACCACCTGTATGACTAATTTGCATCATAAAACAAGATCATCAAATTTAGTATTAAACTGTAGCATACAACATACTACACATGAACATCAAGCTAGCTAAAGTTCTAAATGATGGTTCACATGTACATTTACAAGACCACTAGCAATTGCAAACTCTGTTATGCTAACACTGACAGAGTGCACAGTGATCTTTAAATAGATGACCTTAAGCTATGTATATTTTGTGTACATGTCTTATAGTAGCTAACATTATGTTTGACACTGTGAACAGAGAAGATTCCAAAAAAAGAGAAAGTTATATTTAGTAGTATAAGAGATAGAGACATGTATATGGTGCTAGCTAACTAGCCAAGGAGCAGATTAGCTCTACAGAAATAAACTGAGCAAACAGATAATGTAGAAAATAGGAATTACATTGTAGTAGTTTAGCCACAACGTAAGAGATGATGTGTGACTAGCCTGTATGTTAGCTAATTACAAATAAGCCTTTTAGCTTTAGCTATATTTGTTAGGTTCGTTATTCGTAATATAGTAAACCAGTGTAGGGATATAACTGTTGATAAAAACTTCAAACACTTATTAAATCACTCTGGATAAAACGTCAAAACGTAAATGTGATGTAAATGTTAGCTTTGGGATTGTGCACATATATGCTGTGTCACAGAGAAAAATCAAAGAAAAAGTGTTAATGAGATACAGTACTGTGCAAAGCTTTTGATCCCCCAATTTCTTCATATTTTGCTTTTAAAGAGCCAGACCTTTTTGTATTTTAAATGTAGTCTGGAGGAATCGTTCTCCAGGCTTCGCTAATGACTTTTTTGTCTCTCATTTTCAGTCCCTGTACCTGAGCCGTTTCATAGGACAGTTCTTTGTTTGTTAAGCCACACAGTGACGCATGAATTATTCAAGTATTAAAACCAAGCACAGTACTGTATAGGTAAAGATATATGACTGGGTAAAATGCAGATCCAAATAGATAGAACTTCAACAAAAAATCAACAGTTACTGCAAACAATCTAGTCTAAATTTCATGTTTTGACCTCAAATATTATTAAAAAAAAACCGAGAAGTTTACAAAATTGAAAATGTCATATCTACCATCTTATTTCTAACATGTAAGTTCAGTGAAATGTTGCTAGATGTGAAAAGTATAAATAATTTGCTAACTTATTGGCTAATTATTGGCTTGAGATGATGCCGTGCATAAATCGAAACACTCCAATCACTGGCAAGTCTGATTGCTAAACAAATATAATCATTGAACAATATATTAGATATACAGTAGCTCAATTGTTTTTCTGTCTACAAAAAGCAACTAGCTAGCTAATAGGCAAATTAACACCTTGTAAAAGACAGGCTATTTAGACTCGGAAAAACTGAGTAAAAGCACAAGAATGGCAAACAAATGTGAGCTATGATATGTATACTGACCGTAATGTAATATTAGCTTGTTTCAATATATTCTACTTTCGACTTTCTAACAAAAAGTCTGGATACAGACCAGACCTCTAAGCAAAATCAAGGATTCCTGAGGTGAGCTGTGGCAAGGGGAGCTTGTCTTTCCTCATATTGCCTTGTTTCGCAGCAGCAAGACAACATCCAAAACCCATTATCCCCTGATAAAGTGGAGGGCATAACACAGTGGGGACTAATACGTCCCTACACACACTTTACCCTTCTCTTCTAAATGTCGGTTCTGTTTTGGAGGCATCTCTTGGCAGCTGACCGGTTTTGCTGTTTTAGCATATTGTGTGTGAGGCAAACACAGTTTAATATGATATGCTTCTATATGTGACATTATTTGTGTCTCTACAGGCCTTAAAACAAATAAGTGAGCAAAAATGAATGAAATAAAGTTTCAATAACCACTTTTGACTTTTCCACATCTTGTCACGTTACAACCACAAATGTAAATGTATTTTATGGGGATTTTATGTTGTAGACCAACACAACACAAAGTGGCACATTTTTGTGAAGTGGAAGAAAAATGATAAAAGTTTTTAGAAATAAAATTCTGAAAAGTGTGTTAAAAGAAAGCCATAAGAAGTACCATTTGCAGTTCCACATGCCTTGTCGCAAACTGCAAACAGGACGACTTATGACTTTCTTTCAACAATGGCTTTCTTCCTGCCACTCTTCGATAAAGACTAGATTTGTAGAGTGCACGAATAATACTTGTCCTATGGACAGATTCTCTGAACTGAGCTGCGGATCTCTGCAGCTCTTCCTCTACCATGGGCCTTTTGATTGCTTCTCTGATCGATGCTCTTCTTGCCCGGCCTGTCAGTTTAGGTGGACTGCCATATCTTGGTAGGTTTCTTACCACTTTCGAATTAAATAATGCTTTGTGAGATTTTCAAAGCTTGGGAATATTTTTTAACCTAAGCCTACATGACGTCTGAAGGCAATTGGTTCCACTGGATTTTAGACAGGGGTATCAGAGTAAAGGGGGCTCAATACAAATGCACGCTACACTTTTATTTGTAAAATAATTTGAAAACCATTTATCATTTTCCTTCCACTTCACAGTTATGTGCCACACTGTGTTTGTCTATAACAAAATCCCCCAAAAAATACATTTTCCAGGGCACTGTAGAAAAATAATGTAATCAAAATGTATTCATATAACCATGTGATTTCTCTTACTTTGATAAGCCAAATTTGATGTTATAAAATAATTAATTGATTAGACAGTGTTGTGGTGTAAAGATTTAAGCTTGTCCTGTGTTTATGTCAGACCTTCAATTTATAATGCACTCATAGCGAAGTTCTGGATTACATCTGGATTTCTTTAAAGCTTCTTTGTAATGTTGTCTACTGTTTTACAAATTATAAATCAAATTTAATGCAAATGTTCTATATGCAATACTGGATTAATAGTATGCATACATGTATTTCAATACATATGAGATGAAATACGTGTCACTGTTCTCTTTCTCATTGTGTCTCACAACCTCTATATATTTACAGTATATGCGTGCACGTGTCTCTCACCAGTCCTCGTATGCGTCTCCTCCTTTGCGGCTTTCTGACCTGTATTTCTGTGCGCAGACGAGCTCCTGCCAGTGTTCAGCTTCGCCGAGCCATTGCTGGAAACCGAGCCGTCCTCGCTCGGCAATTTGCTGTGGGTAGCCATGGAAACAGAGGCAGCGATAAGCGGGCAGCGTTGGGTAAGATGCGGTTTTAGTGACAGGTTGGCACACCCTCCAGCCCTGATGGTAACCTGGGTAAACTTGCTTTGCGTCACAAAAACTCCTCCGCCAGTGCTGTTAAAAAAGAGCTGCAACAGCAGGACGCCGCAGAGGCAAACGCTGTTGCTAGCCGGGTATTTTTAGGGCAGCGAAGCAGCAAATTTGAATCTTTAATATAAAAAACGTTATGTGTGGACAGAGTGAAGCGATCTGTTGCACAATGATCGTGAATCTAAAAAAAGACATTGTTTTTTTTTGTATAAGTGTTTTAAATAGAGGTAAGGAAATGGTGTCTAAAAGCTCTCTTGGAGGGAGAAATTATTTTCTCACGCATTATCATGATTCAGGAGAAGTGCTTATTAATTCCCGCAGGGTGAGAGGGGTTTAGTTGAACTAATTGCTGAAAGAAGCTCTAGAGAATATAAAATTGTTTAAAAAAAAAAATAAGCACAGTGAAGTATCTGTAATCGCTCTGGCATTCGTGCCAACAAGCTGACATGCACAATGCACCTCTCCTGCTGGACGCTCAAAACACACAAACGTACACACACTTGCACATTTGCATTACCAATACACACACTGTGAAAAAGCAGGCAGACAAGGGGGTGGGAGCGAACACACACTTTCACATCTCTGCAGGAGCCCTAAGGCACTCTGAATCATATATGAGTCTGTAGCCAGGAGCAACTGTCTCTTTTTCTGTGTTGCTTTCATCCTGTCTCTCTCTACACCTTTTCCTCCCTTCTCTCGTTATCATTCAGTCTCTCTCTCTCTCTCTCTCTCTCTTTCTGGCAGTTTCTACCCACATCCTGTTCTTATGTGTATTCCACTTTTTCTTGTCTCTCCCAAGATCTTTTCTTTTTCTCCTCTGTAATCGTTTCACTTGGGAGGTTGGGAGGGGTGACAGCAGACAGCACATTCTCTTACTGTTGGTCAGAAACACAGGGCATGTACGGAAATAAATCCGAGAGAGAAAAAAAAAAAGAGAGCGAGAGAGAAAAAAATACTGATAAGGAAAAGACTGCAGCAGACCTCAATTGGCTGTACAGACATGGTGAAGAATATTCTCCATGGGCTACCGTGAAAAAACAAGCGTTATAAGATATAATGCATGAGTGGAGAAATGCTTAGAAAAGCAAACATGATTATAATGGCTTTTGGAGTGAGAAATATAAAGAGAAAAAAGGAAAGATGTAGCGTATTAGAAGATAAGTTAGACAAATAAGACATGAATCAGATAATTTGAAAGATTATTATGTAAATGCTTTTGATAGTCATTATGATTAAAAAAATGTTCTATGCCACATTATTTTGAATTTCTATTTACAGCAAGTAATTTTTTAGAAATATGACACAAATATTGTTAGGAGACCAAGGATTCTAGGATACTGGGTTACTAGGATACCAAATTCGAGCATATATTAAACACCCGGCAGTTTATTTTAACCCTTACTTAGATTTGTTGCCATGGGACTAAATCATTTTTACTTTGATCAGGACATTGACGAAGTTAAATAGAAAAGGCATGTATTACATATCAATTAAACATCAGGGAGACAGCATATAGACAGAGTGTTCAATTAATTTCATGTTCATTAAAATCTGTATGGTTTAATTAAGCAGGATTGTTGTAAAGAGTGCTGTTGTACTGAATATCGGCATACTGTAGTTGTTATTTGGTCATGCTGACGTCCAGTACAACAGCACGACCTTAAAAGCTATTTAACAGTACCACAAACTGTAATTATTATCAACAGATTATGATTTGTGTATGTAACCAGTTATTTTGCTCCGCCAACACATATCTTTGCGTGACTAGTGGAAATATGTGCAACTGGCAGAGCTGGCGACAGACCAGTGTTATCATCAGGAGTGACATAAATTCTTACCAGTATACTTTGTAGCCAAAAGGCGAAGTGAGTAAACCATGAAGGTGGTGGACAGTCCTGAGAAACTTACGAGACTGACTTCCTATTTCAACTTATTCTACATTAGAATATCAGCCAACACCAGGGTTGAACCGCAAATAGAATTAAATATACAGTAAAGCCAATTAAATGTACAGTTGGATAGGGTGTACAAGCCCTTGTTCCACACACTAAGTAGTGCCTTTGATCAGGGCTTAGAGAGAAATTTGGGATTCATTTTTGTGTTGGAAGCTAGTTAGCTTTGTAGCTTGCAAGAGCCACGGACAGAAAAATACAAACAAGAAGTCGGAACAACTTAGAAGCACTTACTTACTTACTTACTTACTTACTTACTTACTAAGAGACGGGTGGTTGTTTAAGATGACATAATGTTATTAGGGCCCGTATTTACAAAGCTTCTTAGAATTTTCTCAGAGAGCTCCTACTGTACAGTATCTTAGCTTAAAAAGTCCTAGCTGGGAGTCCTAGAGTAAAAGTGATTTAGGAAACATTAGCAACTATGATAAATATTAGCAACTCTGAGTAAGGAAAGTACAAAAACCTTTATCTTAGTGAGGAGGTGTGCTTGACCCCGTTGCTAGGGATGATTGCAGCAATTCAAAGACTGTGGTTAATAAAAAATACCCTCTGACCTCTTTGTGAAAATAGAACATATGATAATAGAACAGACAGTGAAATCATAATGTTTGTATATGAGGAATTGTATAATCATGACTATAGGCTGTTTTATGCAAAGTTTCTGTTATAGGCTAAATATCTTAACGCTCATTAAAACAGCCAAATGTTGAAAATATGTCTACTTTTGAAGCAACCAATTTCCACGCAGTAGTTACTATATTTAAGTTCTTACATTTATTTACCAACTGATTTTATTATTTGTAATAATTTTTGATTTATGGGAGCAAAATGGCTCAGCTTTTACCAATTTGCAGGACGGTCTATTTAAGTTGCACTTTTGGATGGTACTGTATGTAGTCAACAATCCAAGAGAGATGAAAGGAAGTAAAACAACAAGAAAACCAAATTGGACAGAAGAGCAGTGTTTACTTTTAGCTTTATGTTCAGTGTTTGGAGAATATTTCTTCTTTCTGACATTTTGTCCTCTTAAAAGTCCTCCTCTCTACTCTTAACAATTTTTACCTTAGGAGCTGTTTTTAGGGCTAAGATGGTTCGAAAATCATTTTTATCTTTACTAAGATTTAGTCCTAATTTAAGGGGAAATTCTAAGAAAATGGTATAGTTCTAAGAATTTTCTTAGAATTTCGTCACTAGGAGCAACTTTAAGGCTTAAGAAGCTTTGTGAATACGGGCCCTGATGTGTTTTCTTGCTGAAAGTGCTTCTGTGACTGGTTTTGAATGCAGGTTTTGGTAGGAAGCTGCTCTCCCCTCTTTCCAGTACTGCGGACTCTACTGTACCGACCTACTTTCACCCAGTGTTGTTACTGTCTATTATCACCGCTCATGGAATGCTCTCACACTGAGAACATTGTGCGAGGAAGGGCACCTGACAAAAAACCTATGGCAGTTTAATTATATGGATTGGATGGTCTGCTTTGAAAACTCCTTAATATGAACAGCTAATCAAACATCAACTATAAAAAAAAATCTAAAGTTGTTATGTCTGCCTAGGGTCTATGAAAACCAAAATAAATATGACACCATGACCTTGAAGCAAAAACTATCATTTTCTGACTTGCACTTTGCAGGGTTTGGGATCAGATGCAACACACACACACACAGTACTTTGTTAATGATAAATTCTCTCACTGTATACATTAGGAGAGGAAGAGAAACCTGCAGAGATACAGTAGTTTTAAACTCAAGCTCGTTTAGAATCCCAGAAGGAGGATGCCTGATAAGCTGAGATGCATTAAGGAGAAAATTACAGTTGAGGAAATAAATGGTTCCCAAACCGCTGATGTCCTTAAATGTCTGTGATTCCAGTGCATACTGGTGAGATGTTTTTCTAAATATATCAATGATTTTGCTCCCCAATTCATGACAGAGAAGCTCTCGTCTTTCCAACGCTTCCTCAGAATACACCATTATACACCATTCATAGCAGAGTTGAAGTGTGATATTTCAGTTTGCTACTTTTAGCGCTACAAGAAACTGAGCATTGCTACAGTTGTAGATTAGTCAACAGACAAGAGTGCAGTAACAGCGTTTTCTGGTCTCGTAGTAAAACACACTGACCTGCGGTGGATGTCTGTGGACTGCGGTCTTTTGGAGGCCGTCCCATCCTGTAGGACGCCTTTGTCCTGTGTTAGTGGAGCGTCTCGGACCGGGAGAGACAGGACGAGGGTCTCTTTAGTGACAGGAAGTGTCTCTTCACCCTGTTGGCCCATGTGCTGTTTGGCGTAGTCAAAACCCTGCACTGGCTGAAGAGGAGAGGAGACAAGAGAAGAAGGGAAGACCAAATATGAGGATTTGGGACAAGAAAAGAAGTGAAGACCAAATAAGATGATACAAGAAAAGAAAAAAAAGAGAAGACCAAAAGGGAGGACATGAGACAGGGTAAAAGATCAGAAGAGGATGGCAAAAGAGAGAAGACAAGCCAAGAGGTCCAAATAAGCGGAAATGAGACAGAAAGAAGAGACAGAAACAAAAGCGATGAAGAAATGAGAACTAAAAGGTAAAAGTGGGCAGGTGATGAGACATGAAAAGAAAGGAAGAGAAGAGATCAGAAGAGAAGACCAAAACAGAGGAATGAGACAAGAGGAAAAGACGGAAAGGGAGGAATGAGACAAAAAAAGAAGACCTGAAAAAGAGGAATGTGACAAGAAGGGAAGACCCGAAAGACAGGAATGAAACAATAAAGGGAAGACCCGAAAGACAGGAATGAGACAAGAAGGGAAGGATGACAGTGAGATGAGAAACAAAGGAGATGGATGAAGGAAAAGACCAAGCAAATGGAGGAAATGAGATGAGAAGATGAAAGAAAGAAGACGAGACAAGGTTAGAATTAAAGAGAGGAGATCACAAGAGAGGAAACGAGACAAAAAAAAGAGAATCAAAAGAGAGAAGGTGAGATAAAGGGATGAGACAAGCTGAAAAGACCAAAAGAAGAAGAAAATGAGAAGACAAAGAGGAAGTGAATGAGGCAAACGGACAACCAATAGAGTGGAGAGGAGAGAAGAGAAAAGAAGAGAAGAGCACTTTATGCGATATCATGAGCACTTTTAGAATGCTGGTGTTTGACTTGGTTCAGCAGTGCTCTGTTAGCTGCACTGATTTATTCATTCACTCAGACTATTCTCAGAGCCTCTGTATTTCAAACAGCTCATATATGACAGTTATCCCTGCCATGAGATATTTAATGCGAAATGCTACGGAAGCTCATGGCTCCTCTCTCTTTAAGATGAATTATGGATCACTCTCCAGCTGAGACAGCATACGGACACCGGAGCATCACTCGGTTGTTAAGACGATGCCTCGGTGTGCCTGAGTGTGTCACAGTGAGGATGCGGCAGAGGAATATCTAAACACTTGAAAGCGTTTAATAATTCAGGACTTTTTGCACTTTTACTGTGCAGTCCGCAGTCATACACATTTGAAGCAGGAATCAATAAAGTCCCATCTTCTGCACCTCTTTGGGCGATGAACGTAAAGACAGCTCTAAATTTAGCTGGCAGTCAACAAATCCACAGAGACAGCTCTCTCCATTACAGTCGGACTTTTGCTAGACGCTGACCTTGAGCTGCACGTGTCCTGTTCTTTAATAATGTACTTCAGATGTACTGTAATCCGCTCAGGGGGAAATCTGTTCGCCTTACACTACACCCTTATCAAGCTGAGAAGTAGAGATCTGTCAAGTGCTTTCACAGGTTGCACTTTAGAATCTGTTTTTTTTATTATTAAAATTAGTTTGCATGAAGTAATTAATATGGGTGGCATATTCTTAAATACAAGGGGCGTTCAAGTCAAACTGGGACTGAGGCGTAAAACCGATTGACGTTTACAGAAGACACAAGCACAGTATAGTGATGAGACTCTAAGCCGCAGTAAAACGTGAACGGTGCAAACGCTTTTAAAGAAAACCAGACTTCTGATTGTTATGAGAGTAAAAACTCTCTTTATTTCACCATATATAATCCCCTCCTACACTAATGCACTCATTAAGTTTTCAAAGTTTTCTCAGTACACCACATTGTCTGCGTCATGTCTGAAACGCTGGCCTCCCAGGAACTCCTGTAATGTATAAGTGAAATTGTTGTGCGTGTGTGTACAGTTCACACAGACAGATCGATCCCTTCCGCAACCTGGTGACAAGCCATCCGTCTATTTCCAAGGACCAAGCGTTCTACTCGCTGAATGTTCACGCACCTCAGCTGGGATGGCCTTTTTTATAAGGTTTGCATTATTCAGATATTTTACTGCAGCTATGAGTCTCATCACCATTCTGTGCTTGAAGTCTTCTGTAAATGTCAATCAGTTTCATGCCTTCAGTCCTTCATGTGTAAATTTGAGCTGAGTGTGAACCAGGTTTGTAGCGAGACTTAAACGTCTCAAACCTTCACTAACCTTCACTATAAGCCAAGAAATCACGGACTACGTTTAGTCAACACAAAAGCACACATGCACACAAACAGGCATGCAGTTCATCTGCATAAGAAGCCCTAAATGTTGCATAGTACTTAAGCAGTCTAACAGCGTCTCTTCTGGTTTCAAGTCAGTGGCTCCTTTCTTTACAAAACCTATAGTGCCTAGAGAGGCAAACTGAAACACTATATCAACAACACATGCTGGCGAATCATTTCCCTGAAAGCAAGTCTTAATAAGATTGAGAAAGTGAGGGTTCATAATTGGAAAAAAAAAAAAGGCAGATGGTGAAGATGTGTGATCAAAGTCAAGGCTGTGAGTAGAATAACCATGGGGTTAACAATGAAGTGTGCGTTTCATCATCGGCTCCTAAAAAATCGACTCAGGAAGCCAAAATCTATCTTGCACTTTCTGCTGCTATCTATTACTGCAAGAAAGCGTGCGTTTTTAAAACAAAAAAAAGGCATTTCATATATACGTATCACAATGCTTGCTCATGGAAAAAATATGATGTTGATTCATTTTCTATTCCAGCAGCTCTGACTGCAAGGCTAGAACAATTAATGTGTTTGTTCTTATATGCTATTGTTGTTATAGAAACATACATAGACATGTATTTTACATAAATTAATTAAAAAAGAAAAACCTGTAATGTTTGACACTTACGGACAGAATCTCCATTGTCCAGTAAACGTGTCCAGTCTAAAATGTGCAAAGCTCGTGCAATTTCTTTGTATTTTGAAGCTTATGAATGCAAGTATAACTAATTAAATCACATTAACTGCCTCCATAGTTAATTACAGCTCCTGGTGTTGCACCAGAGCCAGGTCCAATCAGCGCAATGGAGCTTAGTTCTAATTTCACAAGAAGGACGCAGGCTCGCGCAGGTCACTCGCCATGATTGATGACCTTTCCTCTTACAGCGAGCTATCGATTCCACATAAGCACCAGCGGAGAAAGGGAAAACCAGTTCACGAGCATGCGGCTAAACACCATGCACACACAGCACTACAGGCAGCAGTACCTGGTGGTGGTAACTCCCGTCTCTCCGATACGAGGTCTGGACAAAAGGAGGATTAAACACAAATGCATTTTATAAAACAAGGATTAGTCACATGAGTAGACATACAGTACGTTAAAAGGACAACACCAGGATGATGAGTGTTACTGGCCGTTCTCCAACCTATTTGTGTAAAAAAAAAAATTCAAGATTGTTGATTGAACAAGGTCAGCACTGACAGGTTTACTGATAGCAATAACACAACAATAAACAAAGCTGACCTTTCCTAAAATGTACTGTACGCAGCAGCCATTTTAGTTTCAACGTCACAGACATTTAACAGCATTTTGCAGATTTGCATCTTTATCTCATTATACATTTGAGGTTAAAGGCCTTACTCAAGAGCTCAACAGTTGTAGCTTGGTGGGGTTTAAACCTGGGACCTTCCCAACCGTAGGCCGATGCCCTAAATGATCTTAAATGGGGCAGGGGTAGCTCAAGAGTAACAAAAACATTTTATTCACATTATAGGACAATAAAAAGTGGTATAGCCCAAAAACATGTCACATATTAACTGTTCATGTTCTACAGTAAGTAGAACTGCCTGAACAAATAAAAAAAAAAAGCCATCATTTCAGAAAGGTCAAGGGCTGCATCAGGCAAAGAAAACAACTAAGGATATACGAAATTACTAGAACTCTGTTAACGTATTATCAAAACATGGAAGGATCGTGCTGAACGATCAACTTTGTGAAAAAAAAAAATATGAACGGAGAACACTTAAACACTTATGTTATGAGAACTGATAGGATTGGGACCAAACAGCTGTGTGTCCATAAGAAAACCACTTGTTAGTGAGACTAACATCAGAAAAAGGCTTCAGTTTGCTAGGGAACATAAAGATTCGACTTTAAATCAGTGGAAAAAAGGTGGTGTGGTCTGATGAGTCCAGACTGCGTGTTTTGTTATGTGGCAATAAAATGAAGTTAGCTTGTGACCTGAATGTACTGGATGAGTTTTTCGTCCCTGATGCCAATAGACAATACGTTCTGACATTCTAAAAAATGTTTACTGATAAATAGAATATACTCAAATTTTTTACATTTTTTATTTTTGTTAAGTTAATTTTAATCGTTTATATTTTGTTACTTTTTAGAAAATGTAGAAGCAAAAAATCCAATCTTTTCTTAAACATTGTTTTGGTACAGACATGCATGAGACAGTGAAACTGAATAGTTTTTTAATACTATATTCTAGATGAATATAGGCAGTAAATAGCTAGCTACTTTTTTTTTTTTTTTTACACTTGGCTAGCAAACTATGCCGTTCCAGTCAACTGCCTACTGCAGCTGTTACTAGGACCATAGTTAGCTTGTTTGCACCTTTTTTCAACTTTGACAACTTTATATTGTCTTTTGTATAGTACTTAGAATAGTTAATTTAGTTTGTCTTAGATAGTCGGCTAATCAGGTTTCTTAGTTGGCCAGTTAGTTTCTGTTAATTTATGTTAATCAGGGCATATGCAGGACATGACGAAAATGATGTGTACATACCGTTTGCTAATTCATTGGAGGAAAAGGAGAAGTAGTTTCAGACACGGTAGAAGGAACAAATCCTATGTACAACCCCATGTGCAACTCGTGTATAAGCTTTTTAAAGTTCATCCCACATACACCTTTCCTCGGTTTCCTGCTTTTGTCACTGAACAACAGATCCAGAACATTTTGAGCACTCAGATTCTTTGAAATACTGGCTACAGTCTTTTAAAACGCTCACCGATATCCCACCAAGTAGAAGGAAGTCATTGAGGTATACATGCACATCAGTGGAAAAATGTTGAACGCTCAAGTATGCATTCATGCTTCGAGTTAATTGTGCGGTTTGCGTCACTGCGATCATTTAGAGCTGCATTTACTGTTTCTGTTCACTATCTCAACTGAGCGTTTTCAGAAACTACCACTTACAGTACAGCATTTGTAACAGAGAAGTAGGAAAAGGGTCTATTATATTTCTCTCAGTACGTGTATATAGAGATGTTGGGTTTATCTGTACTCTGCTTTGTGGACAATAGAAAGTGTAACAATTGAAGTGAAGAGGGACGTTCATGTCAAACTGGGAAACTTTTTATAAATGAAGATGGAAAATTTGTTAGATCCGTGAACGAGGATCCTGGCCGAGGTATCTTAAAGCCCACTGCAGTCGTTCCCGAGAACCTTCAGCAAGTGGGGCACTGATACTGGAAAATCGACAGATAACTTGTCTCCAACTTGCAGAAGAGACACATCAGTCTGTGGGAACTGTACACACGATCATTCACCAACACCACTTGCATGTTACAGGAACTCAGCTGGGAGTTATTGCCACATCCCCCGAACAGTCCTGACCTCGCTCCAAGCCATTTCCACATGCTCCACATGTTTGGGCCATTAATGGAGCTCCTGGGAGGCCAGCGTTTAAGGCGTGAAGCAGGCAGTCCGATCATGGCTCCGGTGTTCTCCATTGTAAATCGAGTATTGTCAGCTTTAGTAAAAACATCTATATTTAGTATATACTGTAGTTAAAGGTTAGTGACATTAAAGGGAACATTGTCCGATATTCCCCTCCTAATAAAGAACTATGAATAAACAGGAAAAAAAAACATATAAAATGCTCCAGACGAATAATAGACAGATGGAGCTGGGAAACAACCAGTTCCACTTTGCTATCTGCTTTTGCTGTTTTGATACGATAGTTAATTAGCCCAGCTCTCAGAAATGGCGAGCCGACACTGCAAGCTGGTAGAGTGTGAGTGCTATTATTTCAAACACAATTATTCATGATTATTCATTTGCAAAATCACCAAAATTTGTCAGTTGCTGGATAAAGGAGAAAACATGATTCCCTCCAGCATTTCAGCAGCCAGAAAATGATGATGGGCCAAACGGATAAATTGTGCCACAGGGATATGCTATTAACTTGCAGCCATTCTCGGGTTGTGGCGAACTTCTTGAGATACACCGGAAAAACTTTTCAGAAACAAAGAATTTACAAAAGCGCATTGCTGCCGTGCAATAAAAATAATAATAATATAATTCCCTTCAGCATCTTATTATTGCAAAACAGTAATCTCATTATTATGGAAAGAAATGTCCAGAAAACATTTGGTTTCATTTTACATTACAGGCAACATGGTGGATTTTCTTGTAATAACGAGAAGTTTTCTTGTAAGAGCACAGGAAGAAGTTTTCTTCCGACAATGACATGCTTTCTTTTAGGAATAAAAAGGTTTTCTTCTAATGATGATGTGTTTCATTATAATAAGAATTTCCGTTTCGCTTTGAATTCTAGTATTGCTTTTGTATTTTTGTATTCAAGATGCAGAGAGAAGTCCTCTCTTGGGATTCCAAGAGATCAAAAATTGGCTGTAATCTCTAGGTGGACGTGTCATACATTCTTTCCAGTGTCAATCACAGCAACACTTAACAGTCATGGCTATTTGTGAGCACATGTATGTGGAAGAGGGTGGACAGCGCTTTCGTACAGTTGTGTTGTGCTTCCCTGTGATGCACCATGGACACCAGTTTGCATCAATGTGTTTTGTTCGTTTCAAATTAGATTTTAACATTTTCTCAAATCACATTAGGGCATAAATAAATAAATAAATAAATAAATAAATAACACTACTTACCACTAACATGAACGACCTAAAGATTATAACACATCTCCATAGTTGGCATTGTGTACGTACCTTGGTGCGCGGATGGAACCCACGGAACGCGCTGCTCTTGAAGACGTTGCGGTTCCTCCTGCATATTATCGCGACCGCCATGACAATCACGACAATCACCAACGACACCGGCGTCAAAACAGCCAGGATCCAGAGGTTACTGGGTACACTCTTCACTACAGCTGCTTGAGAGAACACACAAACATTCACACACACAGAGTGATTATAAATCAATCCTCTTCTTCTTTTACTTAGCAGTAAAAAAAATCCATCTTCTCTCTATCTCTCTCTCTCACACACACACACACACACACACGGTTAATCCTCCCTCTGTCAGAACTTCTTGTCCCTTGTTAGCTCATAATGAGCTAAAACAAAAACAGTTTGTGCTGTAGCTGTTTAGCTGTGGGATTAGACCTTCTCAGGGTGTGTGCGTGTGCGTGTGTGTGTGTGTGTGTGTGCATGTGTTTGCTGTGTGTTTAGTAACACAAGGCTGGGGATTTGTAGAGATGACGGGTCGAATGTAGAGCCTTTTCTAAAAGACTATGAAATATGTTTTTATATTGTTTATGATGTGTGTTAGTGCCCTTGGATGGGTTGGCACCGCATCCAGGGTGTACCCTGCTCTGTTCCTGATTTACACCAGCAGGTTGTTCCTGTCTTAGGAAAGATTAAGGAGAAGGGACTAGGTCTAAAGGTGATATGGTGTGGGTCAGGACTCTCTAAAGTTAACTTTTCATTGCTCTTAAGAAGATCAGAAGCATTGTCGTACGCTCTGCTTGAACCTGGACGAAGTAACCCAGTGTGAGGGCCATGGTCTGGGAGTCGACCATGTTTAGGGTTTTGGCTGCAGTTGTGCCAGCTATTGGAGCTCCATCCACCTGGACGTAGTAGGTCATCTCGGCTGGGTTCTTAGGTCCGGGTAGGCGCCGGATAGAAACCATCTACAACATAACACCAAGGTTCATATTGGTTAAACAAGTGAAGTCAAGTTGAAGATAAAGTAAAAGACAAAATCAAGTAGTATCAAATCAATTCAGAAAACTATTAAATTCAATAATTGACAGGTTTGACCAAATACTTTTGTCTATATATTGTATTACTCACTCACTCACTCACTCACTCATTCATCGTCTATACCACTTTATTCTGTATTCAGGGTCACAGGGGGCCTGGAGCCTACCCCAGGTGACTTAGGGCACGAGATGGGGTACACCCTGGACAAGCTGGCAATGCATGGCTAAAAATCCATTTAAATAGACAAAAGCATAATTTCACACAGCATTACAGTGCTGTATATGACAGATAGATCTACCTGCACTGTGTATCTACTGACGGTGGTGGCTCGTTTGATCCTGAGGCCGTGACGGCCAACGACAAGAAAGAGCTCTGCTAAACGCTGCTCCATCAGACTAGCAAAGCTCTGATAACTGCCTTCCAGCGAGGAACTGTCGACATCTTGAATTACTGTGAGAGGGAAAAAAAACGAGAGAAATCAAAGGGACGAAGTTATCTTTCTTTTCATTCCATAACCAAAAATTGCAATTACAGCCAGGCCGACCTTGCGAGAGCACGTTCCTCCATGCCGTGATAAAAGAGAGAACGAGCAAGACAGAGAGCAGGTGTGCATAGGGAGAGAACGGGATTTTCAATTCCCTATTTGCCTTTCTCACATTATTCAGTCTGACTTTATGTGCAGGTTACACACCTAGCATCAGAGCTCTGTCCTGTAGCACCTACTTTTAAAAAGACGAATTTATTATACCGGAATAATCAAATGTAATAATGTTGCATTCTGATGTCAGTTTCACCTTCACACATTGTCTTCATTTTTTAAGGGACAGGAATTATGTTATAGTGTATAGAAAATACTGTATAAATTAATCTAATAATAAAAGGAGGGAATAGGATTTATTTAGGTTTTAGTAGGTGTCAAATTATACATCAGTACTTTACTAGAAGTAATTCTGTGCATGTTGGAAATAAATCATAGGGCAAGTAGAATAATCATAAATTTGCTTCAAGAGGTGATAAAGCAATAATAGTGTCCATGGGCAGACATACTCACTCACTTACTCACTCATCGTCTAGACGGCTTTATCCTGTATACAGGGTTGTGGGAGCCTGGAGTCTATCCCAGGAGACTTGGGGCACGAGGCGGGTTACAATCTGGATAGGGTGCCAATCCATCGCAGGGCACACATACACTATGGGCAATTTGGGAGTGCCAATCAAAATGTCTAAACATCTACAGTAAAATGCTGACCTCCAAGGAACGCCACGGCCCAAACACAAGGAAATAGTTTGGAGTGAGGTCAGGACAGTACGGGGGATGTGAATATGTTCATGGGGAAGAACGCAGTGGGCTCCGAGGCACCTCAGCCCGGGGTCATTCACAGAAATACGGACTTCTTTAAAACTCTTTCATCACCGTACTGTGCTTGAAGTTTTCTAGAAAAGTCAATTGGTTTTACGCCTGCATTCCTGGTTTGACTTGAACGCCCCTCGTAGCTAATATTAAACATCCTCAAATGAATTTCTGCTTGAAAATGAAATGGGATATGAACATATTAATTGACATTAATTTGGCATCAAGAAAGCTTGCTAATCTGTTGTGCTTCATTTGTGCCGGGAAAACTCTTTCTTTATCTTTCTCCCTATTATAAATATACTCAGTAATCTAAGACACGTCTGAAGTTTACATCTCTAACGTTATCCCGGAACTATGATACTAGCAGATACAAGAGGCCTACAGCTACCATTTTATCTCTGTCCAAACTACATATCTACATAATCACATAGCCATCTCAGACTGTGCAGCTGTTTGGTATCTCAAAGCAGACTTGATTCTATCATGTCTGACTCTGTATGATTCTCTTATCTATAAAAAAAAAATACAAAGGGCAAATTTACATCACACCGTGCTACTGTAGCTTCAGCCTCAGACTGCAGATGTGGCCTAAAAAAAATCTAAAAATCCTAAAAAAAAAAAAAGCATAATTCAATTCAATTCAATTCAATTTTATTTATATAGCGCTTTTAACAATGGTCATTGTCTCAAAGCAGCTTCAC
>JAOVVB010000001.1:31485883-31498078 GCA_028570985.1 Heterobranchus longifilis
GAAGGAAACGGAGACATCAGTTTTCGTTATTTTACAAAATCTGAATATATTCAGTAAATGTATGAATTATACTCAAATGATCAAATCCAACTATGAAGCCTGATTTAATTGGTACCATCTAACATTTTATTTTCTATTTATTTTACGTTTTGCTGGCGAAATACATTTTAGGCAGAGACGTCAGCTTGGTCTTGTTGATTTGTTTTAAAACCCCCAATACAGCCAATTCCCCCATCAGCGAAACCGGTTTGATAACTTCAAAACACTTAATTTTATTTTCCTTGTATTTTTCTTGCTTTTATTACTAATTTACAACATAAATTTTGGAAAAGGGCTTCAAGGCCTCCAGTAACAATTCTTACTGAATACTTGACTATATGCTATATTCTTACTGTAGTTTGGCTACTTGGTGCAACAATAAACAAATTCTTTGGGGAACCCACTCTTATGCATGAAACATAAAGTTGCCTGTGAGAAAAATAGGATGATTAATTAAGGTCTTTCGATATGAGGAGATATTCATTACTAATCTATCAGTAAATAAATTAAAGAATAACAAAAACTTGTGTGTGTGTGTGTGAGTGTGCATGAGTGTGTGAGTGTGCATGAGTGTGTGTGTTACACATGTCCATTTTATGCCCATTGCAATGCAAACACTGCAGCATTACATTTTTTTTCACTTTCACATTTTTTCAGAGCTGAACCACATTGTGGTTTTACACTTTCAGCGTCATTTTACACATTTCACCTCTTGTTCTTCTTTTGCATGTATCACCCAGAATACGAATTCCTCCAACTAGTCCCCTCTTAAAAGAACTTGAATAGTAAGATTTCATGATAAACACAGGGCAGCTAAAAAATTTTATTATACAGCTTAAATACGTTTTTCTCAGCTGAGGTTTTTAATGAAACTTGATACAATTGTAGCAGGAGGAGCTGGGGCCTCATTAGTTTTGTTATCTTTGTTAGATGGGTTGCCTTATCTACAACAGGCTGCCTGAAGCACCGTGTATATATAACATGGTGTATATATATATACACACACTGCATATATGGAATGAAACCTGAGATAGTTACATATACGCACTGAATGACGCATAGATAGTATGCGCGATCCCTTGCGCCATCTGCTGAGAGAAATGAGAATCGCAGGTTGGAAAAGGCAGGAAACGTCATGCCGCCGCACAGCTGTCAGGAATTTCGCGT
This sequence comes from Heterobranchus longifilis, assembly GCA_028570985.1. NCBI lineage: Eukaryota > Metazoa > Chordata > Actinopteri > Siluriformes > Clariidae > Heterobranchus > Heterobranchus longifilis. The sequence goes on from JAOVVB010000001.1 coordinate 31,487,090, forward strand.
AAATAAGAGCAAAATAGCTTTATACTTGCTTTTACTGGTGCAATTTTGAAAATGTAAACATGCAGGGTGATTAAGCTCACAGATCTATGAAAAGTCATGAAAGGAGGGTTCTGGAATTTGATCGAGTGTGAAGTATTTTTTTTTTTCCCCATTGCGGTCAAAATGACTGGTGCTCGGCGCTTCTAGTGTTAAATCACCTTTCTCTTCATTCTGATGCTCGGTTTGCACTACAGGAGATCATCCTGACCATGTCTATATGCCTAAATGCATTCAGTACGTTTTCCAACATCTAAACTCCAAAAAAAAAACTGTAGGAAAATCTACAGTTACTGTAAGTGCTTTGCGGTTTCTATACTAGAATCCCCTTTCTGTTTTGGTAAAGATAGTTTTTTTTAATCCATATATGTATAGCTTTCCCTGAATCATGAAAAAGTCAGATGAGGATCTCTCAAATGCTGCTACGGCTCTACTTCTGTGCAGACATTTCTTCGGAGTACATCACACACAAAAAATGGAAAATATATGACCTTTAAGTGCCCTTTAGGTTTGCTACACTTCCTATCTAAGAGTGTATGTTTGAAGCTGCTGAAATTATATAATACACTGTCTGGCCAAAAAAATCACCATTTCGGAAGGGTCAAATTATTGAAATGCATCGAGCAAAGAAAACAACTAAGGAGTTAGGAAGGATAGTGCTGGAACATCGACTTTGTGGAAAAAAATGTGGGTGGAAAAAATCATGAGTGCAGATCACTTTAAGTGCACTGCTCGGTAAAAATGCACTGCAACAGTAAAAAAACATAAGTATGTTTAATAGTGAAAGTAAGAGCATTTGCCTATACACAGTGTGACGAGAATTCACAAGATTGGGACTAAGCATCTTTGTGACCGTAAGAAAACCACTTGTTAGTGAGACTCATCAGAAAAAGGCTGCAATTTGTTAGAGAGTATAAATATATTTTGGAGCGATGGAAAAAGGTCATGTGATCTGATTAGTTTAGACTGACCCTATTCCAGAGTGATGGGCGTGTCAGGGTAAGTAGGGAAGTGCGTGAAGCGATGCACCCATCATGCATCGTGGAGGCAGTGTTATGACCTGGGGACGTTCAGTCGCTCAGGTCTAGGGTCAGCAACGTTGTGTGGCATTAAAATTAAGTCAGCTGACGACCTGAATGTACTGAATGATGAGTAGGTTCAAAGTGGTTCTGGAAGCATGAGAAATCAATTTCACACATGAACCAGCCACCGCGTTGTGGGCTGAAATCAAAGCTAAAGGTGACTGAATTAAATGTTAAGTGTGGACCTTTTTTATTGGCCAGGCAGTGTATGCGATACTCTATGAACACATCATCAGGTATTAGTATAATTATCTCTAGCCATGTAATCAGAGTTTCATTACATTTCCCCATGTTATGATATCTTAAACATCATAAAAAATACACAAAGTCCTATATGTTTAATCTCACTTACTATTCAATTTGTAATTCAAACAAGATCTAATCTTTTCATTCGACTTAATGCCAGCTGATTGTTGGAGATGTGCAAAGATTTTAGATAAAAATAGCAATTTAATATTTATTGTACTGTAAATTAGTATAATTACTTTTTTTTCCATTTAACAATATTATTTAACAAAAGTGTGCCTGATATAAAGATTATGATATAATTCCACATTCACTCAAGTGCTACATGTCTGGAAATCTCAATATTACTATCATAATCAGCATTTTGTTCATTGTTCTTTTAAAACCTGCATATTACATTAATATAATCTTTAATTTCTTGATAAAGCAAAAGCATCAACAAGCTTCTACTCACACAATCAGTGTACAGCCTTTCACCTACAAAATGTGCAGCCTCACCCGTTTTGAGCTGCAGATGGATGCCAGGAGCAGACTGCCAGGAAGCTACAGGGATGGGGACGGCCAACACCACGGGTGCGTGCTGTCTGAGGTCACTCAGGAGCTTATCAAAGCCATAGGAGGTCAGAGTCTCCACCACTGCTGCTGCCACAAACACTGTTTTCTCGCTCATGACGTAATATCCCAGGGTGACGTTGGAGGGTGTGCACACATCACGCTCCAGCTGAGACAAACACACAAAATCAGTGTTACATATAGCCGCAGTCGATGTGTGAACTCAAAATGGGTTTCTGGAGAACAGATTGAACCTCTTTGAATCAGCATGAATTGCTAAACAAAAAAAAATTCTGAATCAGTATGGATCATTTCTGAATTGCACAAAATCTGAATCAGTACAAATCAGGATGACTTTCTATAAAAATTCTAAATTAATACAAATCAGTACGAATTGTTAAATAGATCCAAATCAGTCTGAATTGATAAAAAAAAATCTGAATCAGTAAAGATCGGGCTGATTTTCTTAAAAAATCTGAATCGGTACAAATCAGTACGAATTGTTAAATTCAATTTTTCAATTCAATTTTATTTGTATAGCGCTTTTAACAATTGGCATTGTCCCAAAGCAGCTTTACACAAATAGATTAATAGATAGATAAATAGATTCGAATCAATCTCAACTGCATTAGTAAAAATCTGTATTAGTAAAATTCGGGCTGACTTTCTTAAAAAATCTGAATTCAGTACCAATCAGTCCAAATTGTTAAACAGATCAGAATCAGTCTGAATTGATAACAAAAAAAAATCTGAATAGGTACAAATCAGTACGAATTGTTAAATAGATCCAAATCAGTCTGAATTGATAAAAAAAATCTGAATCGGTAAAGATCGGGCTGACTTTCTCAAAAAATCTGAATCAGTACAAATCAGTACGAATTGTTAAATAGATTCGAATCAACCTGAACTGCTTAAAAAATCTGAATCAGTACAAATTGTTAAATAGATCCAAATCAATCTAAATTGCTAAAAAGAATCTGAATTAGTATTAATCAGTCTGAATTGTGTAATAAATCTGAACTTATCTGAATCAATATGAATCATGCTGAATTGCTTAAAAAATAAATCTGAATCTGAATCAGTTTCCATCTAAATTGTCTTAACCAGTTCAAATCATTCAGAATCAGTCTAAATCTAAGTCAAGCAGTCTGAATCATTCCAAATGTGTATGAATCAGTAAGGCTGGAGTAAGGAAGACAAGAGGAGGCTGGTCAAGTCAAGAGAGATAGGAAAATAGAGGAAAGTAAAGGAGAAAAGGACAGATGAGGAAAAAGACAGAAAGAGAAATGGAAGATAAAATGGAATAAAGAGTGAGCTACAGAAGATGGATGCATATACTGTATGGACTGAGAAAAATACAGAAAGTATGAAAAGAGATAAAGGAAGGAATATGGAGAGAAAGAGCAAATAAGAGAGACAGAGACAGTGGATATAACGTGAGTAAGAATTAAAAGATATGGGAAAAGGGAAAAGGTGAGGAGAAAGTAAATATCAGGGGGAAAATGAAGAGGTAGTACAAGAGGAGATACAAGACAGAAAGAGCAAAAGAGGGAGATACAGAGACAGGATGTAGAAACAGGTAGAAATGGAGAGAGAGAGAGAGAGAGAGAGAGAGAGAGAGAGAGGAAAGAGTGGGCGAGAGACAAACAGACAGCTCCAGAAGCAGCGCTCTCCGACAGCAGACAGCGCTAATTCTCGGGTTGAGTCACTCGCGTGGTGGGTAGAACAGACACTGACACTCTCTTCAACCCGTAATAACAACAATCTCCAGTGTCACACTCGTTTACCGTTATATAGAGCATTTTGCTATTTCCTGATCATTACCGATAGCTAGAGAACGACTCCTCGTTCGGGATCTGTTCAAATGTTCATAAGCGTTCAGTGCACTTTATAGAGTTCATTAAAACTGAATTATACAAGACAATTTTAGGTTTCATTTAGAGACTCTCAAAAAGCCTAATCATTTGTTGTCTATTAAATATCTTATACTGTAATGTGGATACGATGAACCTTAAATCTCATCGCTTAGGCTATTTGTTTTCATGAAGTTTCATAAGAGTAATATTAATAACTGTAATAAGTAAGTAAACCTTGGAGTTAGCGTTAGCCCAAAGTGCATTTGTTTCCTACAACAGCACATCCCGAATTATTTCATTTACATTTTTAACAATTGTCATTGTCGCAAAGCAGCTTTACACAATCAAAAGAATTATTTAAGTTTGTAACAATTGAAATGTCCTATTTATTAAAATGTGATATCATCCATTTATAGTTAAATTTAGTGTTGCAAAACATCAACAGACCAATTCCTGTAATCACTTTCATTATACCAGCTATTAACAACCATTTCCACATAAACTTACAAGATAAAAAAGTCCGTTAGCACTTACTCTTACTCTTAGGCCTGAAGCCTATCCTATCAGACTTGGGGCATGAGGCGGGGTACACCCTGGACAGGGTGCCAATCCATTGCATCTAGGGGCAATTTGGGAATGCCACTTAACACAATCAACATTTCATTGGACTGTGGGAGGAAACCAGAGTATCCAGAGGAAACTCACAAAGCACAGGGAACATGCAAACTCCATGCACACAGCCCTGAGGCGGGAATCGAACGCTCGACCCTGGAGGTGCAAGGCCACAGTGCTAACCACTATACCACCGTGCCACATAAAAGCCTATCATGTTAACCAAAAAAAAAAAAAAAACAATCATAAAATGCAAATTTTTCTGTCCTGTAGACTTTTTTTTGTGAAAGATCACAAACAATTGGGATATGCATTTCACTGTGACAATTATCTAATTATCTTAATCAATATATAAATAAATAATAATCTTAGCTTAAATTTTATAATGCACTAATGTTAGATGTAATGTTAAATGTCAGAAAGGTTTTTTTAAAGGAACAATATGCTTTCTTTCCATTTATTATTAATTGACCTTATGTAGAAAACCTGTGAATGATCTGTTATTATAATTTATAACTGAGTCCAACACATCACCTGCTCATGTAGAAACTTAGGCTCATTCAATTCAATTTCCCAGCAGCACAATGGACTATAAACTCCACCACATCATCACTTACATGACCCACTTTGCAAATCACTTTTATGCAATTACTAACTCAGCACACCTTTTAATTATATATTTCTTCATTTTGCCTTTATTTGTCACATATACATTACACATTGTACATTGCAATTCTTTCTTCGCATATCCCAGTGTAACTGGGGTCAGAGCGCAGGGTCGGCCAGAATACAGCACCAACTGGAGCAGATAGGGTTAAGGGTCTTGATCAAGGGCCCAACAATGGCAACCTGGTGGAGCTGGGGCTCAAACCGCCAACCTTAGTGCCTCAGCTCTCTGAGCTACCACCGCCTGTTTTTAATCATATCTCAAACTATCATACTGTATGTTGTCAATTATTTATTTTATCTTTACAGATCTCAGCCTCGGATTCCTAATACCGCTGTTCTGGGGTTGCCACATGTTTGATTCTCATTCACTTCTGCCTCAGTCTGATTGGAGCAGCCTGCTGAATTATTTTAGTGTTTCTTTATCAGTAAAACCTGCATTGCATCAAACTCAAGCCTCAGACAACATATTAGAACAAACCCACTAATATAAACCTGTGATTTGAACGACAGCAGCACTGGCGTCAGATCTGCTTTTATGATACTCTACGTGAAGAAGTGTAGTTGATTATGATGAAGTTTTCCATAAGGAACTGTTTTTTCGTTTGGCAATCACTGAAGGAGTGTATAGGGTCAGGCTTTGTATCATAACAAGATAAAGCTATTACTTTTCACGCATGAGAAAGGTGTTTGCACTTTTTTATGTTGTTACAAGTTGCTTTTTATCTTATTAACTTCAAAAGAGGAAAAGCACTGCATGAAAAAAACAGTGTATGTATTACAGTTTCCAGAACTGCATTTTTGACATGCCTGATAACTAAGATAATTGAGTGCCAGATGGTGGGTCTGGAGTGCAAGCGTCTGCTGGATATACTGCACTGTATAGTGTATGCTGGATATGTAAGAAATCATTTCTGAATATGGCTTCAGTATTTTGATATTTTTTTAAACTATAATTTCATTATAGATACATTTTATTTAGCCTTAGCTCCGTGATTGGTCGATGGCTCTTATGCATACTTAGAAGTGCTTTTATCTGTATCTATACAAAATACATATAGTGGTACCTCGGCATATAAACTTAAATTTTCATCTTAAGAAGTAAAATGTTTTTTAAGACTTTGCCTCGGCATACAAACGAATGAAACGAGCTGAACCGACTGCTGCCTATTTATGGTCGAGAGCCATTCAAAACTTGTTTGCGTCAGCGGAAACCCACGTGAAGCGAATAAAAAAAAATTTGTGTGTGTGTGTGTGTGTGTTTACATTTTGTGCAAGATTTAGTAAAGACATAGCACCATGTGTCCCAGGAATGTTAGCAAAGTTGGTAGCAAGCAGAAAACGGAGCCACTTTCAGTTTCATGTTTAAAGGAGCCGGTGCTAAGCGGAATAAGAGGTGCCTTTATGGCAGCTGGTAAGGTTAATTGAGGTTTAATGACTGTTTATTTCATATTTTACTACATTTACATCTTTTCTAAATGATTTGATTGTTTTTATATGCAAAAATATGATTAAAGCGTTGGAAATGTATGGGTAATGTTGGTAATATTTTCGGATATGCATTTACATTCATTCCTATGGGAAAATGCATTTAGCATTATAAATTCTCGTATTAAGAACTTGCCTCAAGAATGGATTAAATTCATGTGCCAAGGTAGTGCTGTACATAAAGAAATCTTTCCATCCAGCACCATAAAGCGTTCTCCAGTGAGCTCCTCTGTGGGAACGCTGATATGGAGCCCTACAACAGAGGATTTCCAGCTTTCAGAAAAGAATATAAGTATAATATATTTAGATTATAAAACAACCCAAAGAACCCTTAATAAGCACTTTTTTTCTGAGCTTTCCATCACTTCTCACCAAATTACAGTAGTTTTTTGTTTTTTTCTGGTCCTGTTGGTGTGAAATTCGAATAGAAAATGGATCAAAAGTATCAATTTCCCTCTGATTTTGATTCAGCAAAGACTAATAGGTGAGAAAACACCCTTCGAATGTGAGAAGATGCTGGTTTACACAAAGCTTTAGACAATTCCCAGATGCTTCCAAAGAGAGGAAATCGCTCTACATGTTCTCGCACGATGCGGAGAAGACAGCGTGTTCAATACAAACACTTCCCACACCACTGCCCACTCACCGCCCACCACACACTTCACCGTGAAACTACAATTCCCATGGTGCAATGGTGATACAAATCCAAATACACATCAGACCCTAAGTTTGATTGAAGCACTGCAGGGGCATATGCTACTGTAGATACAGGAATAGAACTTTAGTTTGAAATAAACAGCTTTTTTTTTTATTACAGGATGCGCATATGAGGTTAGGCTCTGTCTCCACGGCAACAAACTAATTTATGGATGGTTTAATTATTTCATTTAGTGATTTTTAGTGTAGATTTCTCACAGGGAGAAACGCTAAGTAGAGCACATTGGCTAAATTAATTACCTGGATGCGAATGTTTGAGTCATTAAAGGCCTTCTGTAGTGCCAGGGTCAGACCTTTCACCAAGCTCTGCCTCAGTCCACTCTCCAGATAATTCCTCTTCATCTGGATAGACAGAACTGAAGGAAAAAATCACACATACACACACACGCACAATTTTAAATAATAGGTCACTAAATACAAATACAATATTTCTGACATGCATCAGGTATAAACAGTATTATTTAATGAGACCTAATGAGACCTCATTCCAATTCCAAATTCTGTACATTATTTAACTGCTTATGTACACTTGCAACTGTAGATCAATGTATCCAAGAAAATAATTGCCTACGTCACAAGGAGGATGAATTGTTCTATTCTGATCAATAAACTTCAAAAGAAATGCCACTACCTGTGTAAAAAAAAAAAACACACATTTGGATGCTAAATTCATTTTGCCTGTCATGCATTCGCAAGAGCAAGCACTTTGCAGGGTGTAGACTCAACTCCAATGCCTTGACTCATAATTGACTAAATGTCTAGAATCAGTGAATCAACTCTTTTGGGATCAAATCCAACCACAAAAGCGCACTGATGACCTAACAGATAACTTAGATTAAAACTATGAGTTGCCTTCATGTTAAATCGGGACGTGTGATGAAATTTCTGGAGAATGAAGGCATAAAAGCAACTAACATTCAATATAAAAGACTTCAAGCACAGTACGTTGATGAGACTCTTAGAACATTCGAGGGTTCGAACATTTTACATTTTCACATCCGTGACGAGGTGGCTCGAAGCCCTCTGCAGTCGTTCTCATGAACATTCAGCGAGTGGAACACCTGATCCTTCACAATTGATGGATAACTTGTCACCAATTTGGGAACTGTACACACAATTGTTCACGAACACCACTTGCACATTACAGGAGCTCGACTGGGAGTTACAGTATTGCCACATTGCTCATACAGTACTGATCTCACTCCAAGCCATTTCCACATGTTTGGGTCATTAAAGGAGTTCCTGGGAGGCCGGCATTTCAGTCATGAAGCAGGCAGTCCGATCATCTGGCTTACTGAGAAAACATTCCACCTTGGTGGCATTTAAGCGCTAGTGAAACACTGGGATAAGTGCATTAGTGTAGGAGATTATATAGAGAAATTAAGGAAGTTTTTACTCTCTCTCATAACTGTGTTCTGTTATTCTCAACAGTCAAAAGTCCTAGTTTGACCTGAGGGCATAATTGCACCGTATCATAATATTTAAGTGTTGTTTTGGAGTATATATACAATATATTATCTGAGTGAAATTAAATAGTTGTATTCTTACTTAACCCTTTAATGTTCTGCTCAACTTTTTGGTAGAACACATTTTGAGTCACTATTTTATATGGAAATGTATGTTGAAAGTAACCAGATCAAGCCATCTCTACCACTTGGTTGAGGTATCACATGCTAAAAGAATCCACTACATGATGTTGTTTATTTAAATAGTCTGACTTTTTAATTGCTTTGTACCATATCACAATGCAAAAATATAGCAGTTTGTTTGACTTTTTTTTTTGTGTGACTACATTAATACTTTTACCATGAAGCAAAACCTCAAACAGTTGGAACAGGCCTATAGTGGGGACTGTTAAAAAAAACATTGACTGTTGTATATTACTGGCCCAAGAAATAAAACAGGCAAAGAAAAAAAAATACATTTTAGTACACATTTAAAGGTAGCAATTAAAAAAAAAAAAAAATTTGTCTAGACACTTTCAGTTTTAACTAAATTCGACTTTGAGTAATTATCTGTTCTTTTACTAAAGTACAATTTCCCTGTGTGTTTTCCATCCCTGCAAAAAATTTATGCTTGTGGGACATTTTCTTTACTTTTACGCTTTACATGGTCCCCACTTTCCTTGCATTTTGGTGTGGTAAAGGTCATGTTAGCACTATGCTTCACATTATGTCCTCTGTATTTTCTCTATGTCTAATCTGTCAGCCATTTGGACATTGGTGGTTCATTGGTAGGCTTCTCACATCCCAGCCAATGCCTCACACTGGGCCACTGGGGTTGCAGAGCACCCTCAGGTCTAGTCCAAAGACTCAATGACAATGGGAGAGTTGCTTCAGAAAGGGCATTCAGTGTAAAAACCTGAGCCAAAATCAAATGTGCAGAGTGGATGATCTGCTGTGGTGAGCCCTAATTGGAGTAGCTGAAAGAACAACAACATCTGGCAGATATTTAAACACCAGCGCCAGAATACTGCGGGATAGATGACGGTGTTTGGTGTGTGTGCACAGAAATGTATACTGAGTCTCCTTAGCAATGTTTGCACCAAATCATTTATAACACCCTCAATAGACTGGTTCTACTGGAAGCTGGACAAACTTCCATTTTATTTTTAGAGCATCATCTGTGAATGAGAAACATGCCTGTTTTTCTCTATGAAACTAGAAACAGTCAGCATATGCATGGTCATTTAACGTTTTTGAATCACAGGTTATTAAGATTAGGAGGTTAAAAACTATAGATGAACGGCTCCCATCCACTGCAACAGAAAACGCTCATCCTGTCAACCGGCATTCACGAGTTGAAATCTGATGATACCCACCCATGACTGGGAAAATGTATCCTGCTCTTAGGGGGAAGGGGTGGTATTTCTGCTCTCCCACATCAATCGTACTGACACTAGTGATGGGGGGGGTTGGAAAGTGCTTTCGTTTTGTGTGTGTTACGTCCCCCTGCCACTCCCAACAGTGCGTGGGCAGCAGTTTGTAAAAGATTCAGCTGGAGTCACATGTCTCAAAGGAGGCATGTGACAGCCTTTTCCCCAGTAGATAGCTTCTGGTTAATAGAGAAAGGTGCTAAAATGTAACATGTGCTGGGAATGTACTATGGCTGAATTAGACAAATCAAGTAAAACTAAAAAAGTATTGTATACACTTTATGCGTTAAATGTGTTTTTATTTCTGGTTCATCAGAACATAATCAGAATTTTTTACCCTGAACATTAAGCCTATGTATATTTAATAAACTGCTGTTTTTGCAACTGAGACTCAACATTAGTCATTAATATTTATTAGCAGACTGTCTGATGTTCATTAATATTGATTAGTTGACACGTTTGAGTGTCAAACACAACGTAGCTGTTGCTTCTCAACCTTACTTGTGATGTCTTTTTTTGTTATCAGGGTTGTACAACGTGTTGCTCTAATTATCTGCTGGTTGAAAATGTAAAATTATACAACAGTGCTGTTAAATTCCTAAATCTGATTGGTCAGGAGGTGTTTTAGCAGTTCACTTGTCTATAAAAGCAGTTCTGTCTTCAAAACACATCACATGTTTTCTTATTTTAATATGTTATTATACAACTATTACTGTAGTTCCGACTAAGTAAACTGATAGGACGAGAGGCTTTCCACGATCAATAACATCACTAGGACACTCAACTATACTCAGCAAAAAAAGAAACGTCCTCTGACTTTCAACTGTTTTTACTTTCAGTAAACTTAATGTGTAAATAT
>JAOVVB010000001.1:31500271-31510981 GCA_028570985.1 Heterobranchus longifilis
ATGGAAAACATTGTTTAAACCCTTTACAATGAAGATCTGTAAAGTTATTTGGATTTTTACAACATTATTGTTGAAAAACACAGTCCTGAAAAAGGGGCGTTTCTTTTTTTGCTGGGTATATATGTATCACTCACTGTCCCAGGTGTTCAACAATCGTTAATTACTGTTATTCATCAGCATGGGTGAAAGTAGGTCAGGACAGCCTGTAGTACTGTAGCAGCTGCCTGGCAAAACCCAACTTTTCAAAACCACTTGCACATAAGCAGCAAAAAAAGAATTTAAGACTAAGAATTTAAAACTACTTTCACCCCTGTGCTGATAACCAGCGCGACAGCATTCCCTCTCGTGTGATATTGCTTAATGATTTATAGTAAGAACTCATTTAGGCATTGTTCAGACTGCCAACTCAAATCTGATTTTTGGCATATCCAGATTGAAATCAGTTTGGAATTACATTGCTTTTATGTAGTCTGAACAGGAAAATCTGATTTTTTTTTTGCCAATCCGAATGAAATCACATCCAGAGGTGGTTTGAAATCAGATTCAGATCCGAAAGATATCAGGATCCCTGAAGATACGTCTCAGTCTTGATGCTCTACCTGCTCAAGACACAAACAACACGATCATGTGGTATGGACATGGATCCATGGTGAAAATGAATGGGGAGACGATGGAGATACATAAGTATAATTGTGGAGAACTTTAAGTTGATATGCTTTAGTTGGTCGTGGAGGGTCTTTTTCTGCTTTTGGCGCTATTACCTCTAAGGATGTAAAAGCAGCTTCCTTGAATGGCTAAATTAGTTGCTAAATTAACCGCAATTTCAGGAAGAACGTCTGGTTTAACCTCAGCATGGAAATGGAGAACAATAGTCCTTGGACAGAGGACAAAATGAAATATCTGAAAGCACTTTGAAGGGATGCATCAGTACAAGTGAAGCTAGAGGGAATGTACAGAAGCAGGGCAATCGTTACCCCTGCATAAGGCCTTAGAGGACATTTTGGACAAGCTGGTATAAAAAAAAAAGAATCAGTGGTAATGTCACTTCATTTGCCGTGAGGATCACAGCACTCAAACACTGATTATTTTCCTGTAACAGCACAACCTCAAAGGTTAATCCATTGCTTTAATCATGTCTTGAAAGAAATGAGCATAACACTCTTACTAAACAGTGTTAGTATGCAGCTGTTGGCCAAATATGGTGACAGATTATGTGACAGACAAATTCATTGACTTTGAGCTGCTAGTACAGAAGCTAGGATTCTTCTTCCTGCCAAATGCTGCTCCAGGTACGTATTTCTGTTTTTTTCTCCAATTCTGACTTAAAAAACACAAAAATTTCATGGCGAAGCCCCTTTAAGTTTCATCTACCCATTTTATGGGAGAAAAAAAAACTTGGCAGTAAACAGAAAAGCAATACGCTATTAAATAATGCAAATGAGTTACAGATCAATAAGCATGCACTAATTTGCAATAATGAAATACAAAGATATTGAGGGGGAATAAGGGTAATCGAGAAAGAGAGAGCGAAAAGACAGTATGGAATAATATTGAGATAAAGACGTGCATATAAACAGACTGAGAGAGAAATACCGAAAGGCAGATAAGGAGAGAGAGAGGAGCATGGATGAGACCTGTTGAAATTCAACATTAACCCAAGCCATATTTGGATTACGGGTTATCTTTAAAGCGGTTATTTAGTTGTGCGGATTCTAGAGGAATATTAATAAGGAAAATGTCATTAAACATAGTCTTCCTCGCATATATCTAAAATTAAATACAGTTTATCTTCATTATGATAATGTGTAATAACATCAACTTATGATTGCACTACTCAAAATATTAAGATAATTCCCATGTCACAGTCTGACTGTGGAGATCATTATGTTAAATGGTAGTTACTCAACTTAAATTTGTGAAAAGCTTTATATGGATAAAGCCTACTCCATTAAAGTGGCATGGTTGTATTCAGACTAAATAAACTAATACCCAGCTACACTACATGGACAAAACTGATAATTACTGAACTCCGGTGTTTCAATCAGGTCCCTTATCCCCAGTGAAGGGCAATCTTAATACGTCAGCATACCAAGACATCTTGGACAATGCTATGCTTCCAACTTTTGTACTCTACTCCAACATGACTGTGTCGCAGTGCACAAAGCAAGGACTATAAAGACATGGTTTGATTCAATGTGGAAGAACTTGATTGGCCCTAACACAGAGCCCTGACCTCAACCCCATCGAGCACCTTTTGGATGAACTGGAATGGAGATTGCAAGCCAGGCCTTCTCGTCCAACATCAGTGCCTGACCTCATAAATGCTCTACAGAATGAATGGGAACGAATCCCCACGAAACACTAAAAAATCTTGTGGACAGCCTTCCAAGGAGAGTGGAAGCTGTTATAGTTGCAAAAGGAAGACCAAGTCCATATTGAAGTATATGTATTTGGATACAATGTCATTGCAGGTTTGGCTAAATACTTTTGTCCATATAGTGTCCAGTAGCTTTGCTGATATGAGATTGAAGGAGCAAACTCACCTGTTCGGACCAACAGCCTCTCTGTGATGTTGCATGATGGAGGTGAACTCTCAGTGGTGGTGCTCTGCTCAGTAGTTGTGGTTTTAGATGTAGCTACAGTGGAGCTTTGAGTTGTTGTAGTTGGCAAAGCAGTCGTTGTCGGTCGTGTGGTCGTAGTCGTAGTAGTAGTAGTTGTTGTTGTAGTAGTAGTTGTAGTTGTCGGTGTTGTCGGAGGCATCGTCGCAACGGTTGTGGTTTCGGCAGTGGTCGTGGTTGGAGCTTTTGTGGTAAGAACCTCAGTCGTCAAGGGATTCGTACTGGGCAGAGTCACAGTCATGTCAGTCACAGTTAAGGGCGTGGTCGTTGTGGTGGTCACCGTGGTGAGCTGGAGGCTGTCACTGGTCACAGTATCAGGGTTTGGCGGGTTGACTGAGGTTTTTCCAAATTTTTCTGTCCCTGAAGAAGTACCACTGGATAGCTCGGTAGAGGTGGAGGTGGAGGATGGACTGGTCACATGATCTGTGCGAGAAGGTTCTGTCTCCTCTACTGTTAAGTTAGTGGTACCGGCTGCCGTGGGAAGGCCTGGGCTAGTAGATGGAGTCTCTTCTGGAAGAACAAAAATTGTTTGGATATTCATTGAAAGCACATGCAGTTTACTTTTTGTGATTCTATCATGCGAAAGGAGAAAGTATTTTGAGCTCATACAGACCTTCGAAGATTTTTTTTGTTTTTTTTTAACAACACAAAGTTACAGTTTATGCAATCCTGATAATGTGCCTTCTTCATTATCTGTAATGAAGAAGGCACATTATAATAATTTCCATTATTCGGTTCGAAAACCTAGTGCTACTGCCAGTTCCAAGTCGGTTCAATAGCAAACCTCCTAAGAAATAGGTTTTGTTTTTCCATGGGCTAGAGAGTCACGTCATTACGTCACTGTATAAGTTTGTGTATGTCTCTATTTTCCCAGCAATGCTAGTGACAATGCTAGCGGCCAAAAAAAATACTAATGCCAAAACATGCTAGTGACAACCACAACAAAAACAATAAGCGCCAAAAAAAAATGCTAACTTTCAGAATAAAAGACTTAAGGACATGCTGTTATAGGAACATAATCCACAATAACATATAATAAAAAATAATAATCTGGCGGGAAATATTCTAATCACAAACAGGGATTTTCAAATATCTAATAACTCCAACTACAAGAATCTAGCTTCTATTTTGTAAATGGAGTTGAATGGTTTTAAATTATTTATTTTTGATTTCCAGCACAAATTAAACTATTTTTATTTGATTTATCAACCAGAAACCATGTTTTAAAACTCCCTGATTGTGACTTTAAAGGTCAATGTCTGAGGCACAACTAGGGGTGTCATGAACATTCACACGAGATGACAAAGAAGAATGAGTCATGACAAAGCGAATCACATCGAACACATGACGATAATGACTAGGGTGATCACCATACAAGGGCTTTCAAGCATGATCACGATGATGGACACGACGAGGACAAAAGCACAGACGACAACATCAAGTCGGGAAAATTTCTGCAAACAAAAGCATTTTGATCACAGTTAACCTCACACACACTGAAGCGCACATATTTATCTCACATCCACGATGCAGTGTCGGTACCTGACACGGTGCTTAACACACTCTTGGTTGGGGCTTGTGGAGCTTTAGCTGGTGGATCCTCCTGGATTTTGTGATTGGTAAGATTGTAAGCGTTTGCGTGAGGAGAGGCAGGATACTGCACCAGCGAGTCCGAGTTGGCCCTCACTGTCAGCACGGAGGAAAAGACAGCCTGCTCTCTGGTGCTTGACACTGCCTCTGCTGGTGCAGAGTGAGATTGCAGGACAGAATCTTCATCTTCTTTTAGCGGAAACAGAGACGAGGAAACATTTGAAGACCAAGTGGGACTTGGCGATGTAGCAGAGCGATTCGATGTTTCGATCTTGCCTTCATCTGGAGAAACAGAAACAAGATAATAGATAAAACATTGACTCATTAGTCAATATGATTTTGGGATTGTGTTCAGTTACAGTTACAGACTGATTTATAAAAATTTTTGTTGTTGTTTTTTAAGAAAGTTAGCACTTCCAAAATACTATTCCATGTCAACCTAAATACTAAATATTTCCTGTCGCAACATTTCTTAAAAAATGTATATATAAAAAAAAAAACGTTCTCATATGAACTATACAAATATATAGACACCAAAGCTATTGAAAGTCAGGACAACATTATTTTTAAAAGTTAGAATGACTTTGATAAAATGACTTTGATAGAATGTCATAACGTTGAATGAATGCCCCAAACACAACGTTTCAAATACAACCTCAAAACAACGAAATTTTTACCTTAATTTGGAGCATTTAGCATCCATTCATGCAATGTCCGACCACATCCATAATCCCTTGAGTTTCTAGCAGGGTTTAGAATTCTGATCGGAAATTGGGACGGAGACAACAGCTTCCTATAAAAACAGTGCATGTATCTCATGTCATGCATCTCCTTGTGCTGTAACGTTACCTTTTAGTGATTTTCTTTATTAGTTTCCAGGACACTCTACTGTAGTAGAGTGTTTCCTCGTGGTCCACTGGTAAGCAGGCACCACACTCACTGCAGCAACTCGATTTCAAGTCCTGCTCAGGCTGTTATTTTGGCATTATTTTGGTTTTGAAGTCATTTTTTGCAGCATTATCTTAGGGGCATTCGTTCAATGTTACCCCATCACCACGTAGTCAATGTTGTTCCAAGGTCATTTCATCAAAGTAATTCTAACTT
Organism: Heterobranchus longifilis; assembly: GCA_028570985.1. Classification (NCBI taxonomy): domain Eukaryota; kingdom Metazoa; phylum Chordata; class Actinopteri; order Siluriformes; family Clariidae; genus Heterobranchus; species Heterobranchus longifilis. The sequence goes on from JAOVVB010000001.1 coordinate 31,505,584, forward strand.
TCAAAAACAACTTAATACCAACATAACATCATAGGTTGCCAAATTAACGTCAGACACCCTTATCCAGAGAATTTTTTTTTTTTTTTTTGTCTCATTATACTCATTATAAAGATTGGTGCCATTGCTTGGACCCAACTTGCTCAAGGACCCAACAGTGGCAACTTGGTGGTGCAGGGGTTTGACTTCTGATCAGTAATCCAACATCTTAACCACAGAGCTACCCCTACCCCAATGGTAGGAAATGAGAAGCTTTTGTCTTGTTTAATTTTGCCTAAAAGCAATGTAAACTTGACAATGCAAATTAAATGCATAAACAATATTTAATGCACTCTAAATGTATATTATGATAATGTTGAAAAATGCAATAAAGTAATACTTGACTCTTGTACTGAGGATTTTAATAAGGACTGAGATAAACAGTTCAGAATTTGTTTTCCGTTCCCGTGCATAATGCCTAACTCTTATATTGAAATGTGGAACCGTTTAAAATATGATCAGCATAAATCTTCAGCATTGTGAAAAGCTCATGAGTCAAAATAGCCAGAGATGAAAAAAAAAAAGAAAAGAAAAGAAAAAAAAACAGTAACGTGAATGTAGGTTTGTTTTTTTAGGCCGTATGGACGACAGCCATGCAATCACATAGTATTGCGGTGTCATCTTACACACAATTACACACATACTGGTATATTAACGTCATCCTGTACTTTAAAAATCACCTTTACTGTGGCAGAACAAAAAGGATAATATTCTAGTGAACCTCCAACTACAGAAATGGTGATTAATGTCAGAGAGTCACTGCAGCCCAGGACTGTGTCAATGTTATGCTCCTCAAGATAGGAATCAAATAAAAGGCAACGACGGCCTATTAATCACTGCATTAATCATCTCCGAATGACTCTCCAACACCGAGGTGACAAAATCAGCAAATGGCGTGATTTTTCTCTTCCCTGAAACGAAACGAGAAAAAATTAATAATTCACTGTGGCTACCGGGAGACGCTAGCATTAAAAGTCTCTAGCGAGTGTGTGGGCGTGCGAGTATGTGTCGGTATGTCATCACAGGTCATGTTGAAAGCCTTTTCTCCAACCGACAGCCACCTGTTCTTACAGTTCGAGCATATGGGGTTTCCTGAGAAAGGGACAGCAAGAGAAAGGCAGGGGTCGTGAGATGATGTGGAGAAAAATAGCACACGAGCGTACGCCTCGGCTCAAGAGAACATTACTACCAGTGTCCCAGAGGCTGTGTTGCTACCGTGGCGAGGACATTTTAGTATGCTGACCCCAGCACTGAGAAGATTTATAAAGCTTTTAATGGTTCCTGGAGCAGGCATGGCTTTCAAATGAGGCACCGAGCTGAGCCAATCAAAAGCTACCTCCAGACACAGCAGAGTGATTCCATTGGCTGCCTTGTTTCCACACTCCAAGTTGCAGTCAGACTTTTAGCCTGATCTATATAAAAAAGGACACTGAGTTGTTTTTTTTATTCCTGCTAATGACCCTGTGAGCAAGAAGAGTTTGGGAATCCATCGCTCATGTAAATAAGGATCAGTCAGATGGTAAGGCCTGGAGCTTTAACAGGATAGGCACAGGTGGTGATGGGGGATGATGGGTAATGGGCCAAAACCAGTAAAAATCCACGAGAAGGCCGTACACGAAAGGCTAGGCATGGCATCGCACCATTCCAACAGGATGTCTATTCATAGGACCCCATCTGCTTTTAACTGCGTCTTCGTGGGGCACTGACTGCAGTCCACCTGCCCTTCATCAGAGACAAGCCACTCGAGATGCTTTAATCGAAAGCATAAATGAAGGATTGTGCTCTTGCTTCCCATTCCAATCAAATACAGAAAATCCCAATAAAATTCCAGACTGACCGAAGCACTCCGTTCTATCTCTACTTGAAGATGATGTCCTTGTTCTACCGAGAAGATTAAAAATCCAAATGATGTCCATCAACTTAACTCTCATCATTCTTTTCACTGCAGAGAGAAAGATCTCAATGTGCAATATTCATGTCATATTAATGCGATGTTAAAAAATATATCGAATACAGCATTTTCATGGAGTCATCTTGGGTTGAGCTGACAGCTGCTGAGCTGTGAGAGTAGACGGCGAGTTAAATTTAGGTTATAAAAATCACAGCATTAGGTTGAACAAGCTGAAGCATAAGGCGTAGGCTGAACAGACACAGGATGAGTCGCTGATGATCCCTGATGATGACCAGCGCCATTGTGCCTTCAGTAGTCCGACTCGCTGTTAGTCATCATGAACAAAGATTTATACTATTTTTACGGTTACGTAAGAGGTGGCGTTTCTGTGACATTGTCTTTTTAGGGGTTGACACATCTTTAACACGATGAGATTTGCTATGCAGCATTTAGGCTATGGAGAAATAATGGTCTGTTTGGGATGTACCGTAGGTGTTACATAAGGTGTCCACAAGGCCACAAAAAAATCCTATTTGACAAGCAGGAGCTGAACTACAGGGTGTCCTGATTGCATCCTCACCTTTGTACAGACCTACTGTAAATATGATGCAAGTTTTATTAAGTGGCTTAGTGGTAGGTTTCTTGCCTGCCAGGCAGAAGGCTTCAGTTCCCACCCAATTCCCAAACCCAGCCACTGTCCCAAGCCCGGACAAAATGTGAGGGTTGCGTCAGGATGGGCCCCCGGTGTTAAACCTACGCCAGGTTTTGTGAGGATTGAATGAGGGAGCAGCCGAAAGACCAACAACTCACTCTCACACTCCATATGGCTTATCCTGTACAGGCATGCAGGGGGCCCGGACCCTATTCCAGGGAACTCGGGCACAAGGCAGTGTACACCCAGGACAGAGTGCCAATCCACCATAGGGCACACAAGCACACACACCACGAGGAATTTGGAAACTCCAATTAGCCTATGCTGCATTACTTTGGACTGTGGAAGGAAACCAGAATACCTGAAGGAATCACAAAAAGCACCGGGAGAACATACAAGGGGATTGAACCCTTAAATCTGGAGATGTGAGTCCACAGAGCTAACCACTACACCACCATTCCAACTCAGTAAAAAAATACTTGCAAATAAGCCCATTACTCCAAAAAATAGAATGTGAGATTTAAGAGGTTAAACTTGAATGGTTTATCAGAGTTCATCTAAAAAATAAAAAAAAACTACAATAACACTACTAACATCAAAAAAAACATCACCTGGTCTTTTTATGGTCAGATTTTTTGGGGCTTCCACTAATTCCTTGTATGGGGAGAACGGTGGCTTAGTGGTTAACAGTATGCCCTGCACCTCCGGAGTCCGGGTTCGATTCCTGCCTTGGGTTCTGTGTGCATAGAGTTTGCATGGTCTACCTGTGCTTGGTGGGTTTCCTCCGGGTATCCCGGTTTCCTTCCACAGTCCAAAGACATGGAAATTAGACTTATTGGCATGTGAAACTTACCACGGTCATAAAATGTGAATACGGACAATGGTTGGACTACAGAGGTTCCTAGATGGATTTCTCCAGGGAGTTTCCAGTTTCCTGTACAACAACTTAAATAATCCTTAAGGAGCCAGCAGCCATGTACCCAACAAACATCAGAAATGCCTGAAGGTGAAAATGATGATTCATTCACATCAGAATGAAGCAGCCCAGAAATGAATGCAGGCCCTGGAGCAGATCTTCAGCTTCACACTAAAGCATTTTTCTTTATCTGTAATATATTGTTCATTTATTTGATCTGTGTGAGATGTAATGTAACACAGCAGTTCGGTCTTCACTATTCCAAGAGGACTAACAACCGTCTGAGGACACGGAGACGATTCAAATCAGAACTGAGCTCGGATCCTTCAGTAAGTCCCACACATACAAAATCCACAACCCGCCCCCGTGAGCGTTTTTAGATAATGCACACAGGAAAAGCACGGTGGGAGCAAGAGACCACGTCTCGGTGGGACTGTGCGGTGACAGCGCTGGTGGCACATAGAGGAGCGATTATAAAGCGTAGGCCCGAAGCTTTGATCGCTATCTGCGTTTCCATGCTCTGTTCGCTGTGTCACGTACTGACAGCTCCCAAATCCACTCAGTGCACTACTCCTGTCTGATATAACTATCGTGTTTTGTTTATTTATTTTATTTTTTTACAACCTCTCTTGTCATTACCAGGCAATAACAACATGTGTATTAGCTCGGCATCGTGATTCCAGCAACGCTGACAAGAAAAACAAGCCGCATTTAAATGTATGCTAATTTAAAAGACTGCATTCAGTTCATTCCTCAAAGCAGTCTCAAGGAACAGGCTGTCTGATTTCTTACCAGATGTCCTCTTTCTACCTTCCAAACCTGGCTGTATACCATAGTTTATTTACCTCGGAATATTGGAAGGAATCATAACAACTGTGGTTTAATCTCATCCTGATTTTTATTTAAATATAAAAAAAAAAAAACATTTCAAACCCAATCTCTAAGGAATTTTTATTCTACCAGTGCTGTAGCCATACGGACTAAAAGTCGGAGAGAAACTAATTAGCTCTGCAGGGAAGAATGTCCTTCTTTGACCCTGTTTACTCCCAATTAATTTCTGCGGCTTATGTCTGAAATACAGTACTGTGCAAAAGTCTTAGGTATCCTGTTCAATTATTTATTTATTCATTTAGTTTTGTACAAACCTTTTATACATGTTTATTTTATGCCTTCATTATTAAGTAAGTACAAAAAAAGAAAATATTTCTGATTTTAAAACATTAGTATTTCAGCAAAAATTTCAATCTTACAGGAAAATATCTCTAGGCCGGAAAAAAGGAAGCAGCATATTATTTAAAAGATTAGTTTACAGAAATGAAAAAAAAAATGTTTCTGGGCTTTTTATAAAGCAGGTGGCACGGTGGTGTAGTGGTTCCCAAATTGCCCGTAGTGTCTGAGTGTATGCATGTGTGTATGCCCTGTGATGGACCCTGTATACGGAATGAAGCGGTATAGATGGTGAGTGCTCTACAGCAGGTATTTGCATGTTCCCAAGACTTTTGCACATTACTCTATTTTAAAAAATAATACAATGGCCTCTGAGTGGCGCAGTGTTAAAATGCTCACCATATCATCCGGAGATCGTGAATTCAATTCCCAGGTGATGCTGTAACCTCTCGCAGCCGGAGATCTAGAGAGAGCTGATTGGCCGAGCTCTCTCAGAGGGGAGGGATGAGAGGTACTTGCGCTCCCACATTAATTACGGCTCTAATCAGCCAATCAGGGGCGTCTGTGAGCTCGCGCAAGCGGATAGCGCTGTCCTCCGAGCGTGTTACTCCGCCCCTAACGGTGCGTGAGCGAGCAGTTCGAAAAGATGCGGTCGGCTGGCGTCACGTGGTTCGGAGGAAACACGGGATAGCTTTCGTCCTCCCGACTGAGTGGTTGTGGTAGCCTTGATGTGTGT
>JAOVVB010000001.1:31511081-31527200 GCA_028570985.1 Heterobranchus longifilis
ACGCAAGCGGAAGGAGCGGATAGCGCTGTCCTCCGAGTGTGTTACGCCGCCCCCAACGGTGCGTGAGCGAGCAGTTTAAAAAGATGCGGTCAGCTGGCGTCACGTGGTTTGGAGAAGACATGTGATAGTCTTCGGCCCTCCTGACTGAGTGGTAGTAGTAGCCTAAATTTGAGAGCCCCCTAGTGACGCGGAGGAATTGGACACGACTAAATTAGGGAGAAAATTGGGGGGGGGACTACAGTGTTTCCTAAGGAAACTCATATAGTTTGGTGTGATAATTATTGTCCAAAATTAGCATATTCTAAAGTGTTTTATTTCACTTACACTACAGAATTACAATCACTTACAATTAAAATTACAATTCATTACAATTCTATTTCTTAATTCTTATATAATTATAATAATCATAATAATTTCTACTTATGTAATGTGCTGAGGAAATTACATTACATTCTTCACTTGTTTTATTTTAAATTTATTAAATTTAATTCGTTTATTTAAATTTTTATTAAATACACGAGCTTCAGATCAGTATTCCAGAGCCCTGACTACTGAGCCACACCTGCCCCGTGATGCAAGCACCCCCGGATACAGCTGTGAATCATAGGTAGATTGTTGATTGGATACCATTTTAGTTCGATTCGCGTCATTAGCACTAATGTTAATTGTCTAATTTGTCTTAAGCAACTATATCTCGTACAGGTTTTAAGTATGTAAAACTACAGTACTAAAGTACTTAAGGATTGGCACCCTATGCAGGGTGTACCCCGCCTCGTACCCTAAGTCTCCTAAGATAGGCTCCAGGCCTCCTGCAACCATGTGTACAGGATAAGCGGTATAGAAGATGAATGAATGAATGGCTAACTTGTGTTGCTAATTGTTTCTCATACAAAGCATAAACCTTCCTTAGTGTTAAGCTCCACACTCCAGTCCAGTAGGTGGCGGTATTGCATCAGTCTGCAAAAGCTATACGTTTTTCAATTTTAGACCATTTAGTTTACCAAGATAATTTTAAAAGCATGAATCGACTCTGAATCTACAGCTCCATTCCTGGACAAAACAAAGTGCTAACACCAGAGACTCCTTCCACAAAGGGTAGTGTACTTACAGAAAGCATCGCTGTATAAAAAAAAATATATTTTTGTTGTTGTTGTTAAATGACAGCACATTTTTACTCACTTTATTAGTTCATTCGCTGCTACATGTGAATGTTCTTTTTTAGTTGCAGTACAAACGTAAACAAACACAACCATATAAGAATGATACACATGAACTATGATTAACAGAAAGAACAGACACAGGCTAACAACACAAAGAAAGGAAAAAGCCAGAGTGTTATACAATAATGTGTGACTCAAATGTGACTAAGGAGCAAATATGACAAGCGCAAAAGTAACCAGACAGTAGCCACGTTTACATGGACAACACTTTTTAATTTTAAATTATTCCGATTAGAGATTCCAACTTAACTTTTTACATGAATGCTGATCTGATAAGATGTGTGTTTACATGCTCAAAGCTTTTAATCAGTGTAATCTATGATTTGTTAGATGCTTTGTGTGAAATGTGAGCCAATCAGCCAATGCTTTTCTTCAGCCATGGATAAGAGTCTGAAGTAACTCAAGTGGGAGTGTTTGTTCTTACAGAGTTTTAGCAAAACCTTGTCACATCACCTAATTTTACCCCCATGTGTACAGAAAGGATGTACACTACATGGACAAAAGTATTTGGCGAAACCTGTTAATCAGTGATTTTAGGTGTTTCAATCAGGTCCCTCATCTCCAGTGAAATGTAATCAAGACATCTTGGACAATGCTATGCTTCCAACTTTGTGCCAACAGTTTGGGGAAGGCCATTTTCTATTCCGAAATGACTGTGCCCCAGTGCACCAGGCAAGGACTATAAAGACATTGTTTGATGAGTTCGGTGTGGAAGAACTTGACTACTGGCCCAAACACAGAGCCCTGACCTCAACCCCATTGAGCACCTTTGGGATGAACTGAAACAGAGATTGTGAGCCAGACCTTCTCGTCCAACATCAGTGCCTGACCTCATAAATGCCTTCCAAGAAGAGTGGAAGCTGTTATAGCGGCAAAAGGGGGACCAACTCCATATTGATGTGTATCTATTTGGATTTGGATGTCATTGCTGGTTTGGCCAAATACTTTTGTCCATATAGTTGATTTATTCCAACAATTGAGATATGATCAGATCGAGGGTTTACGTGGCTAATATTTAACCACAGAATAGATTATTACAGGTTTACACCAGCCCTTTCTCATTTCCATTGTAAATTCATTATGATTAGGCCAGATCAGGTCAGACTTCTCCGACTAATGTGTTTTTACATTATGTGTTTTTATTCCGACTGGGCTATTATTCCCATTATTAGGGGGGATTTAGCGTTCATGTAAATGCACCTAGTGTCTATTTCCTTGATGCAGAACATACAGTATTAAAACTTTATAAAATGGGCAGTGAGACAGCCACAAGAGACCAAATGCTAGAGAGTTACTGGCTAGTGTGAAAGCAGGGTTATGATCTCATTCTCTAAGCTGTACAAGAGGGATTTGGTCTGGGTTCAGAGGAGGGCTGTGCAATTTATAACTTCTAAGAACAAACTACAAATCTTGTGTTTTGTGAGAATTCTGGTCATCTAAAGGGTTCTAGGTAAGCTTTCTGTCACTATGCCTGTCTTCCATGGCCAGGAGGGAAGGATGGCGTTATGACCTCCCTTGTCTGCCAGAGTGACATGAATTAACAGTACCTAATTACGAGTGTCTGTGAACTCATCTAACATGAAACTCTGCCCTTTTTATTGCAGAGTATGTTAGGATCCAAAGATGGTGGCGTGTCAACAGTTCACCCGCTGAATCTCGTTGTACCCGTAGAAAGACAATAATAGTGTATAATAATAGTATTACCGTTCTTGTCGTATGAAGTTAAGGCAGATTGTCTGGCAGTTTGCAAGCAGTTGGCAGCTGGATTACATGTTTTAGATAAAGAAAATTGTGCAAGATGAAGAATTGATCTGATTTTTTCCCTACCAGCATTACTTAATTCCCACCCGTCGTTAGGGCAACCCCCATTAAGACTAAAACTACCAACCAGGGAGGACAAGGACTATCATGTAACGCTGACCGATCGCGTCTTTTCAATCCGCTCGCTCATGCACCATTGGGACACTCAGAGGATGGAGCTATCCACTCCTTTTGCTGTCCTGATCTCAATCAGCCTCTCTCCAGGCTGGGTGACAGATTAGCTGCAGGGCCCCATTTCGACAAAGTTAATATTTAAAATATTTTTTTAAGCTTGCAAATAAAATATCAACGCTGTCGTATGGAATCCAAAAACATTGTCCAAAAACATGTCCAAAACAGAATTGAAGATCCAATAAACCAAAGAGGGTTAGTCACAAGCGCTTAATACTTTCCATTGGGTAATTATTTGTAAAACCCACAAACAGATGTAAAGGCTGACCAATAGCATTCATTTATGAAAATAATAACCACATTTGGCCATATGCTGTTCCTGCATGACAACAAAAACATTTAATCTGTACATGTCATGATTTTGCCCTCTCAGCATGTTCCCAGCACATTTACTTTGCCATGAATGCTGGTTTATTTTCAAATCACAGACTGTAGGGTTCACTACCCTAGTGTGTCCACCTGTTCTGTGTTAACCTTTTGATCAGATGTCTGTTTATGCTGTTACACTGTTAAGTCACTCAATAAGCCCACTGTTTCCTAGTCAATTACTTCCTGTTGTGTGTATGTGACCACAAATGAGTTCTGACCTCTTCCACAAAACTGTATGATTATTAAATTGCTCCAAAAGATACCAAAAACGTTTGGCCAAAACATAGTGTTGGTGATGATTTTATTGATTGTTTTTTTTATGTTATACATTTAATACAGAAAATGTGTGAGCCAAAGAAGCTACTTAGTTTATGCAACATGAAAGTGACCAATCTTGCTTCTCTGAAAAATGTCAAGTTGCTAACTTTAGCCGTTTTGGAGAGATAATTTTACATGTGCCCTAAATATGGCCATTTTTCAACTTTATACTGTCTCGCTTCAAACAATAATCATTTAAAATGTGTATTGATACTAAAATTGGTGTAAGCTTCTAGAAGCACATGACCTGTAAAAATTGTTGCTTAAATAGGTTTTTGGTAAAAGCTTAAAAAGCAATAAAATCTGTAGTGTCAATATCTTAGCAATTTCGCATTTTAGAATAATATATTTTTCAGATTTATGTCTTTGCATGTGAAATTTACATTGGCCAAGTTTCATCTAAATGACAGTTAAGATCAGTGAAAGATTTGAATTTAAAAAAGTAACTGACACTACGGACATAAAAAGGCATGAAACTGTATTTAGGAAATTTGTTTCTTTTTATCTAATAAAAATATAAATGTGTATGTATATTTACAAAATTTATAAAATTACATTTATATTTGTATATTTACAAATATAAATGTGTATGTATATTTCATATTTTCAATTATGAAATATAATATGTATTATGAAATATTATGAAGAGAATGATCCTATCTGAAAATTACATTTTATACCTAGGTGAGAGTTTTTAGCTCCATGTTTGCAACAGATAAAAAAAACACTCTTGCAAGTACATGCTTTCTTATCTGATAAAAATGATTTTATCTCCATCTATTTCAAATGCAAAGACAGGTTTTAATGTTAATACAGAGTAACATTGTTGCTTTTGAAGTCTAAACGATGTGATCTCATTCTGTCAAATTTACAAAATGACACGGATCAGAAAAACCTTCAGAGAACAAGCTTTGTGACACAACACACACAAAGACATGTTAGCATCACACGCAGCTGCTCTGTTGTAATGCAACAACATTTGCTATGCCACATTTTGTGAAAAGAGAACTGAGTTCTGCCTGTAATTACACCCTGTCTCTTTCCTCGCCGTGTTTGGCGAAACGGTGCTATGAAATATCGAGGAGCTTGCAAAACACGACTAGATAAACAAGTCTGCCTGCCTGCCTGAGCCTCTTTCTTCGACGCAGCCTTCCCAACACATATCTGACGCATCACTGATTGGATAAACACGGTCATGTGACTTGCTGGCAGGGCTCTCAATAGGTCATGCGGTGCCAGCTGAGTCTGGATGCAGAGCGCAGCGTGAGTGTGACGGACGATAGCAAATCATCGACACCGAGCTAGGGACGCTTTAGGGAAACAAGCAAAGATGCACGTGTGCCTGTGTGCACGCGCGCACACACACACACAGTGCAATAACACACCATAATTCATGCCAGCAATCCACATCGTATGAAACAGTGTGCTTAGGCTGCCCGAGTCTACAAATCACCATACGGTGAACGTGACGCTCCGGTGCATGTGAGCGTCCCTGTGTAATGCAGCTCACACAAGGATTTATTGCCTTATTTTGTCTAAATGATGATGGCAGGCTCGCAGACGCCTGATAAGACCTCAGTGTGCTAACGCAGCAGAACTGGGCACTGCGACATTTCATGCTCCAAACTCCATCAATCCTCTCTAACGCACATCTGTCCCTTCAGCGAAATCCCATCATACCTTTCATCTCAAAAGCTCTACCTCTGGAATGAGAGCTATAATTAATGAACCCAGTCATTAAAGTCTAAGTTTAATAGGGGTTACAGTCTTACATGATTTTTGACTATTGTTAATTAAAAATGTCTGATTCTGGGAATCACAAGTTCTCCATTTATATGCTTTATTTTGTCTGGTTGCGTACTGTTTTACAAATTAAAGAGGAATCTGGTTGCTCTGCTACTGTATACTGTGGGGGCATTTATTTATTTTGCAGGCATGCTTTGCTCCATTTGTCCCTGCAGAGTGAGCCGTCTGCTCACTCGGAATCGATACTGCAGCTGTTCTGACTGATCTTAAGATGAAACATTTCCATCCTGGTGGGCGGAGCCACTTCCAGAACAGGGAGCGTGAGATGAAAATGATGTAAATCGCACGCTATACCATTCGGATTCGCATTATAAGTGAACACCTATGAGTGATTTCCGGGATGCGATCTTCAGGAGAAGCAACATTCATCGCTCGAGTACATGTACCAGAGACGTGCAGAATCTTGAAGAGATAAGCTCCCAGGGAGCTGTTCTGGCACCTTACCCACTCGGATTATCATTAATTTGATATCAGTCTAAGCCAATGATCGTACTGGGATTGTAAATTGATTCTGAATATGTTGTGAATTGTTTATAGGATAGTAACCTAGATAGTAATATTAGTATTGGCTTTAAATTTGTCCATCATGGAACGTAATGCATTTCGATTAAGGATGTCAGAACAAATGTCGCTTAAACAGTGATGCAGTTTTTGACCACTGCAGCCTGGGAACGTCCCACAAGAGCCACAGTTTTGGAGTTGCTCTGATCCAGTTGACTAGCCATTACAATTTGGCCCTGCTCACAGTAGCTACATTTTCAATATCTCATTACAATGGCTGCTGGAAGTGGGTGGGATATATTAGGAAGCAAGTGAACCTTTTCCCTGAAGTTGATGTGTTGGAAGTGGAAAAATGGGCGAGTTTAAAGATTTGAGTGACTTTGACAAGGGCCAGATTGCGATGGCTAGGTGACTGGGTCAGAGCAAGTCCAAAACTGCAGTTCTTATAAGCTGTTCCTAGGTTGCAGTGGTCAGGACATACCAACAGGGATCCCAGGAAGGAAAACTAGTGAACTAGCGACAGAGTCATGGGCGCCAAGGCTCACTGATGCACATGGGGAGTGAAGCCTGGCCCGTGTATCCAATAGAAGCGCTAATCTAGATCAAACTGATGAAAAGGTTAATGCTGGTTGTGATAGAAAGGTGTCAGAACACACAGTGCATCACTGTTATGGTGTCAATACTGGGATCTACTTAATATTAGGCAAGTGGTCGTGTTACGTGCTGATCGTTATATACGATCAGAGAAAGCGATTTTTTGTTTGCTATGTCACTAGATGTAATATTTTATGTTTTCTCTAATATCTGGCCCAACATTTTTGACAGTATGATATAGGGTATCAAATCAGTTCCATCTCTAATAACTGATACCTCAGTATTAAATATTGACAATAACATCACTCAGATCAAAATGTTCTCATGTACAACACTGAGATAAGGAGACGAAGAGAGCTTTCCTGAGAAATATTTCTGCCAGAAACACATCTGATGCTCTTGACACAAATTCCCAGAGGCAGCACAGGTGAGCGCAGTCGCATTAAAAGTGAATGAGAGCTCACACTTTCCTCTTCCAGCTGGCTTCTCCCTCCACCCTCCTCTCTTTGTCTCTCTCTTTCTCTCTCCTGTAGATGCGCTCATATCTCTGAACCATGCTGACCCTTTGAGAGAGAGAGAGCTCAGCTATTTAAGCCTCTTTCAACTGAGGTTTTGTGCAGGCAATACAGCCTTCAGTAGTGCAGGGTCTGAACTGATCAGTGTGACACTTGTCAATATGGACACGACACAAATGTTTTTGTTGGCCAAAAAAAATGGACATCCCATTCTTCATCATCACACTGCTGTTGCCTTACATGATTTTTATCTTTTTTTTTTTTTTTTTTTAATAAATCAAGATCCTGGCAGCAGCGATGAGGAGGAGGAGGGGGAGAAGGAGGCTGGCCGAGATCATAAACGGAACATAATCTGATCTGTTTTATTCATTGTGATTTAATGAATGCTGCTGAGTGTGCGGCTCGAGGCGTGAAAGTTCACAGAGAAGCAGCTGAGAACTTCATTTCCCAGACATGGCATGAGGAACACGAACAAATCCGAGCAGAAAAAAACCATGTGGCAAGCACACAACAATCAACCCAAGCCCACTAACTCATTTCATTTCTTTACGACTTCCACAAGCACACATAGGGAAACAGAAAGTGTTTCTAAAAACATGGAGTTAATACATATTAAAGTCTTCCAATGTTCCAATGTTCCAGTGTTATGTTCGGAAATGACACACACAAAACACACCAACACGCAGCTGAGACTCTCCCGAACATCTCGGGGTATTGCAAATGAAGCAAATGAATAGATGCTATTGTTACATGTTTGTTAGATTTAAAGTTTAGAATCTTTAAAACTGCAAAATGGCAAAAGTTGGTGCACAATTTTTATTTTTTATTAGAATAGTAAAAAAAAGTATTTAGCAGTGTTAAAGATATCATTAACAGCATGGGGTGAAAGTATGGTCCATGGTATTGGAAAGGGGGTCGAGCAGCTGCCTGCTAAAACCCACATCCAAACCCAGTCACTGAAGCACTTAAACACATCTAATCACATTTTCTCATCTTAAACAACACTTTGTCTCCTTATTAATAGCTTAAGCTTTTCCTAAATGCCTCTAAAACGCCAGTGTTGTGTTTCGATCTTTCATTACTGCTAGTTAACCTAACCGAGCCACTAACATCCTGCCAGGTTCACGACTCACCTTGGTGCTTTGTTCAAGCTACAAATCTAACCAGCTTCTAACACAAGGCTAAATCCCAAATCCCTCTCTAACCCCTAGAAAAGGGCACTACTTGGTGTATGGAATAAGGGATCCTATTTGCTACATAGTGCACTAGCTTTCCATTTTACGCTAATTGGGATTCAACTCCAGAACAGTAAGTTAGCTCCAGTTAGCTGCGGATATTTTAAAGCAGATTATGTGGAGACATAAAGAGAAACTTATACCAGGTACAGTACTGTTCCCTACCTCCATAGTACCAGTAAACATTTACAACGACTTCCACCTCTGATTAACACTCAACAAAGAATGTTCCATCTCAATATTAATGGTAAGTAATTTAAAAAAAATTCTTGTTTTTTTTATTATTATTTAAATATTTAATATTTTCCCCCAATGTTGAGTAACATTAAGCGTTTTCTAATGTTATAACTTTGTGCAGGATTTAAAATTTTTCCTTTGTTTTTAATAAAATTTTTGTGCAGATGTTAGATGCATCATCAAACTTTTTTTTTAGACTTTAAATAATATATCCTCCATGACTGGAAGGAAAATCATAATAATAATTATTATTATTAATAACAACAACAATAATAATAATAAAAATAATAATAATAATAATAATTATTATTATTATTATTATTATAACTTTTATATTTTCCCTTATTTCGGAGTAAAATAATTGCATTTTTAGCAGATGTTCAATAAATATATAGTTTTTTTTACATTAGACATATTATATATTTTTTTTTTTCTATATCAGGTTTTTGCATATATATATATATATATATATATATATATATATATATGCAATGCAATACATAATATGTGTAATATGTATTCTCAAAAGCATGAAAAGGATTTTTTTTCCCCCCATAATATCACCTTTTTGTATACTGGATGTACATGAAAAAAACATCTAAAACACATTTTTATAAACAAACACTTCAACCTTATGCAAAATCCTTGTCTTAAGCCCCACCCAGTTCAGACACCTCCCAACTTAAACATGGTCTTATAAGAGTTTCAGACTGCGCCCCATCCAAATGCAATTTCATTACTGTGCTGTTCGTGGACGTTTAATCCAAAAGACTTTATCTTAAGCTCTTGATCTTTCAAAAACATCAAGTAGGAAACAAATGAGCGACACATTGACTGAATAGAATTGCAGGCACTGCTTGAAATGAATGAAACTGTACCCTGTATCCAGAGCTGTCTCATCCTGGGGTCTGTTAGGTAATCGGTAAAATGAGAAGAACCTTTTTAAAGCTGTTTGCCAGAACCCCATCATCTGATCTAATCCAGCGTTATCATGTACACGTGATGAGAAAATGGCAGGCTTATGCTGAAGCAGATGTCCCAAAATAAAGCAGGTGGTGAACACACTGATCCAAAACACTGAGGGTTATTCCAAGGGCTCTCATCTTTTTATACTATTCTATTCTATTCTACTTGGAATTCAGGAATCAATATAAATAAAAGAAAGGTTTTCTGTCTGCATTGGTCAGAGCTTGCTCTTTCAATAATATCTTTACGTTTCATACGTTGGAGGACCAGAAACCAGTCTCAGAAAAATTTCTTCCTATATATCAGTCCAGCTGAGTTTGTCACAGCAGCACGCAAAACTGGCTCGACAGAACTTAATGAAACTACATGAGTCAATCAACAGTGCCAAACAATATAATAGTTTACCGTAAATACACAGAGTATGCGGAAGACACACAAAAAGCCTGCAATGCCCCTACAAAGCAGCCAAATCCTCACGAAACACAAACAAATGGGGGACACAGCACGGCTTACTCCAAAAAAAGGGGTGTAACTTTTGAAAACTGAATCTTCAAAGATGAAAGGACAGATCATTGTATGTTTATTCTTCCTGCGGGAAGTTTAAAATCATTTTGAGAGCATGTAAAATACCCGAACTGAGAGCTATGCTCTAAAATCAAAATGTTAAGTAAAAGTAATGTTATGAACAGATGTTATGAACAGATGTTATGATCAGATGTTATGATCCATCATGTGATGGATGTAATAATCTACTTTAAACAGGGACACTTGGTTGACAATGAAAGAATTAGACCTTAGCGTAAATAAAGGCGTTGGATACCCAACCTTACAGCATTTTATTTCTTTGCATTAATAAGTTAGACAGAGAGTTCTGTCGTACAGAAGACAAGCAGACATGTACTTGGGCCTCAACCTGAAATAAGATTATCACTAATTACATTACATTAACTCTTTCTAAAAACTCTTTAATCGTCAACGATAGGTACTAACGCTAGTAAATAATATTTTACAAATTTCTTAAAATCACTGCATTTAATTTATAAGGCTAATTAAAAAAGTTAATTGAATCTTGAATACTAACTGTAATAACTTTGATGATAATAATTTGCAATATCATTAAAAAATTTCAAGGAAGTGATACAAATCACCATTCCGTCATTAGATTCTCTGATTTTCTTCCTCTTTAAATTAATAAGACAAAAAATAATGCAGATAAAAATGTCAGAGCACAAATAAACTAAAACACTGACACTCTTTACTTCAGCATATTACAGCTAATATACTCTAAACTTCAGCATTTTACCGATGATGTAATGTTTCATCAGACTGTTATTAGACTATGTGAGGTGTCCGGCGTACTCTTCCCTGTAAGTTTTTTTTTTTACTGTAGAAACAATTACTCATTAAAACGGGTGCATTAATAACCCTGCACCATAGCTGCCGTTGTAGAAAATGAATCTGCACCTTATAACCAATCATATTAGATAATTTAAAAAGTGCTGTGCTATAAAATCCTTTATAGCTGCGATATGAATTTTATCAACAGAGTGATCCAGTCAGGATGGCTTATAGTGCTGTAAAGATTAACAGTCCGGTTCGAATGCATTCAACATCATCATCAGTTCTTGTGATCACCTTCAGGATGCAATTACACTTGTCCTGGCTAACAATCTGGGCACCGCAAGTTTAAAATATTAAATATGAAATATATATAATCAATTCTCTCTCTCTCTCTCTCTCTATAAGGAGAGAAATATACTTTGTTCACAGCAATAGAGGTAAAACTTAAACATTTTCTAATATTAGACTTCATGACCTTATATTAAGGAATTACTACAGATGTACAGTACTGTGCAAAAGTCTTGAGCCACCTCTTAGATTCCACAGAGTCGGACTTTCTTGTATTTTGTAATGCGGTCTTAAGGAATGGTCCTCCAAGCTTCGTGAAGACTTTGTTGTCTCTCAATTTCACTCCCGTCCCCGTACCTATCCAGTTTCAGAAGAATGTTTTTTTTGTGTTATTTAAGCCACACAGTGACCTATGAATCATTCAGACAGAGAAAACATCTACCCTAAGGCATGAACCAGTGAGAAGCAGGTGCAGATGATGACAGATGATCAGGCCGATGATTATACTGGTGGTGCTGAATGCTGTGTGATTGGAACAGACGAGAGGGGAAATGAGGTCACTGCTGAGGCTGTTACATAAACAACCAGTTTTTAAATTGTATCTTAAGGCACTTTGCAGCCTGTCGCAGGTAAACATTTGTTCCCTTTTTTTTTTTTTATCTTTAATATGAGGAAAAGAGGAGGGGGCTCAGGACTTTTGCACAATACTGTACCCAGAAAAAGGAAAGTAGAGTAATATCATGGTGATATCAGCTGTTTAGAATTTTACCTTTTTTAGTATTGAAAGTGTCATTGCTTATGAATAATGACAACAGTGATTGTAAGAATAAATACATTCTATAAATAAATAATAAATAAAATAAAACAAAATAAAAATACTCCAGAAGTGTGAGTTGACCAGGTAAAACATGTTTGTTGCCCTTACTTTATACATCTATTTATACTCATTGATTATTTTGTGGGGATTTTTTTGTTTCACTTTGTACTTTCTCTTCCTGTGTAATTTATAAATTTCTATTTGTATTCTATTTTATTTTGTAACTTTTGCAAATGTGAAAAATTCCAACCTAAATTTTAAAACGGTTATTTTATTGAAAATGATAACATTTTTAGTTTAATTGTATTCTTTAGTGCAATATTTTCACTGTATTGCAATGTGTGTACTGTATGTGACGAATAAAATTTGAATTCAAAAGCGGTTCAACTCGCCTATTAGACAGCGCTTTAGATCAGCTTCTGGTGACATCCAGTTTGATAGTCTGGGGTATATGTTCCAGTCTACCAACAAAAAAAAAATGGATGGTCATGATGTTTTGCATTATTATTAATTTATGCTGTTATATATGTAAAAAATTAAATACATTAAGGCACAAGTTAAGGTTAATATATTTATACATTAAGGTTACAGTTAAAAAAAACTACGGGAGAGGGGTGTATTATTGCTCAACACAACCAGCACAGAGTTGATTACTTCTTAATAACTGCACATTCCTTTTCCAACACAATATTTGCCTCTTGCTGACTTTTTAAAATGTATTTATAGAACAAATTCATTTGCATTGCCAAGTAAAGTATAATAGCTATAAACAGTTTTTCTCTCACCAACCTCTTTTTTTCCCTCTCTGTTGAAGTAAATGACAAAAAAAGTACAGTATAGCTTGTTGCTGAGTTTTGCTGAGGAAGTGTAAAACCCTGTCAGAAAGCCATAACAGGCCCTGTGCTAGCTTTTACAATTAAAACAATATCATTAGAACGAGTGCATTAATTAAAAACCAGGAACCACCAACAGAACGGCTCAAGTTCATAATGGATGTAGATATTTTTGTTGGCTAATTGCTGGACCCCTAAACTGAACTAGGACCCGCTCTTCCTGCTGCGTGTTCATGTAACACAAAAGCAAAAACACAATGACATGAACTTAAACACTAAAAGGGTTTTTACTATGGAATTTTCACAAAAATACATACATTTTATGAGAACATTAAATAAATAAATAAAAACCTCAGGAGCCCCCAAGGGTCATGTGATACACAGAAATATGTACCATGTGATACACAGAAATACGTCAATCCGTGCACTTTCTTTAGTAAACCGTGACCTAAGTTTCCTAAAACCGTTCACAAAGATTGTAAACTAAATATACATATAGTATATACATATTTTTACCACATGACCTTTGGGGCCTCCATAATAAACCAAAAATAAAAACCATTATTGAATGCCAAAAAAAAAAAAATTCGATGCCAAGTTTTCTGTTTGTCTTTTTGACACAAATGTACAGGGGGGGGGGGGCTTGGGGGGTCAAAGGGCTGCTTCCTCATTGCTATCCAGCAGGGCTTATTGTGCCGCATCCGCCCTGGCCAGCTGCTGTTGGGCGGAAGTAACAGGACTCTGTCCTTGTTAATCCCAAGCTCTTTTTTTTTCAGAATACAAAGAATTATAACATTTAAATTTCTCAAACAGTTGTTTTTATATTCAAGGATTTGTCGTTTACAGGAGCGGCAGAAAAGGGTTATTTACTTACAAGTTTTTGTTTTTTTTTACAGAACAGCCGCCTTGCACCCCCAGGGTTCAGGTTCGATTCCCACCTCTGGGTCTGTGTGCATGGAGTTTGCATGTTCTCCCCATGCTTGGTGGGTTTATTCTGGGTACTCCGTTTCCTCCCATCGTCCAAAGACATGCAGATTAGGTTAACTGGTGTTTCCAAATTGCCCGTAGTGTGTGAATGAGTGTGTGAGCGTGTGTGTGAGTGTGTGTGTGTGTGTGTGTGTGTTGTGGTGGATTGGCACCTCATCCTGGATGTACACTGCCTCTTGCCCTAAGTCCCCTGGGATAGGCTCCAGGCCCCCGCGACCCTGAATACAGGATAAAGTAGTACAGACGATGAGTGAGTTTAAGTTATTTACAGGTAGAAAAAAAACTTCTGATGTAACGTCACTCAGAATAATAGTAGTTAAGCTTACTCACCGCTAGGTGCTTAAGAGCGGGAGTGTTTATCAATGTAGGAACTAATGATTTTTTCAAGGTTGATTTTTTTTTATGATATAAGGGCGTTTTCCATTTAAAGTTCAAAGTAGCATATCTTCTCTTCCCGTGGGCCGATTGTGATGAAACAAAGCCTATATGTTACGTCAAGCTCAGCCAAATAATCCTGTGGAAACCCCATTAAAATGAAATTAGTAGTTTTTACGTGATGTGTGCACAAACAAAAAGACAAACAGACAGACAAAAATTCCCAAAACCATCTTGATGAGTTCTATTACTCATATTACGTCCCCCGAAATAATTTTTTGTAAATATCTTCAATGTACAGACATGCCAACTTTACAGTTTTATTTTATATATATATATGAAGCTCGGTGGATGCTTATAGCGTCAGCAGACATGGCGATTCACAACACCTATCAAGAACAGAGAGTAAGACGAGCGCTCATCTGTGTCAATGTGCCGGCCTAATCAACTTTCTCATGGACAAATGCTCTAATGAAGCATGGCTGCGTGAGGACATGGAGCGTGTCAGCTGTGAAATGGTCACTCAGGGAAGCAAACGTCAGATGAACAGCCTGTAGCTGACACCACATCGCATCGCCGAATGGCCTGAGGGAGAGTAATTATGAAGAGAGGAAGAGACTTTCTAAAATTAAGACAAGGCCATTAGGAGGTTAAATTCTGCTCCAGTGAAAATCGCTTTTCATAAGTAGAAACCAGCAGGATGGTAGATAAGGCTAAACTCCTCTTCATGTCATTCCAGTCAGTTGCTCTGACTTTTCTGGATTTTTCTGGTTATTGTGTCATAAAATCTAAATCCTAATCAGGCTCCAGATGTGCAAGTATGGACAACAATTAAGGCTTTATAAGGGAAAGATAATTGCTGTGTTTGGATTTGAGGTGGTCCAACTTCATATGCTAGTACTAATGATATTTTTGTGTGTGTGGTGAACCAAAATGTCAAACTTTTTCTTATTATTTCATATAAGATATATTATAAAACCCTTTATCATCATCAAAGCAGGTTTTGATAATAAATAAATAAAAACTTTAAAATAAAAACTATTCAAGCCAACAGTGATGTGCTGCTACTTTCATTTAAGGCATTCTTTTTTGTTTTAATAAAATAACCAAAAAAAATGTAGACATTTTCAAAACGTTTCCCCAGACAGAGTATTTTCAAAAAGCTTTGACTTTGGCCTTCCTATAATTTGAACTGTATGATCAAACAGAAAAACATGAAATGCGATATGCCTTTATGGAGCCTACACAATTCTTTTATTCCAAAATATATTTGGAACATTCATACTTCTCCTGGTTTGGAAGTGAGTGTGATTAAAATGCAGGCTTTCCTCACACACGAAGCCTGACACTATAGGCAGATCAGACGTTTCAGACCAGTTTTAATTTCTAATATGAACTATCGATGATTTTAGTAGCACGTCATTTGTTCCAGAAGTTCACAAGTATTGGATGAACTCAAGGAAAAGAAGAGTTTTCATGTCTCATCCACAGATATTTATTTCATCTAAGCTCTCACCAGTACTTTGGAGATCTCTCCCAATTTTACATTAATATCTCTGAACTGTATGGTTCAATATGATAAAACCATTTTCAATTTAAAGGGTAAAAAG
Organism: Heterobranchus longifilis; assembly: GCA_028570985.1. Taxonomy (NCBI): domain Eukaryota; kingdom Metazoa; phylum Chordata; class Actinopteri; order Siluriformes; family Clariidae; genus Heterobranchus; species Heterobranchus longifilis. The sequence goes on from JAOVVB010000001.1 coordinate 31,527,086, forward strand.
GTATGGGCTCGCCCCATCATCCGGAGATCGCGAGTTCGATTCCCGAGTGATGCTGTAACCTCTCGCAGCCGGAGGTCTAGAGAGAACTGATTGGCCGAGCTCTCTCAGAGGGGAG
>JAOVVB010000001.1:31527300-31539943 GCA_028570985.1 Heterobranchus longifilis
ATTTCTTTCATTTTTGTGAAGCTGCTTTGAGACAATGACCATTGTTAAAAGCGCTATATAAATAAAATTTAATTGAAATTGAAATTGATTTGATTTAATACTGTAGTGTGAGGAAGATTTCTTTTGCCACACTTTGGTTCCCCTTAATAATAAATAATAATAATCAATTATTTGTCATATGTACCTTACAGCACAGTCTAATTATTTTTTTCACATCTCCCAGTTAGGAAGCTGGGGTCAGAGAACAGGGTCAGCCAGGACACAGCACCCCTGGAGCAGATAGGGTTAAGGGCCTTGCTTAAGGAGTCAACAGTGGCAACTTGGTGGTGCTGAGGCTTGAACCCGACCTTCCAATCAGTAACCCAGTAACCCGCAGCCTTAACCGTTTGAGCCACCACTGCCCCAAATACCAATTGAACATGGTTTAAATATCACAGCCTACCTGAATATTGCTGCTGACCATGTCCATCTCCTTATGTGCACAGAATAACACACCATGCCACAACGCTTACATCATCTCAAAGTGGTTTCTTCAACATGACAATGATGTCACTGTACTCACACAATCTCCTCAGTCACCAGATCTCAATCCAATAGATCACCTTTGGGATATGGTGGAACAGGTGATTCGCAGCCGACAAATCGGCAGCAACTGTTTGATGATATCATGTCAATATGGAACAAAATCTCTAGGGAATGGCTTCAGCACCTTGAGAACCTATACCATGATGAAATAAGGCAGTTCTGAAGGCAAAAGCGGGTCCAACCCAAGTGGCTGCTGTATATCTGTATATACTGTGTAATACTCTGTATATACTCTGTATAAGTGAAAGAAATAAACCTAAGAATAAGATAGATATACATAAGAATGATTGTATAAAAGTGTTACAAAAAATACATCGGTATCGTCTGACCAATTAGAATAAAAATCCACAGCACCTACAGGATGGGAAGCGAATACACCGAGCCATATGTTGTGCGGTAATTTTGACAGAAGCTAACATAATCAGGCTTGCGATTCACGGGACCCATGTGTTGTTTAGAGTTGAAATAATTTCCGTTCGTTCTGTCTCCGACTCCTGCAGGAAACTCCGTCCTGATGCTTGTTAGTTTTGCAGAAGCTGACACAGATAGACGTCGTGGTGTGCGCAAGGTGAGATTTGGCAAGTGAGGGTTTGTTTACTTGTGGCCTTGCATCCTGAAGCTAACAAACGGAAAGATGGAATACACTTCTGCTAACAAGTACACATGTATAGAGATCTAGGTTTTTTTAACCATTATTTCTTTATTTCCTGTCAGGTCAAAACGGTTTGCTGGATCTATTTGCGTACACTATGAGACTGTACAGGTTCCTAGTCATATTTTATTGAATCTGATCAAGTTTATACATCAGCGGATGGGGAATTTAAAACATTCTATGTATATTCAAGTGTTTTAGTTTTTTATTGATATGATTATAAGCTGCCAGCTGATTATTTACCCAGTCCTTCAGATATTTTAAGCAAATTTTATTTTCAGGTGAAACAGTCATGATGCACTTCCTTTATGTATTTGTTTCTTAAAAGAAGCTAAACTATTTTTTACATCCATCCATTGAGGAACCTCTGTATTCCAACTAGGGACTGTAGAGGCCAACGGTGACCACGGTATTTATTCCCATTTTTACAACCGTGGTAGGTCCTCCGGTCAACATTTACACACTATGGGCAATTTGGGAATTATTCTAAGCAGCATGTCTCTGGTCTGCGGGAGGAAATCACAGCACCTGGATAAAACCTACCAACCACAGGAGAGAACATGCAAACTCCATGACCATAGACCTAGGGTGGAAATCGAACCTTGACCCTGGAGCTGCAAGGTGACAGTGATAACCACTAAGCCACTGTGCCACCAAACTAGTCTTTAGTGCTGTGTATTTCTCTATGTACTGGATTCTTATGACCTCGGACATAAATGCACTATGAGCAGTGCTAACCATTAGCCACTGTGCCAACACAACTAGTGTCATTATGTGTATTTCCTTTTGTTCAACATTTTTTATGTAATTTCTTCTTTACATAGGCAATAAAGTACTTTAAGACTAATTTAAGACAGAATTTTCTCTTTACTGATGTTGAATTTTATTTTAACAATCTTGATACTCTCATACTAAACAGAAATGTGGAAGGCCAAAGGTGAGGCATACACCTTCACCTGCATGACGACTACCGCATAGAGAGTTACCCTGAGCATGAATTCCTGTGTCCTCGTATTTGTAGAATAAAATGAATACCCCTTTCTTCATACACTTCATGCACTCTTCATTCTTTGCCTTATTTATCACTGAGCTTCTTTTCAGTATTATTACCAGTAACCTGCAATAGAACCAAACAAAATATAAACACAAAAGATGTAGAGTTTTTGTAAAGGTTTCCTTTAATCCCTTCCTTTTGAGGAAAGTTTTGCAATGTACTTGAAACTTTCCAAACTGAAGGAAAATTCCACATCATTGTTCTTGCATTGATTCTAAACACATTCCAGTGTTTTTGACAGATTCCAGAAAAATAGCAGCACAAGGACAGATTTGTATAGCTAATCTCTTATAAGTTATAACATGTTCCACATATGTTCCAGTGGTTTTATTAAGTTATGCCACTGTCACACTGAGACAAAGACCATGGATTTCTCACTGTATCATAAAAATATTAAAGAACATGGGGCAACGAGGTCAAAATGGAATAATATGAATGTATGAAGATCATACTCCTTCCTAACCATGTGCCTGTCAGGTTCACCAGGTCTGATAAGATTAAACCGGAGTTATTACTATGTCCAATCAGATCACACCACACTTACAGCCTGCAATTACTATATTCCCATTGTGTCTGGTGGGTTGGCATGAATGCAAAGACATGGGCAATGCGTTTCATCATGAAGTGACGATGTGAGGAATTGGATGCAGTATTTATAATAAATTCTCTGAACGTGACATACAGTAGATGCGCTCCGTAAATGTGATAATCACCTGAAGAACTTATCGTGGTCTTCCAGGACATGGCATAGACTTACCATGATTATAGCACAAGCCTGAAGAGGGTGTTATAAGAATTCCACTGACAGAGCAACACCTTTTGGTTTCTCTTGTCTGTCCCTGGCTTATAGTACATTACATCACTGAAGTCCCTAAGAGAAGTTAGCTAAAGTTAAAGTTCTTCCCACCTCAAGGGAGACAATACTATGTCTTTCCTGGTTTCTACAGCATTCCTGTTTAACTTGTACAAGTTCTTACTAAGTTAAAATCATTCCATGCATTTTTTCATGTCAGAGATCTTAGCTCTGAGCACAATGGGTTACATCATGTATACGTAATTTATTGATTAATTTGATTCATTAATTAATTCATTTCTTGTCTAAAGTTACTGCAAATGTAACATTAAAAAGCCGTAAGATGGATTGAACTTACATAATACACAGAGACACAGCATGTGTACTATATATTTCTAAAATACACAGTCACGCGTGATTGAAGGCGATGATGCGTTTGGTTGGTTTGCTTTAGGAAATGTTTGAGATGAAAATCTGGTCACATTATGCTCAATTTAGGCACAGGTTTGTAAGCTGATGAAAATATTCTGATGTTGTTTTAAGCAACACTGTATACATTAACAAAATTTCGTTATAATTACAAAGAAAAAAATATAATAATAATAATAATAATATATATATATATATATATATATACACAGAGCACACTCAACTAGCAGCTGAAGCTTTTGCTGAAGAAACCAGAACGTTTTTTTTTTGTGCTTGAGATTGGAACTGATAACCTTCTGCTCAACCTTAAGCACTAACCACAACAGTACTGTTAAATTTAAATGAATGCATTAATTCAGCATGGAAATTCAGCAAACTGCCCATCCCTGTTTTTGCACAGTGCTTAACCCCCCACACACACACACACGTTTTCTCCACCTTCCCATCATGCCACAGGAAGACGAATGGATCTCGAAAGGAGCAGGAGCAACAGCGATAGCAATGCGCGCCACATTTTACATTCACATCGTCCAGGGAAAGGAGTCTATTATCAGCCGAGCATGAATTTATTCCAGCACGCTGCGATGGAAATTAAAATCATATTTCCCTTTCACTTCTCTCCACACAGCCTGCGCACGATGACTTGTTAAGTCTGGCACTAAGTTGACACCGTTACTGTATTTTTATTTATTCTTGTTTTTGTTTACCCACCCACTTATTTAGGAGTTTGGAACGATGAGCGCTTCTTCGTTAGCAGCAAAGAGGAAACGAAAGTCAGAGGGTTGAAAATACTAGCGTGAGTGATGGGAGTCTTTCCCTGCATTGGTATTATTTTTATGAAAAGGAAACAAAGATGCAAGATAAAAGACCTAAAACAATAAAGAATCATACCTAGCAGTGAGATTATTATATATAAAACAACACTAGATGTTTTCTCAAATGTTTTGAAGCTATTACTAAATAAGTCTTATTAAATATATATATATATATATATATATATATATATGATATTTTTAAAAAAATTAATATTTAATATCCTTACATATTAACATTAAAAAAAGTTATATTGTCCCCGATTGCAGAGCAAATACCTGTTTTCTTTTTTGTGTGTTTTAAAATACTAGGGTCAAATTGGATATTTCAGCTATGTATTTAATGTTAAAAAAAATCTTTAAATGTTCATATCATAATAAATAATATAATGCAAGTCTTCATTGTCAAAGGCATTTTGTCAAAATTCAAATAAACAAAAAATTATAATAATAATAATCACTGATAACAACCAACATATGCCATCATTTAAAAATGGACACGCTAGATAATTTTATCTTTTAATCTTTTTTTATCTTTTATTTTATTGTTTTTTATTTTAATGATAAATATTGGTCCTAACATTTTATTTATCCATATTGTTTATTTATAGATTTTTAACAAATAGCTTTGCATTTTATTTAAACTAAAAAGAAAAAGTTACATTGACGTAGAAGTATTTTGGAGTGCATAGAGGAACATGGCCATACCTGAGATTGTGTAAAGATTCCCTGAATCCAACCCCGGTGTCAGAGGTTGCCATCTATCCCTTCCCTTGAGCAGATGAACTCATAGGTCACCTAGTACAAACTTAATTAATCTCCGTCTAAGACCTGACTAGGCCGTGCCTCATGCTGGAAGCCGAACCCAAAACAGCACCACTACTGCTGTCATCCTTTTAACTACCGGCCACTTACGGGGTGTAAGTGTATGTGGAATACTCGCCACCATGACTAGATTTGACCACCGGGGGTGGGTGGTCAAATGCAGTAATGTTGGCGAGTATTCCAAATACACTTTGTAATTCACCAACATTTACACATACCCACTGGATTACCAATTAACAAATTGTTATTTTTTGTACAGCGCTCACAGATTAGTTTTATTTGTATAGCGCTTCTAATACTTGTCATTTTCGCAAAACAGCTTTACACAATGAAAAGAAAAATATGGAAGTTTGTATGAAATGTTAATGTGTATGAATCAAAATGATTAGATAGCTGAATCCAAACAAATTGTGTTGGACACTTCCACTCTAGGACTGGATTTTTCCCTGGATCGCCTCAAGAACTAGTCTCATCACAAAATGGCAGAAATTCCACCTAGACGCACAGGACCTTTGGTATTTTATCAGAATCAAAATCAGAATCGGGTTTTATTCGCCAATTATGTTGAGACACACAAGGAATTTGGTTTCAGCTGTTTTTAGCTCTCAGAGTACAGCCAAACATAAAACACTGTACAAAAAAAAAAAAAAAAAAAACATGACACAGGGCAGCTTTATAAGCTTAAGCCACAGAACAACAAGGTAAAGGACATCAGAAAGGTCAGATGACCCACTATCATGAAACAGGTAGATGCCTTCTTGGGGTTGACAGGGTTTGAACTTTTTCCATGACCATATGATGACAGCTAGACTACGTGCAGCAGTCTAAGGTCAGCAGGCGATCCAAGCCTTGAAGCATGTCTTAACAAGTCCAATAGTTCTGAAGTCGCCCTCACTTCACCATTCTCACTAATGCACTGCAGTTTGTACATTGAAGGTCCTGCCAGGAGTGTGATGACTTCGAACTCAGGGTGTTCGAACTCAGGGGTAGCTATGAGGGCAAAATCATTCCAGAGTCCAGGATGCATTCCAGGCGTCCTAGAGTCAGCATGTTCCTGTTGATTGACCACTGCCATGATGCCGAACAGACATCTCCAGTTCAACATCAGTGTTTTTGAGAGTGCAGAAGCACATGACTATGGCACTAGGGGTCATGACACAGGGCAGCTAGTGTAGGATTAATCCTCACCCTCACGGAGAAGCTGCAATCACACACAGACAAGAAGTCTATTTTGATTCCAGTCTAAGTGCAGACCTGTTTCTGTCTTTGACTTACAGACACCAATAATTTTCTTTCTCCAGCTGCAGGTCATGGCCCAGAACCTGTTGCCCATTGCTTTACTGGTCGCTTCTCCTCGACCAACGCCTTGGCCCGGTTGGACTCACTGTATACAATATTGTATAATATTGTATAATCCTCTCACTCTCTTTGCCACTATTTCTCCTTCTACTCATGCAAAGCTTTACAACTTTATATAAATACTTTATACTATTTTATATTTTACTTTAATATTTATTACATTTTGCATTTTTCTTATATGCTATTACAATATTAAAAGGAGTCCATGTAGTTGTGTTTCATCTTTGGGATAAGCACAACAGTTTACAATGTACTCAGTTTAATCCCACCCCTTTTAACCGTAGCTACTGTACAGTATGTAGACTGGTCTGGAGGCAAAGAGACATAACAGAAATCTTCAGCTTTATTTTTCTTTGCCTGTTTGTGCCATGGTCATTAACTATACACCTGAGAGTTAAATGCTGTAATTGTTAATTCTGTCACTGGAGCTTTTGCTCTCAAGTCGACTTAGCGCTGCGCTCGTCATCCATGAAACACAAAGCAGCATGATTTATTGCTCCGCTCTAATTACAACCTGGCACATGCATGAGTATTGGAGGTTTGGGTGTGGACAGACTGTGGCTCTCACACACACACACACACACACACACACACATGCATGCACGCTTCATTAGCAATAGACCGTAACTCATGGCATTAATCACCGTTTCATTTGGATTACAGCTGGTTACAGAGAACAAATGCACAAACTCTGAGACACAAGCAGCTCTATCTTTTCTTTGTTTCTCTTTTTTTTTTTCATTTTTAAAAAGATCCTCAGGTGCAGAAATGTACTTAATGTCAAATAAACAGCTGCAAAGTGCTTGCTTTTTCCCACTATGAAGTTTCATCATTTCATGTGCCTTTTTTATTTTCATTAAATAATTTTTTTCTCTCTATGCTTTCAGGGTTACTATTATGCAATACTCAATTTTTTCATCATGTTTAAACATTCAGATTGGGCCCCAGTGTGTGTTGAATGAACGAAAATATTGAGGAAAGAAAATGACTTGCTTTTCTCTCCGTTTTCCATGTGTGTATTGGCCACGGTTTACACAAAACAGAATTGTCCCCCTAATGTGACCTCATAGAAGAAGAGCCCCTCCCCGGCTTGTTGCTCAGCTCTGCTGTTCTCTGGCGGGGGTGTGACTTAGCGGTAGCTCATTTACATGGACACTGAAACAGCTCGGAGGAGAAGTGGAATAAGGGGAGTTTAAGGGCTGAAAATAAGCTTGACACATTTTGGGCGAGTGGATGTTAACTTGTTAAAGAAGTATTCAAATATGAGACCTTGGGTGCAGTGGTAAAGTGCTCCCCCTATCATCCGGAGATCGCTGGTTCGATTCCCTGGTGATGCTGTAAACTCTCGCAGCCGGAGGTCTAGAGAGAGCTGATTGGCTGAGATCTCTCAGAGGGGAGGGATGAGAGATACTTCGTGCTCCCACATTAATCACGGCTCTACAGCCAATCAGGAGCATCTGTGAGCTCACGCAAGCGGAAGGAGCGGATAGCTTCAGGCTTAGGCACCTGGTAAATTATTACACTCAGACCTGCCAAAGTAACTATAATATCCTATTTTAAATAAAAATTTCTCGTTCCAGTGTTGGCTACAGGCTTAGTGGTTAGCACTGTCGCCTTGCACCTCCAGGGCCCGGGTTCGATTTCCGGCCAGGCTCGATTCCCGTCTGTGTGCATGGAGTTTTCATGTTCTCCTCATGCTTGGTGAGTTTCCTTCAGGTACTCCAGTTTCCTCTCACACTTCTAAGACATGCAGATTAGGCTAATTAGCTTTCCCAAATTGCCTGTAGCGTGTGTGTGTGCCCTGCGATGGATTGGCATCCCGTCTCGTGCCCTAAGTCCTGGGATTGGCTCCAGGCCCCCACCACCCTGTATACAAGATAAAATGGTATTGATGGTGAGGGAGTGTTGGCTACTTCTCTAATGTAGGTTAGGGTTAAGCTTTTATACCTTAAAAGCAAGCACTATATGCAAATTCAGATGGAGTTTGTAATTCATTAAAGAAAATCAATAGTTCCGCATTATCTTCCCTCTTCCATGGTTTCCATACCAATCTGTCCAAAATCATGCACCGTCATGTTTACACAGACAAAATCTTGTTATAATGCCGCCGTAATGTAATCACAGCCTGACTTGTGCAGATACTAAAACAATGTCCGGTGCCGTAGGACAGAGCTCAGATCCGTCGCCAAATATAGCACGGTGTGGAGAGGTGACAAAGCATCCCTTTAGGGAGATCAAATGAAACATGGATCAATTCCATGCATATCTATCACTGAGCTAAACCCAATCGCCGGTCCCTACACACACACACACACACACAGGGGTGGAGGAGGAAAAAATTAACCGGAACAGTTCATCATTGTCATTCTGATAATACACTCAGTTCTCTCCTCACAAGGAGGAAAAAAAAATGTTAGGCAGATCAGTTCCCATGGCAACACAGCACAGTAGGCTCGCTGTTGACTCGCTGGAGCATCACTATGGAGGCTTTGAAGGAAACCAACGGCCAGGAAGATACACACCACACACACGCACACAGCCGGTCGGGGGAAAGACAAGGTAAAGAATGTGTAAGCAAACCTGGCTGCTCTGCATTAAAAGCTCTGGAGTGATAGAGCACATCTATAATCTGTCACAGGTCTGATGTCATTGTCCATACGACACTGTGTAGCATTAGCATTAAAGATTTTTAATCCCAGGGTAATCAATAAGAATCCCAAACAATTCCTGCAAATCGTCCATTAAATCACATAAGGCCAAAGAAATGCCATGTAAATAAATAAAATGCCACTTTAAATCATGACTACTGCTTTAATGTAGGTTAAGCTTACTCTTTGATAACCCGAAGGCAAGGACCCTGCAAATCAACACGGAACTTTTGGGTCATAAAAATTACATGTGGATAAAAATACAGTAGACAAGCAAAATCTACATTCATATTTTACTTTCACAGTCCTTAGAGATGCCCCTGTAAATGTTCTGGTGTACCTGCAGGACAAATCCTTGTGCTGGTGCAGAACAGGCCCAGTCTAAAGATAGACACAAGCTAACTAATACACTCCCATAAAACTGGAAGATGTGCTAGGTAATAATATGTCAGTGAAGAATCTGTTAATCAACTTGTACAAAAACAGAAAAATATGTCTAAATTAGGGACGCTGCTTTCTCTTTTTTCATTTTTGATACAATTTCGTATCATTGAGATACCTGATACTTATCTGACCTGATCAATTATATTCTCCATTCAGCTGTATTTGTGTATACATGCATTTTTTTTTACAACAGACATAAATCACAAATAAGTGATTTCAAAATCAGGATCCCTAATAAACCAGCCAGAAGTGATACTTGCGAGGGGGAAAAAAAGGTTGCGGTGATGAAATTATCAAGAAACTTTCAGAGGAAGCAAACTCAAATTAGAACCTGTGCGCGTTCAGATATCATTATTATACAGTAAATCATTACTGTGTCCACGATGGCATGGGTGGCTCCAGTGGTGGCTGGGGTTTGGGAATTGAGTGGGAATTGAACCCAGGTGTTCTCTGTGATAGGTTTCTCGCCTGCCATAAGGAACAACTGGGTTCAATTCCCACCCAATACCCAAACATTTGCCACTGGATGCAGTGCCGGTCCTAAGCCCGGATAAAATGGGAAGGTTGCATCAGGAACAGCATTCAGCGTAAAACCTGTGCTAAATTGTGTGTGGATCCAGTACTGTCAGTAATAATCCTAGGATGAGCACATACTCACCTCCATAATGAAAAAAAAACAAAAAAAACAATGGGCTATACTAAGTACTGTATGCCAATAGCTTGTAGATCCACCTTTAGCAGCAGTAACTAGAAGTAATCATTTCCTGTATGACTTAATTAGTTTCTCACATCGTTGTGGCCGAATTTTGTTGCTTCAGTTCATTCAGGCATTCGCTTATGCGCAGCTCTCATAAGGTCCTACATTTTAGCATTTTAATTGGGTTGAGGTCTAGACTTTGACAATGCCATTCCAAAACTTTTTTATTTTTTTTTATTTTTAAGCAATTCTGATGTAGATTTACTCGTGTGATTAGGATCATTGTCCTGTTGCAAATTTAGACCGAGTTTTGGCTGTCAGACAGATGGCCTCACATTTGCCTCTAAAGTATTCAGAGGAATTCAAGGTCAACAGGACCTATGGCTGCAAAACAAGCCCAAATCATCACCCCTCCACCGCCATGCTTGACAGTGGGTATGAAGTGTTTCCCCAAACTGTTCGGTTTTTGCCAAACATGGCGTTGGGCATTAAGTCCAAATAACTCCACTTCGGCCTCATCTGTCCAAAGGACATTGTTCCAGAAGCCTTGTGGTCTGTTCGCATACAGTTTTGCAAACCTCAGTCTTTCATGTTTTTTTAGACAGAAGATATTTTCACCTGGCAGCCTTCCAAACAAACTATACTCTTCAGCCTTCTTCTAATTGTGATGTCATGGACATTTAACTGTGGGGTCTGAGATGTAAGTTTTGGAGGGTTTTCTTTGTATTTCCCTGCGCATTGCACGGTCTGACTTTGGGTTAAATGTACAGGAACGTCCACTGCTGGGAGGATTGGTAACTGTCTTGGATGCTTTCCACTTGTGAACAATGTAACTTACCGTAGCACGCTGAACTCCAAATTATAAATATCCCTTTTCAAATTGATGTCCAGCAACAGTCCCTTCTCTAAGAAAATTGCTCATGTATTTCCCTCTTGGCTCTGTGTTTACACACACCTGGATGCTCTAGACCAGCAAACTGCCAAAACGTCTGCTTTTATAGAGGTCTGCAGTCCTGCTGATGATCAATTAATCAAGAGGTGATGATTAGCAACACCTGGCTGCAACTTACCCTTTTAACCCTTTTAAATCCTGTGGAAGCAGTAAGGGGGTACTTAGTATTGCCACATGGGTTATTTCATAATGGCAGAGTAAAAAAAAGTTTTTCAATACAAAAAAAACATTTCTGATTTCCAAACATTGGTGTTCCAGTTAATTTTATCTTACAGGAAAACATCCTTAGGCCAGAAAGGAAAGCAGCAAATTATGTAAAAATGGACAAAAAAAATAAAAGAAAGCTTTTGGGTTTTTTTGTATGACAAAAGAAATAGGTGCAACAATGTCCTCAGAATGTGGATGATTCTGTAGGATGTTCAGTAAAACTAAGCATTTTTTTTTTAAATAAATGTGCACAAAACTGCAAAAACTTTTTTAACACATCCTTGCTGTACCGCAGTTATTTGCTACGTTATTTATATATACACACACAGGTTGGAAACCAACTACCATTAAAAATATCTATGTTTAATTAATTAATTAATTAATAATAGTAATAATAATAATAATAATAATTCTAGTAATTTTAATTATTTGCTATACTTTTTTTATTTTTAAGTTTCCAAACAACAAACTGGTCTTTTTTTAGAGTATGTCACAGCTATTAAAAATAGATTTAAACATGATAATAGCATATAAAATGTGATATTATATTTTCATAAAGCCTAGTCCTATATTCAAATTACTAAATTAGCAAAGCAAGGCTGCCATGTCATCACCCATCCACACATAGAACCAGTTTACTTCCACAAGTTGGCAACAAATTATCTGTTGATTTTCAAAGATCAGGCATTCCACTCACTGAATGTTCACTGGAACAACCACAGTGAGCACCAAGCCACCTCAGCCGAGATTATCATTCATGGACGTACAGCCTTCTTTAAAACATTTGCACCATTCAAGTATTTTACTGCGGTTAAGAGTCTCATCACCAGGCTGTGCTTAAGTTATCTGTAAGTGTCAATTTGTTTTATGTCTTTATTAAGGAGGAATTTTATCACAAGGTAAACTATTAAGTTTTCAAATCAGAATCAATTCACACTTTTAATTTATTTAGGTAAACTTTCAAACAATAAATATTCTAGAATTGGGAAGTTCCATAAAATATATGTTCCACACAGGCCTGGACTGACCATAGGGCATACCGGGCAATGCCCGCCGGGCCGACGCACATTTTTGGGGTGGGGCTGTCAGTTATAATTTAATATTTTTTGAAAAGTTTATTAGGCCAATTTATTTATTACCGCAACGGTAGAGTATCTGAGACACGAATCGCGGCCCATTGGTTGAC
>JAOVVB010000001.1:31573995-31587284 GCA_028570985.1 Heterobranchus longifilis
ATCTTTTAGAATGGGGAGTCACTGATCAAGGTGCCTTAGCACGGTGGCTTAGCACTGTCACCTTGCACCTCCAGGGTCTGGGTCTGCATGCATAGAGTTTACACATTCTCCCCATGCTTGGTGGCTTTCCTCCAGGTACTTTGGTTTCCTCCCATAGTCCAAAGACATGCAGATTAGGCTAACTGGCGTCCCAAATTGCATGTAGTGTCTCAGGGAGTGTGTATGTGTGTGTACTTGCGTGGTTTTTTTGGAACCTTCCCAGGGTGTACCCTGCCTCATGCCCAAAGTCTCCTGGGATAGGCTCCAGGCCCCCCACAACCCTGTATATAGGATAAAGCGGAATAGACAATGAGTGAATAAGTGAGTAAGGGACTGAGTCACTGATCAAGGAAGGAAAGATTTATTGTTGATTTTGAGAAAGTCTGCTTAATTGGACAGGGAAGCTGAGGAGAGAGAAATCTATAGGTGGTGGTGGTGATTCACCCTACAGAACTCCAACTAGATGCTGAAAGGCAAGAGTGTATGGAAGTACAAGATAAAGCAGCCAAAAAGTTCAAGACACAGAACAAGTCAAGACAAGATCAGGGAAGGATGCATTAGACGTTTTAACAATTCTGGTCTTAAGAGGCCAGGAAGATGAGGAACAATGAGACCTACAGTATAGTTGGTGATAATGTAACCGACCTACTGGATTCCAATGGTCGATAAACAACAAAGAAGACTATAATGTCACCTTAAAAGTAAGAAGTAAACCCACAAGTATTCACGTTACAAGGAAATAATCAACGATTGAGCATTGTGATGTCATAATGTCATACTTTTTATAAGTTTATTTATGTAGTTATATTTAATGTTGTACAATGTAATGTTAATTTCTGATATTATTCTAAAAGCTATATTCATTCATCTACTGTAGGAATCTCTGTAGTCCAGCTAGGGACCATGGAGGCCAAAGTTAATTACCATTGTTTTTATTCCCATTTTACAACCTTGGTAGGACCTCCGGTTAACATTCACACACACTGAGGGCAATTTGGGAACGCAAGTTAGCTTAATCTGCATGTCGATGGACTGTAGGATGAAACCAGAGTACCCGGAGGAAACCCACCAAGCACGGGGGAGAACATGCAAACTCCATGCACACAGACCCTGAGGTGGGAATCGAACCTGGAACCTGGGGGTGCAAGCCGACAGTGCTAACCGTTAAACCACCGTCGAACATGTTATAGCAAATATAAAGGCCAAACGTGCCACCTGAGCCATGTTTATTTCTCTACATGCTGCTTGTTTGTGTTGTAGATGAGGAAAGAAAGCAGTGATACACAAGCTTGGTTGCAGTCCTGTTTATTAAGGAAAGCTCTCGGGTTAAATATGAGAATTTCTGACACATAAAACAAACCTATACGGTACACAGTGGTGATAAGCAGAAACATCTATACAGCATGTAACTGCGATTAGACTCTGTGTCTGTTGCAAACGTGTCTCATTAACACACAGTTTGGTAAGATAATGCTACAGGAACAGTTAAAATACTCCGTCGTACAGATTCAGCACCGCCTTTATTATCTTGGCCCCATCATAAATAGTAAATAATGATAATTATTCTGTTGAGACTAAGAATTTACATCACAGAACGATGCGAGTGCTCGAGTCAGTTGTTCATGTGTAAAAGTACACTCTCTCTCTTCTTTCTCTCGAAATACTGCATTGTAACAATGTAGGACAGAGACACAAATAGCAATGTGGAAATGATCTCTTTGAAAAACATGCGTAAAAATGTTATCTAGAAAAAAGAAGCGGTTTAAAAGGATCCCTCAGGATCTCCTTTTTGTTTCTGAAAACATAGACCAACCAACACAAAGCTAAACAGGAAAGAGAGCAGCGCACATTTATCGAGGCCAGCCCTCCACTGAATAAGGCACCAATCAGATTCTGTACACCTTCACACACTCAAAATAAAAAAATTAAAAAGTGCAGATTTCCCTAATCGCACATCAGGATCCCATTTGGGCAAGTTTGACTAAGAATCTAATAATGTAACTCAAGAATGTACCATTTAAACTGATCCACAGGGAAGGTATTACACTTAGAAATCATATTTACAGTACTTCATCAAATGTGTGGTGGGAGACGGGTTTAGTAGGACAGCCCAGGTGATTGTTTTAGCAGACTCCATGCATTCATGCAGAAGATTTTATTTTTACAGACTTTAGATGGTGGTTACTTTGAAGTAATGATATTTGAAACCAGACATAATTATTTTTAAGGTCGCGAGACGCAGAATAAATCAGGAACTGTGTAACTTCAACCATTTTGAGTGCTCCAGAAGTCTCCATACAGAGGAGACGTTAACATTCTTTCAGCAACATTTATTACTGGGATAGGCTCAAATACAAGGGGACGTTCAAGTCAAACCGGGACTTGTGATGACCTTTCTTATGAATGAGGGCGTAAAAGCGCTTGACATTTACAGACGACCGTACGTGATCGCAGTAAAATATTCGAATGGTGCATTAGTGTAGCAGGGGATTATATAGAGAAATAAAGGAAGTTTTTACTCTCATAAATGTGTTCTGTCATTCTGTGCAATCAAAAGTCCCGGTTTGACTTGAACAACCCCCATATTTCTTCAGATAGCATCCATGTATGTCTTTGACAAAAGGATGTAAGGAAATCGTTCTGATGGCTCGATGAGGAAGCTGTCGCAAGTGTGACTTTGCCTTATGTATGGAGACGTTTGGAACACTGTCCTGTGGAGCTCTATATTAATATATATTGCCTTCGGTAACTAACTGTTAAAGAGTGAAAGATATTTGGAGAATTTGGAGAGGTTGAAGAGTAATATCAATTATCTACAGTCAGTTTTAATCTACGTTTGATTTCCATACACACAATGTAATAAGAACTCACAGGATTGGGTCCAAACAGGTGTGTGTGGATAAGAAAAACGTCTTCTAAGTGAGACTAATCAGAAAAAAAGGCTTGAATTTGTTAGGGAGCATAAAGATTGGATTTTGGAGCAATGGAAAAAGGCCGTGTTGTCTGATGAGTCCATATTGAGCGTATTTCAGAGCGAAGATCATGAAGCGATGCGCCCATCATGCATAGTGTCCACTGTACAAGGCAGTGTTATGATCTGGGGTCGCTTCAGTTGGTCAGGTCTAGACTCAGCAACGTTATGTGGCAATGAAATGAAGTCAGCTGGCGACCTGATGGCATGAGCATATTCCAGGACACAAATTGTGAAAGAGGGGTTCTGGCAGCATGAGGAACATTGGACATGCACTGCAATAAAAGCTAAAGGTGGTCAAATGGAATATGAGTATATGATTATTATTTTTTTGGCCAGTCAGTGTATAATAAATAGTCGCTATGGGTTAATCACTTTGTGGGCACAGAATAAATCCTGACGTCAAGCCTTCAACATATTATCTCATGTTCTCCATATAGTAGTAATTATTATTATTATTATTATTATTCATGACTACAAGTCACTATAGTCGCTTTTCTATTAAACACAGGTGACTTCTGAAAGGCTACAATACTCATTCTGTGTTCTGATGAAGTCGTGTGTTGTGTATTACATATAAAAGACAACCCATAGTTTGGAATATTACGGTTATTGTAGGATCCATAATATGTTTAATTGTAACGTTGGTAATTTCTGCTTTGTCTTCACTGTTGCTACGGCTTTACGTCATCTTTATCGGTAAGGTCATCGCTAGTTAAGCCATTATCTTTGATCAATAGCTAGATAGATATCCAGTGTCCATGTTACCTAGTTGCTTAGCAACAGTGTTTTTTATAACTTGAACTGCTCGTATCATGGTATCATGTTTCTCTTCTAATATTGAAAAAAAGTCTGTTCGAACGCACTACTATATTACAACAGACATCAGTCAGTGACATGTGTACAGAATGAGAGAATTTAATTTATAAGGATCTCTTAATATCGTCTAGACATTTAAAACTCTTTCCACCTCTTCTATAACTTCAACTGGCACAAAACAAAAGCAAAAAAAAATAAATATTTTTTTGTTTTTTATTTAATTTTTTCCATGAAACGAAATCTTTAAGCTCGACTGACTGATCCCTGAATATATAAGGGAAGGATAGGAGGCTCAAAATATTTAATAATTGTGATAAATCCTTTGCTAGCATTGACAAGAGGGGATTTTTCGGGGACATATTCAGCACACCAATAACCCAGTTGTTCCTAGGACCGTACGGTACACTAGGCTGCCTGGTTCACTTCATGTTGTCCGTTTTGTTCGACGCTGCCTAAGTGGCTGCACCTGCCCCGGCCTGAACGATGTCCTGTAGGAGTTTCTGGTAGAACGGCGAGTAGACCAGCTTGTTGAAGTTCACGAGGTGGCTCACTCTGATCCCGATATCCTCCAGCTCTTTGCTGATGGGAACCAGACCCCCGGGAACAGACGAGGACCCAGGACCCAGGTCCAGGAAGCTCAAGAGATAGGCCTGGATCCGAGAATCTGGGCAAGAGTAAAAAAAGTTGACAGTGAAAAGAATGACTATGGATTAAAGATTTCTGATTTAGAAGTGCAACACACACAGAAGAGATTTCACAAAATAAAAACATTGTAACTGTAAAGTGTTAATCATTCATTCATTTTCAAAACCGCTTATACTGTACAGAAGCCTATCCCAGGGCACTCCAAGGCGGAGTACACCCTGGACATGGGACTATTGGATTTGGGAACACTAATTAGCCTACTTCGCATGTCTTTGGAGAAAACTCAACAAGGGTACTCCAGGAGGAAACTCACCAAGCACAGGGCGAACATGCAAACTCCACGCACAAAGATCTGAGTGCAGAGATCACTCGGAGATCGAACCAAAAACCATGTTGGTGCAATGCCACAGTGTTACCCACTACACCACTGTGCCACACTGGTAAAGGGTTATCAGAATAAAAGAAAAATCTTACAAATCTTAAATCTTACATAAAAATCTTTTTAGCATTCCTACAGGGTGACGCCTCGAAGCAACGCATCTTAATGTCTGACCCTTCATCCATTTTACGTTCAGTTTACTCAGATGGATCATGAACGCAATATTCAGCAGCATGTTGATGGTTCTGTTGCCTCTATGCGAAATACCTGTAACAAAATGCCAGTCATGTCTGGAACAATAAGTTAACATGTTCACCGAACTAAGGCTGGACGTTACGATGTGGTCTAATGCTGTAGAAATACTAAGAAATCGTCTGACTGCATTATAACCAGGGCACGAATCATCCTCATACATTCTGTCTTCAATGCACTATGGTCACATCCTTCAATTCATTGCATCCTCTTTTTACTAGTATTTGCTGGTTATATACTTGCTGGTTCATTCTCTCCATGACTACTTGCTGGTGCACCTTATGTACAGTTTCGTTCCCACCTGTATATACAATCATTCACGCAGGTGTATATAGAAGCGGTATTTTTCATATTCATATTATTTGATAGCATTTTCTACCTTTTTAATGCACCTTAAATTTGAGACATTTTTTATCTCATTAATGCACCTTAAATTGTTAACAAGTGTTCATAATGCACTTTAATTGTAAACATCTTTTTTTCCCCTCCCTCATTGCAATGCTTGCTTGCTGCTTACTTGCTGTATTTTGCCTTTGGAAACAATTTGCACGATTTTCCTTTGGGATTAATAAAGTATTCAGTCTATCCATCTATCCTCATATATAGTTATTAAAATAATATTTATTTAGTTTCTAAACAGACGGACTTTATAATTATGTACAATCCAGGCAACATCATTTCTTTATTTCTTTGCTTTTTCCTTCCCCTGTAAGGTCTTCTTACACCCAAACCGAAAGAAACCTCGTTATGTAATCTAAATGTTACTCTAAATGAATAAAGCAATTACCGACGAGTTTACGGATTGGGTTGTCTTGGGACTTGACAGCTGCGATTTGGCCTTTTAGAGTGTCCTGTCTGTCTGGGTGAAAAGGTGAGAAGCCGTGCTGAGTCAGACATTCCCCCAGCTCCAAACACAGCTTCTCTCCGATGGCGGTGAACGCCTCGTCTGCTTTAAAAGACCTGTAAACACCCACAAACACAAGAGGAAAAGAGTGATTGCTCTTGTACATGTGACTGGAGAGAAGCAGAGCATACGTGACTCTCAGCATGCGGAGTCCTGCTTCTTACGGAGTGTGCATATCAGCAAGCAGAATCCTGACTGTGCTCTTCAGCTTGTCCATGAGGCCCGGCAGCCCAGAGATCGCCTCCCCCGCACTGTTGTACACGATCAGGAGCACAGACGCCACCAATGCCAAGCGCTCCAGCTCCAGCTGCATCTCCAGAAACCTGCCACGGTCCATCAGCACCGTCTACAGGAAACACAGAGAGAGAGAGAGAGAGAGAGAGAGAGAGAGAGAGAGTTGTAGCAAGAGGATACAATTTCAAGAAAGACAGCTTGGGAATGAGAGAAGAAAAAGTAATAAAGGGGAGAGTCTCATTGGAGAAGAAGAGAAGGGAAGAAAAGGTTAATGGAGAAAAATTGATACACATGGTAGGAGAGGCAGACAGGATATAAGCAAGGGAGGGACATAATGTTAGAAAAGATAAACAGACAAATAAATAAAGACAGACAGGTAAAAGAAACAGGAAGAAGGGAGTGAAGTAAAGACCCATAAGAAGATATAAAGGCAGACAGACACCTAGATATACTGAGACAGGTAGACAAACGTATAGACACATAGACAGATTGTCTGGCTGTCTGTCTGTTTGACAGACAAACAGACAGATAGACAGACAGACAGACAGACCGAACTCACAGATTAAAAAAAAAAAAAACACATATAAACAGAGAGTCAAAGAGATGGGTATATAAATAAAGAAAAATAAATGAATAAATAAATAAAAAGACATATGTGCCTATATGGATGGATAGAATAAATTGTTAGACAAAACAATAGGGCAGGAAGTCAAATAAATGGAAAAAAAGGAGCAAGACTGAAAAAAAAAAAAAAAAATGTAAGAAGTGTGTATGTGGGTTGTTAATGCCGTCAGGAGAACCGTCCAGCGTTCATGGCTCCTGGCCCACCTCGGGGAAAGTGTCCATGGTGTGGTCCCAGTGCAGCAGTCGTAAATAAGCCTGGTTGTGGACGTTCAGCAGCGGCCTCGAGGAGGAACGGGGCGAACCCGCAGCGCCCCCTTCGGCACCCCTGAGCACCGAGTCCGCCGTCTCCTGGAGCCATTTCTGAGTAAAGTCCAGGGCATCTAACAAAACATGAGCACACTAATATTAACCAGAGATGTTCATGCACTCTGAGCGCTACACTGTACTCTTATAATTAGTAAAGTAAAACAAAATAAAATGTAACTAATATTTAAATTTACATTAAAGTCAAATTTACCTTAAGAAAGAAAATAAGAATAAACTATAAACAACTTTTAATAAAAACATAATTTGCAAAGGAAAACCTAAAATGTAGAAATAGGGAGAAAAAAAAACGTAAAAAGAAATTCTTTATTCTTCTTTCACCAAGACAATTAGACAAAAACATGACATTACTTCTTTATTAAAGGACATAATGTTCTATTCTATTCTTAACCACTTATAGTTACTTATATTAATAACCAACATCTCTCACTCGGCTGTTTTTTGAGTAACTCCTGAAACTTGTTCCTCTCGTACTCCACCGAGTGCTGCAGCAGGTGCGGCCGGAGACTACTGACTGCAAAGTTGGCCATGTCAATCTTCATTTTGTCCAAGACTCCAAAAATAGACCTGCACAGATTATAGCTTTACTCCATAAACACTGAAATAGGATCAACACAAAGACGAAGACACCTTCGTCACTTCCTTAGACGACCACATTTTAGGACAAGGGGACTGAATATTCCCTCACCTAAAAAGGAGCACGATGTCCGTGATGTCCCGGAGCTTGCGGACTTCTTCGTCCCTGCACGGCGCGCAGAAGGCGCCCATGGTGTTGATGATGAACTGAGCCACCTTGCCGATGTCCAGCGCTCCGTTCTCTGCCTGCTGCTGGATGAGCGTCAGGTCCAGCGCCTCCTCTATCTGTCCTTTTAAACGTGTCTGGTACGGCATCAGGAAGGACAACAGCGTCTAAAGTGGACAAACAGGGCTGAGTCGCAATGGCAAGAACAAAAATGTAGATAAATATGATGAGACCTAAGGGATGAGGTCTAATGGACATTATGGGAACTAAAAATTCGTCATGCAAATAAACCCAGTTAGACATTTAGATGAAGAATTGATTTGACGAATCGGTTTAAAAGTCAGACTTGAGGCACTGTAACACCCATCAGTAACAACTGATTAAAGCCGAATTTATTAATATATGTATTGACTGAACCTTTGAATGCTTCTGAATTTATGCATTATGACTTAGCCAAAATATAAACTGATCGTTTGTCTGTCATATTCTCTGCATATTCTATGCAGAGAATCAAAGGAGATTGTTAGATAATGACAGAGTGGACATGGCACATTTTTTATTTCACTTCATGAGCTTGTTTCGCTAAATCATGTGCACATTTTACACTCTACAGAGCTGCTAAATTCTTAAGTCTGATTGGTCAGGATGTAATAATTACACATTATTATTCCTACCAGGTAGCTCATTCGAAGCTCATAATGTAGATTTTGCTCTACATAATCTAACCCATTGGGATGGGAATCACCAGAGATCACCTGATACGATATTATCACGATGCTTATGAGCGATTCGATCTGTATTACGATTCTATAAGTATCACGTTTCATAAATATCATGAGTGAATACATACAGTATATGGTTTCATCACACTTTGTTACTATTCGAAATAAACTTCACAATTAACTTCACAGCCTGTGAATAGGTAAAAAATTTTTTTTTTTAAATCACATGTAGGATTATTATTTCCACCTCAAACGCAAAAATATATAAATGTAAAAATTAATTTAAACAAAACAAAAAAAAGCATTTTGGATGCGCAAATTTTCACCTTATGAACTGAAATTTTGCCAAAAAAATAGCATCGACATACGAGTGAAAGAACTGAGGCGAACGCCCGCAAAGTTGGGGAGCCATTTAAAACCTGTTTGCGTCAGTGGAAAACCAAGCGAAGCGAACAATTTTTTTTTTTTTTTTGCGTTTTGCGCAAGATTTAGTGAAGACATAGCACCATGGGTCTCAAGAATATTAGCAAAATATTAGTAGAAAGAAGACAAGGGAGCCACTTTGAGTTTCGTTTTTTTTTTTTTTTTAAACAGCCGGTGCCAAGAGGAATCATAAATTAAGGTTAAATTAAGTGAGGTTTAATGTCTACTTATTTCATATTTTACTTCATTTACATGAAAAATGATAGTTTTTATATGCAAAAATCTGATTAAAGTATTAGAAATAGGTTATATTTTTTTGGTGACATTCTTTATATCTTTATTTCCTATGACAAAATGTGTTTTGCAATACGAATTTTTTTTCGCCTTAAGGACTCACCAGAATGGATTAAATTTATATGCCGAGGTACCACTGTAATACAATTCATGATTCTTTAAGAGATTCGAGTTGCCGCTATAGTTTTGATGGTCTTACCTCTTTAATTTCCCCGACCAGTTTGATAGCATGCTCGTACACAGGCGGGTCGTCATTCAGCTGGGTTTCAAGATTATCCCAGAATGCTTTGTGCACAATTTCCTTAACTTGTTTCTCCAAGCTGCAATAAATAAATGAATACATATATTTTTTTTTGTTTTGTGATTGAAAATTTCAGATAGTGCTTGGATATTTGAAGGACTTTACCTTCCTTCAGCAGGCTCAGTGGGCTTGATTTGGAAGCCACCGTTCACCACTATCTCATGAGCCAGCGCCATGTTAGTCACGCCTTTAGCCGCCTCCATTAGCTCCTCCACAGACACGAACTTGGACGGGCTGGCTGTTAAGGCAATCAAAGCAGTCAGACCTTTGGGATAAAATCTGAATCTTTTATAGGCTGAAAACAGGGTTTGCAAGAAAAATCTTAAGGTACAGTCAACATTAAGTGAATCAGAAATATAAACATGTTTGCTTATGCAATATTACTTCCTGGTTTGAAACTACCAAGACTTTTAAAAGTCTTAAGACCAAGACTGATCTCTGGTACCACAACACATACCAGCAAAGTGCACTGCCTAATGCTACGGTCAGCCATTTATTTCTCAGTCATTTATTTATACATCCTGATCATGGACAGTTACCAAATTTGGCACTTGTAACGGGTTCGACGCTACTGTCTGTGCACGGGCGTCATTATGAAGCACGAGGCGAGGTGTTATGGGAAAAAGGGTAATTAATTAAGGAAAATATGGGGAAGGAAAGGGCCTAGCTGGCATGCGGGAACACGGCTGGCGAAAGGTGGTGGTGGGCGGAGTGGCAGAACGGAGCAGGAGACAGCGCTCCTGCACGCTCCCTCAGCGGTTCTTTTCCCGCTGTCAATGGCCAGCCTGACCCCTCCTAGCTCCCTCTGGGCGCGGCCTCAGACGGGAGTCCTCGCTGCCGTCCATCGGCTGGGCGGCTTTCCCGGCTGGGATCAGGGGCCTTAAACTCCGCGCCTCGCATTTCCGCGGAAAATAATGCGGAGCAAGCCCGAGATCCTATTAAGGTTAATTATCGCCAGCCAGCCCAAATAGGCGGCCCCGTCCCTTTGCATATCTGCAGAAGGGGGTCCCGCCTACCTAGGGAGCCTACAGAGTGAGCG
This sequence comes from Heterobranchus longifilis, assembly GCA_028570985.1. Taxonomy (NCBI): domain Eukaryota; kingdom Metazoa; phylum Chordata; class Actinopteri; order Siluriformes; family Clariidae; genus Heterobranchus; species Heterobranchus longifilis. The sequence goes on from JAOVVB010000001.1 coordinate 31,584,708, forward strand.
AGGAGTACTATAACTCTTCTGGACAGCATTCAATTGCTCAGTGAGGCTTAAATTAATGTAATGCCTTCCTGTCTGGATATTCCACTAGAAGCATTAACAAGCACCAGAATACAGCACACCCAGAGTCTTTACAAGAACCCGGCAATATGAGTACATTACTCCTATCTTATCCACACTGCAATATCCACACTGACCTCCCACTGAAATTTGCATTCATTTTAAAATACTACTATTGCAGCCTATTTGTTGGTACCTCGTATAATAAAAACTACAGCAAAGACCAGAGGTTTTTTTTTTTTTTTACAAATCACCACAGTTATGAATGAGACTTCCAATTAGTGTTCAGGACTCAGGAAAGGAGTCTCTGTGTTTAAGTCTAGGTTGAAAACCTATTGGTTTAGTCAAGCCTTTCGTGAATAGTTCATAGGCATGTTCATAAGCCTAATACTAAATTAGATTCAGATTCATTGCTCTGGTCGTTAAGTCATCTTAAATTCGACAGCCACACAGTACACATACTCACTCAAGGGCAATCAAGCAGCCCGCCGACTAGTACAGTGAAGTCATCATTGTTCAGTTCACGTATGCACATTCCAATCCACTCTCCTTAACTGCCACGTTACATCAATGTCGCACAAACCATATATGTTATATTAATAATGACTGGTCTTTTACACACACATATACATGAAGCGTTACACACACATATACATGAAGCGAACCTATTTGCAGCATAAATATGCAGTATGTCTAAACAAGTATGTGTGTGCTTTAAAGATTTGAGATCCCTTAAACAAAGGTGTGAGACCCAGTTTGAAAACCTGTACAGCAAGTGTTTGGTGTGTTAGAAGTAAGGAAAAAGGCTAAACTGGTCTTACACGGAGGAGTGTGTCGGTGAGGACTCGGCGTGTTCGTTCTGATTCTTTTACGCAGCAGCTCTTCTGATGCATCTGTCCGGCCTGTGGAATCTTCTGACCCTTTTCCGTCGACCTTCTTTTCCTCCTCACTTGATGATTCATTGGGTTCTTTGGGCATCCTAGACAGGCCCGCTGGGATCCAGACAAGGCAGGATCAGCTCAGATCTGCTTAGAGGAAACACACAGAAACACATTTTTTGCACTTGATAATGGTAGAATTCTTGATAAAAGAATATTGATGTAGGGGGAATTCAGAAAACTTTAGAGAAAAAAAAGGAAATCTATGACACTTTGTGTGACCGGTATTGGCTACAAAAAGGCACAACACTAAATAGAGAAATTATACCAAAACAACTGCACCGTACTGATGCCCTATCTTTAATTCATGCACAGACATTGTTTCCTGCTCATCGGTTTTCCCTATATTACACTCCAGCGAGATAAATATGGAAATCAAGGATTTGCACCGCCTAGCTGCCACTGTTGAGGCCCTTGAGCAAGGCCCTTGAGCAAGGCCCTTAACCCTATCTGCTCCAGGAGTGCTGTATCCTTGCTGACCCTGTCCTCTGACCCCAGCCTCCTACCTATCATATGAGGAAAAAATCCTTTTACTGTGCTGTACAGTTTACTTACTCACTCAGTCACTCATTAGTCCATACCACTTTACCCTGTATACAAGGCCACGGGGGTGGAGCCTACCCCAGGAGACTTAGGGCACGAGGCAGGGTAGACCCTGGACAGGGTGCCAATCCATCGCAGTGCACACACACAAATACACACACTCATTATGTGGAATTTGTAAATGCAAATTAGTCTAATCTGTACGTCTTTGGACAAAGGGAGGAAGCCGGAGCAACCCAGCATGCTCGGGGGGGGTCATGCAAACTCCACATAACAGTCCCCAAGGCTGGAGTCGAACCCGAACCATGGAGGTGCGAGGCCACAGTACTAACCACTATGCCACCCTATACAGAACATGTAACAAATAATTCAATCTTGATCATAAATATATACAGATAGTTCAGTTTTGTTTAATTTCCAGGGTCGAGTCATGAAATTTTTAATTTCCATAGCAGCCTTATATATAACAGCAAGACATTAAGTAATTATTAAATAAATAAATCCCTGTCATTAATTTATGAGATCGCAAGTTTGAATCCTGGGTGATGCTGGAGCCTCCCGACTCAGAAGGGAAGGATGGGAGGTGCTCTCCCGTCAATCAAAGCTCAAGCTAATCATGGGCGTCTGTAAGCTCATGCAAGAGGTATAGTGCAATCCTCCGACTGTGTTACGCTGCTTCCGACAGTGTGGGTGGGTGTGTGTGTGAGTGTTTGTGTGTGAGCAAGCAGTTCTAAAAAATGCTGTCGGCTGGCATCATGTGTCATGGAGGAAACATGTGATACACTTCACTCTCACGAGTTGGTAGGTGTAGCATTAATTTGGGAGTGGCCTAATGTTGTGTAGGAATCGGCTACGACTAAATTAGAGAGAAAATTGGGAAAAATCCAGAGAAATGATTAATCAAGGATAAACAAATAAATAAAGTCTGTTGTTGTTGGTCTTTCGGCTGCTTCCGGCAAGGTGTCGCCACAGTGGAATACCCAGTCCGCACTACAACTTGGCACAGGTTTTACGCCGGATGCCCTTCCTGACGCAACCC
>JAOVVB010000001.1:31662786-31678705 GCA_028570985.1 Heterobranchus longifilis
TTGTGTAAAGCTGCTTTGGGACAATGCCAATTGTTAAAAGCGCTATACAAATAAAATTGAATTGAATTGAATTGAATGATAGTCAAAAAATTAGCAAACAACACAGACTAGGCAAGACAATGTCTAATTATTCATGCCCCTCTATTTGTTTAGTGTTAACAATACTTACTAGACTATATATTTCCTGTGCAACGCAATTATTAATATATGGTACATATGTCTTGTGTAGGAGTGAATGTCCATGTTCCTTTCTGGGAGCTGATTACTCTCCTGGAGATGTGATTCTGACATCATCAGATATACAGTAAGATCCTGTTTAATTATTGTACCTAGTTACTTTGTCTTTTTGTCAATGCATAACTAAAATAAAGTGTTAATCCTCATTGTAGAATTTGTCAAGATGGAAAACTTGTCTCACAAAGCATTATTACTGGTGAGTCTCATCTGTGGCTTAGATAACCAGATAATTTTCTCGAGCTCATTTCTTTTTACTTTGACACACATCATTTTAACCAACAGTATGCATATGTGTACTCTGTCTTTAGATAAACTATGCCCGCCAGGGCAGGTTTATGAGGACTGTGGGAATATGGTGGAAGGTCTGTCAGCTAGTAAAGGTTTGGCTTGTGTCCACACATGTGAGTCATACCTGCTTAATATGACCTGCTCCAGCCATGAGCCCTGTGTACCCGGCTGCATCTGTCCACCAGGGCAAGTATATAGTCTGCTTTATTTTTTTGTACCCCTTACTTCTTAGACTTATGTTACCAGCTATCATTGTAAACTGTAAATCATTTAAAATTAGACGAAGAATGAAACAAAATGAAATAGCAGATGTACTGTACAAAAAGGTCAATGTTTTTTGCTCAACCAATAACCAGTGGGCAGAAATAAAAATACTATTCTGATTATGTGGCTGCCAATCTGACATGTTATCATTTAGCTGTACTTTTAGTTTTCTTCTTTTTCCGTTATTGATTTTATCAAGCAGGTGTGAGCCACCAGAACAAGTCTCTGGAGTTATGGAACAATGTAGTTATGGTGTTGTAGTTATGGAACATCATTGTTCCAAAAGTCATTTTGGTGATGGTGGTGGAGAGTAATAAGATAAAAGTGGTCTCTACCAGGACAGTGGCATTATCTACAGGCACAAAAGGGAATAGAATGGTTTGATAAGTATAAAAATGTTTCCAGTCGTATTGATATGGTGTTTGCCGTCATAGTCCTTCACTCCAGCTGAACGTATTATGCTTAAATAATTGTATCTGATCTCCATGCTTAAATAATTGTAATTGAGCAAATATATTTCAAAAGGAATGAGTTTCAGTCCTTTCAGATTGTTAGCAGCCATGTCAAAGCAATGGCAGTGCACATACAGTATACACTCACTGGCCACTTTATTAGAAACACCATATTAAATCAGGGTATGAAACCTTTTTGCAGTCATAACAGACAAATGTTACTTACATTTTTTTATGGGATAGATATCACAAAGTCTTATTCAGTTGATATTCTTGTCCATTTTGACATGATTGCATTCCAACATTACTAAAGATTTGTTTAATTTGTCGTTTATCAAGGTCTAACATTTTGTGTGCTCCAAGGCGGATTCTGTTCCCAAGGTTGTAAAGGGTGGTTATATGAGTTACTGTAGTATACCTGTCAACTTGAACCAGTCTAGCCATTCTCTTCTACCTTCATTAATAAGGCACAGTAAGGAACAGGATTTCTGTGTAACGTATGAGTGTTGTGTGTGAAAATTACAGAAGATCAGCATTATTGAAATTTAATTTTAATCCAGCCCATCTGACACCAACAACTGGTCAAAGTCAAAATCACTGAGATCACATTTCCCTTTTTTGAGAAAATTACCTGAATTCTTCATCCTTTATCTGCATTATATTATGCTGTATCCACATTGGGTACACAGATGGGTAATTGCAAAAATGAGCTGTTGTAAGTGATTATTGGGTGTATGTGAACTAAAACAATAGGGGCGGGGGGAATGAATGTATTTCCCAAACAATGTAGAAAGTATAAGAAGCCCAAGGAACACACCATTCAGGTAAGGAATAAAGTTGTGGAGAAGTTTATAGCAGGATTAGGTTATAAATAGGTTATTATATGTTCCTTGGGCTTAATGATTCTGTTGTTTACTAATGTTCTCTAACAAACCTCTGAGGGCTTCACAAAACAGTATAAAAAACAAGTATTTATACTGAGATTATAAGAGTATCATAGTAAAGGGGGCTTAATACAAATACATGTCACACTTTTTAGATGCTGTATTTATTTGTAAACCATTTATCATTTTTCTTCGACTTCACAAACATGTGCCGCTTTGTTTTGATCTATATTATAAAATCCCCGAAAATACAGGCATGTTTGTGGTTGTTCATTTCATTCACCTACACTTTCTTCTCCTACTGTACATCAGATTCATTGCAACAGCATGGTATGGGGTGTGCTTGACTCCTGCTTTGCCAGGAAATTGAAATGTTTAATGACAATGTTTAGACAAGCACATTGTGGTTAATTGCCAAAGGTGCCTAACGAGTAAAAGCGATCATAAGCTGTGATAAGGGTGTTGCAAATCCATTTACCCAACTAGTATTAAACTGAATTTATCTTGAGGTCTGTTTGATATTCTAAAGCTTTTTAAGTTTGCCCAGTAGTGCAGCTAACAAAATAAATGCTAAAACCTCAAAAGAGGTGAAAAACTCTACAAGTGTTGCCTACAATTATGAAGAAACAGTTTACAAAGACAGAAGCACTGCTGTATACAGTATTTATGACTTATATGGGAAAAGAATGAGCACAAGAGACAGGAACGTGTGGGGAGACTGTTCACAATGAGTACTGTGATATGCAAGATCACTCTTGTGTCTGGTAGTGTGTGTAATTTATCGACTTCTGACTTATTGACCTTTAAATGGAAACCTACACCAGTGACACCATGGGAATGGAATCTTAAGGCTGAGGTATGTCATGCCTGTTTCTAAAAGTTGACTTCCTGCCATCTGTACTCATTTTGGGTCAAGAATATCAGAAAGTACTTTTTATGACAAGCAATAGCTTATAAAGTGTATTAATAAGTCTAGGAGATGGTAGCAGATTGATTTACCACACAGCAGTAGTCAAATGTCAAAGTTTGACTGCATGGCGATACTAATTGGCATAGACCATACTATTTGCAGTCTTTTAATTCTATGTCTCTGATATTAACAACAGAAATTACAAATGCAGTGTCTGATTATTTATTCTCGTTATAATTGGGAATTTTGCTTGTTTCCCTATAACCATAGTAATGTAGTTAAGTCTTTTGCTGAAACTAAGCCAGATTTTAGCACATCTTAACAGAAGTAAATCAGCAAAAATATACAATCTGCATATTCCATTATGTACCTGGAATTAATTATATTCATAAAATTCTGGGGGGAAAATGGTACTATAAGAATATGTTGGCCAGAGGTTAAATGTCTTGTATGCTCTAGTATGTCAGGGGAGTAAAGTACATTTGGGTGTGTCTGGCTACACACTACAGTACACTGTCTGGCTACAGTAATGTATACTGTAGGTTGTCATATAATGGATTGTATTGTATAGGTTGTCCTATAATGTGAGTAAGAAATTGACAGGCATGATCAGCTTCATAGAAATTCCTTCCTCCGAGTGGTTCAACTTAACATCTTCCAGGTCTACATCATTGTTTTTGTAAGGTGTTAAATTGCCAAAAACAGGAAAAATGTATTAACATTGAATATGGTCTCCTTTTGCTCTCAAAACAGCCTCAATTCTTAATAACATGGATTCTACAGGGGACTCTTGTCCATGTTCACATGATTGCTTGATTTTTTTTTTCCCCCACATGATTTCCTAGAGACTTTTCATTTGAACATTGACACTGAGTTTGACACCTGTTGTACCACATGCAAAAGGTGTTCTATTGGATTCAGTTGTTGTGGATAAGAGCCATTTAAGAACATAAGATTTATAAACTTTTGTGTTGTGACAGCAATATCATGCTGTAAGAATTAGAAGATGCATAGACTGATTACACAGTTAAGGCAGGTTTTGTCAAACCGCATCATTCATAATGTTAATGCCAGGTTCTGACCCTATCTTCTTTGTGCTTTAACAGAAATAATCAGACCAGGCGCAGTTTTTCAGTCTTCAACTGTTAAATTTTAGGGTGCCTCTGGCCCACTGCCTCTTTATTTTTTTGTTCCTGGCTGACAGTGGACTGACAAGTGGAAGCCAACATGCTCTTTTGGTGTTGTAGAAAGGGGTAGTTTTAAATTCTTGCCAATACTTTGTATCCAAAAGGCACAGAGAATAATCAATGGAGGTGTTGGGGAGTTCTGTAAATGTTTTAAGCTTATTTTATATCTCCACTTATTCTGCTTTAAAATAGCCTGAGCTAACTACCTGTTCTGGGGTTGAATTCCAAATAGCATAAAATGGAAAGCTAATGTGCTATCTAGGTTAGAATACCTTGTTCCACATAAGTAGTGTGCTAGATCAGGGTTTAGAGAGGGATGTGGGATTTATCCTTCGAAGCTAGTTTGTAGTTTGCATTAGCCACAAACAAAGCAGTGATGTGGGTCATGAACCTGTCAGTGCATTGCTTGAAGCTCACGCTCACATTAACTATAATAAAATAAACTAAATTAACAAAAATAAAATATCAAAACACAACGTAGATGGTTCAGAGGCAATTCAGAATTCTAATTTCTATGGGGAAAAAGTTGTTTAAGATGACATAACATTAGCAAGTATGTTTGCTTGTTGAAAGTGCTACTGTGACTGGTTTTGAATGTGGATTTTGGCAGGCATCTGCTTTCCTCTCTGAAACTTTATTGGTACCCAGCACTAGACTGTACTATGAACTACTCATGGTTGCAGCCCTAAGGTTCAACATATTGCGCATTCTGAGATCCTTTTTGTCATTACTGCTATACAATGGGCTGATTAAAGATAAATACAGATGTTTGTATTTAATTCACTTTAAGTATCTTTAATAAGTGCTCAATGAATGTATATGTTTTTAGTCTCTCATATTTCTTATCTTTGTGCTCCATCAGTGTTTTAAACATTCTTTCAGCACTGTGATATGTGAGTCAACATGCCCAGTGACCTGTGTACAACATGTACAGGATCATGAAATGCATACATTCTTAGGCAGTTTAATCATAGCTAAAACTGTACTTTATATATTAATACATTTATTATTTAAAAAATATATATATATATTTTATTTGTATTCTGCAAACTTATGCCCACAAATTATGGCACAACTTAACTGGTCTGGCTCTTCTGGTAATGCACCGCAAGTAGTCTTTTATAAATAGGGACATTCTTGTACTAATGAATGATGGTAATAATATTAATTGTGTATTTACTGGTTAAGCCGGTGCATAACTGGATCAAATTACTAATAAGCTGCTTAAATACATTCCTACAGACTATAGCCTATCTAAATTATCACATTTTCATTAAAAAGCTTAGAACTATAAGCTTCATTACATATTATTAATCATATTTTTAGATATCAGTAGATGGATTTGGGTTAACTTTTTATTCCCAGCAGCAGAGGGACAAAAATAAATAAATAAAATATAGATTAATTTATACAGAATCCCTGCTGACTGTGATGCAGACCAAAGATCCCTATGGAAATTATATACTGGTCTGTCCAAAACTCTATAACCTACTGTATTTATAAAAAGCCAGACAAAACATGCATTTAAAAAAATGAAAAGAAAGAATTCAAAAAAGAATAAGAAAATGGCAGATACTACAGTAAAATGGCACAGATCTATTATTAACATCCACTAAGCTACTAATGAAAGGCGGCACAATATACTAATTTGATTGTAATGAAATGAATACATTTCTAGTCAGTTTTATCATAGCTAAATTGAACTGTACTTTATATATTAATAAATGTATTATTAAAAAAAATATATATATATTATTAGTATTCTGCAAACGTCTGCCCACAATTTATGGCACAACTTAACTCTACCTTGTTATGATTTTTTGTTAAGTGAGCTACACTAAATACATACACATATACATACATACAGTACATACATACATGTATACATACATACATACATACAGTACATACATACACACATACATACATACATGCATACATACATACATACATACATACACACATGTATACGTACTTGCATACATACATACATACATGCATACATACATACATACTGTACATACATGCATAAAGCCAATTTTGATCAATGTTAAGTCAATGAACAATCCCAAGTAATTAGAAAAGTAGATTTAAGTTTTATGTAAGATTTTGTTGCTGTAGTGAAACAGAGTAAAGAGAATGAGAAAAAAAATGCTTAAGAAGGACAGCAGTGTTAGGTGTAACGTGTTAGGTGTAACACGTTAGAGTACTTGGGTTTTTTTTTTTTTAATGTAACGAGTAATCTAATGCGTTTTTAAGTAGTCCGCCATTTAAGTAGTAGTTATTTAGTTATATTTTCAAAAATGTAATCCATTATTCAGACAATTTATGTAATCAGTGAGCCAGACAGCAGTCATTCCGTTAGTGTGTGTGTGAAAGTCGTCCTACAAGCCCCGCCCCTGATAACCCTCCCCCTTTTTTATTCCTGCGGTTATGCCCCATCTCACTCATGCAGTTTGACTCTCAGTGAGAAGTGGTGTTAGGCACCTTGAGCCACCGTGAGTGACCGCCTGACGTTCCACGAAGTTCTGCAAGGTCCGCAAACTTCCGCGAGGACCGACGCACAGAAAGATGGAAACGTAATCACAGCGACAAAACTTGCAATGAATCATGATGAACCGTACTTACGGCCACCGCGTAGGTGAGATAGGGGTATTAATAGTTAACAGATTATGGGCCAAACTTCGCTGAGTGATGATGGTACAGTAGAATAATTATAAAGGTCTTGACTAAAACAACAAGCATGAGGAATCACAAATGAGTTTTCATTTTCTGCAATGGAAAAGTTCTCGAACTAGTTACTTTTATCAGAAAGTAACGCTGTAATGTAACTGATACATTTTTTATGACAGTAATATTGTAATGTAATTAGTTACTTTAAAAAGTAACGTCCCCCAACACTGAAGGACAGTAATATAGAACATTTAATAATGCATGAAGATTCATGTTTATGATGGCTGCTTTGAAGGCTGAAAGTGATCTAGCATGCTGGCTGGTGGAGAAAGGAATCTGTTAGCACCTTTCCATCATAAGTCTAGGTTTACACAGTGCTCACGGACACTGCTCTAGAAATTTTGCTGTCATGTCCCATTCAGGACCCTGAGACAAGTGAAAATGATTCAGCTCACAAGATTACAAGATCTTTATCTACAGTGATTTGAGATGGCTCTCTGTATGAGTGTGTTTTTGTGTGCATGCATGCGTGTGTGCGTGTCTATCTTTCTGTCTGTCTCTCTGTCTGTCTGTTGGTGCATCCGAACATCCCGATGTCCTTAGTTCTCTCTCTATGGAATATATATGGAATATAATGTAAAATATCTTAAGCAAATTTGTGTTTTTGTGTTTATCCTCTAGACTTTTAAAACATGGGGATGAATGTTTTGAGCCTGTTGCATGTCCGTGCTTATGGAAGGGTAAAGAGTATTACCCAGGGGATAGAGTGTCCTCACCTTGCCACCAGTGGTGAGTCACTAACTTGCAAACAAGAACTACACACAAAGGACCCACTGACATTATTTAATTCAAATGTAGCTTCTCATTTCTTAATCAACTATGTCAGAAGATACACTACTGCTTAAAAGTTTGGGTTCACTTCCAAAGAAAAACACATTTTCATGCAATTCACAAACAACTTTATCCATTACACAAATAATTAAGGTTAGCCGAAATTCTGACTGTAATGGAGCGGCCAGCACAGTCTCCAGATCTGAACCCTATTGAGCTGTGGAATGGATGAAGATTCCATCAGGCTGATCCATCTTGTGGCAGATCCTCCAGGAAGCATGGGCTGAAATCTCATCAGTGTCTCATGTCTGCCAGGTTGCAATTGCTGCAAAGGGTGTTTTTTTTTTTTCCTTAGGGCAAAGTTTGAAAAACACATCATTTTCATCAAAATCATTATTTCTAACTCTGAGAGTGGCAGCATGTCTTGTTCTTTTGCTATATTTTCTATTCAGACTAGTTGCGTGTGTTGGAAAACAATAAAAATTTCCAAGTGATCCCAAACGGTAGTGTATATCCTGTGGTCATGGCAAAGATGTTTCTCTGTTTCAGAAGGGTCAAGTTATTGCTGTGCATTAAGCAAAGAAAACAACTTAGGAGATTGCTATTAAATGACTCAAATTGCATTAAGAAATGTAAAATTAATTTTTAAAAGCTGGAAGGATAATGGTGAACCACTATCTTGAAGGAAGAAACGTCCTGAATTAGCGTGATGGGATCACATAAATGCTTGGTGGTATCCAAATCATAAAAACAACAACAAAAAAACCAACAAATAGTAAACATGGATGCTTAATAATCAAAGTAAGAGCATTACCACACATATGATGCAAAAAGACCTTAAGGGATTGGGACTAAATAGCTGTGTACTCTGAAGAAGACCACTTATCAGTGAGGCTAATCAGAAAACAAGGCTTCAGTTTGCTAGGCAGCATAAAAAATAGACTGTGGAGCATAGAAAAAAGGTTATGCGGTCTGATGAGATTCATATTTACCCTGTTCCAAAGTGATGGGCGTGGTCAGGTACCTACCTACTGTACTTGCCTGTGGGGGCAGTGTTATGATCTGGTGTTGCCACAGTTGGTCAGGTCTGGGTTCAGCAACATTACAGTATTTGGCGATCAAATGAAGTCAGCTGTCGAATTGAATAGACTGAATGACCAGGTTTTTCTATCAATGGATTTTTTTCTTGCCTGATCACACAATCATATTCCAAGATGATGATTCCAGATGATGCCAGGATTCATTGGGCTCAAACAGTTAAAGAATGGTTCAGGCAGTATGAGAATATAATTTTACACATGCATTGGCTACCACTGAGTCCCGACCTAAACCCATTGAGAGTCTTTGGAATGTGTTGGAGACAGTTTCATGCAGCATTCTGACTCCCATTATCTGATCATTTTGATTCATACACATTCACATTTCATACAATCTTCCATAATTTCTTTTGATTGTGTAAACTGCTTTGCGAAAATGACAATTGTTAAAAGCGCTATACAAATAGAATTTAATTGAATTGAAACATCCATCAAAAATAGGCAACAATATTGTTTTGATATTGCATAATCCAGATAAAAAACATTCAGACAGCACATTATTTGAAAGAACATCTGTAAATTAAAAAGCAAGTGTTTAACCGTGCATGTTGTCTGTTAGTGTGTGTCAACATGGTTCATTCCAGTGTGACTTTCATCCATGTGCATCAATGTGCACTGTGTATGGAGACCGTCACTACCGTACATTTGATGGATTGCTATTTGACTACATTGGAGACTGCAAAGTTTACCTGTTAAAGGTATGAGATGTGATCAATATCTTCTGTATCAAGAAAAGTTTTGTATTTAGGATGTCTTTGCTAACCTTTTCTTAAAAAGGATCTCCATCTGTGGCATGTTTGTTTTTCAGACCTCAGGTGATGTATCAATTAGTGTTACAGCAGAGAATGTGGACTGCTTCGAAAGTGGTTCAATATGCAGAAAATCCCCACTAATATCCATTGGACAATCGGTCATTGTTTTTGATAATGAGAGTGGCAAACCTGTGAGTTTTTTATTTATTAATTTTTTTACTATATGCTATATTTGTTGTTGTAAATAATGTAAAAAAGTTATAATTTATTTAAACTATAACAATTCAGGGGATTGCAGGTTTTAATGTCCTTTTACCCATTTTCAGAATCCATCCAGCATAATTGACAGACAAAGTGTGTATATCTTGAATGCTGGCTACTTCACCATTATCCATCTAACACAGTATGAGATTTCAGTGCTCTGGGACAGGAAAACCACAATCCACATTCAAGCTGGACCACAGTGGCAGGTCACACACACAAATAATTCCACACTTTGCTACACATAACCCACCAATACACCCACACAAACTTACCAACCCGCAAAGGTCTACACTACCGTCTCAATTTTAACTGTGTGTGTGTGTTTGTTTAAACTTTAGGGTAAACTATCTGGTCTATGTGGGAATTTTGATCTGAAGACAGTAAATGAAATGAAAACCCCAGATAACATGGACTTATCAACACCGCAGGAGTTTGGCAACAGCTGGACAGCAACAGAGGCAAGTCACACCCAAACATTATACACTAATACATACAGTATATCAACATGCATGTGTTCCTCTAAATGGAAAAAAAAAACTGTACACTGTATTAATGTATTAATTGTAAACTGTATAACAAAGAAAGCTAGAGATGATCAGAATGAAAATATGTTAACAACCAAACCAAAATGCATTCTTACAGTAAGTGATGCTATTCAGCAAGCTGTAGCTATATCCAATCAAAACGTGCACTCTCATTTCCTTTATTCCAAGGGTGTGTAGTGCAAGGGTGGGTAGTGTGTTATGACAAAGCTTACAGCAAACATGTGTGTGGTAGCATCACAAATATTAAAACTTCTGTATGGCGCAGTTTTTATTTTAAACTATAACAGTTCAAAATCCACAATAATCTAAAATAATAACATTTTATACAAATATTTGGCAGATGCAGTAATTAAAGGAGAAAATGTACAGATGGTAAATTATAAATATAAATAGAATAACAGATCTCAGTTCAATGCAATTTTAATTTTATTTGTGTAGCACTTGTAACAATGAACATAGCTTCTTCATCAATAAAATGTCCCTGAGCTCGAATGCAGTTTTGTGAATTTACAGGATATACATTTTTAACATACACACATTCTATGTCCCACAATTATGTAGTATGGAATCACCCTTCTTCTCTCCTTGCACAGTATGTCCAAAAACGGGTTGCTCCCAGTGGATGATTCATTAACACATTCTATTATTCCACATACAACACAATATTAAAAGTCTGATTATACAGATTAACATTAATTACCCAAGATACCACAGACACAAAGCAGCGTTACAAAAATAAAGGTTTTGTTTATAAATTTGAAAATGTAAAAACATATAAATACACTGCCCTAGTAAAACAGGTAATAGTGGTATGGTGATGGAATGATATAGTTTTGCTGGATTATTGAGTAAGTCCTTGTCCAATCTCTTCCTTGTGTAGGTATAAAATGCTCTTCGGTATCCAATGTAGCTTTTTCCAGAAAAAGTCCATATGACTGTATAAATAATAGTAGTTTGGGAGTTGTACCATAGCATTGATGCTGCTAGATTATTTACAACCAAGGTTCTTCCCCTGTATGACATTTTTGGGACAAACAATTTCAATTGTTATCATTCCATCTCAAGTTATCTAAACATCATTTTATTCTCTTTATTATTATTATTTTGAATTTTAAATGTCCCCCAGGTACAATCACAAATATTTCAGCCTCTAGATTTCCGTGCTAGTTTGTCTGGAAATGCTGACAAACTCCCACCTGTCCAATCCCTGACTAAAATGGCTTCACTCTTCATTCCAAGGGCGTGAAGTGCAATTATGACAGAACTTACAGCAAATATATAAAGTTATATCTTTTAAGAATCACTTCACATTATAGGAATTCTATAAACATTTTAACAGCATTAAATGCATTTTAAGATACTCTCACAACTGGAAAGGATTTAATAAAAAAATGACTCAAAACGTTTTGGGGTGAATGTACTATTAATGAGTTATTGACTCATTTATTATGGATTAAATAATAAATTCTGTTACATGTGTGTTAGTATTTGGGGAATTTGATGATTTATTTTGGAGAATGGTGAACACAAAAAAGTCTTGTTTTTGTTAGTCATACCCATATTTTTGTTCAAACACAGAAAATGTGATTTTTCTTACTTTCTTTTTCAATCAGAAAGTAATGAATTCTTGAAGAATGTTCTTGCAGTAACATTCTTTCTTGCAGAATGTTCATATATTTGTGCAAACCTTGACCATGAATATGCAGGAAAGCCCTATTGTTCTAAAAAAAAAAAGGCAGTTGCAGGTAAACTAATTTTGGTCTAATCCATTCATCAGATTGGACGGTATAGAAGACTTTTTTCAAGCTGTGGCATGAGGTAGAAGAGAACATATGCAACTTTCCTCTATGTTATGCTGCTCTGTAATACAGCATAAACAATATTTTAGAAACTATGCAGTGGCTATATTAACATGATTATCAGGAGGCATGTTAACACTCAGCTATCCTGGTTGATAATAGACAGTAAGCAAATTGGGAAGAAAATAAGGGGAAATAAGTAAAAAAATAAATTTGGGATAAATACATTTGGATTTTGTAATCAAAACATATTCAAAGATTCCAGCTGGCCAGCAGATTTTAAATTGCACATCATTTTATATTATTGATTTTCATGGGCAACGTCCTTTGAAAAATTTTATAGTGCACCTTTTATTTGTATCTGTCATTTGTAAATGAATACATACAAATTCATTAATCTGATTAATATATTTTTATTCTATTACATTACTAGTGTAATTCATAATTTTAAGTGCTTCTAGTGTTTCTAGGTTAAGGTTATGTTTCACATTGTGATTCGGCCACAGCAATGCATTGTTATATAAAATAATAATACTTTTACTTTTGTAAAATGTTATCTTACAAAAATGTAAATAGAAATACAGTAGAGTGGTTTATTTTTTTAAATTGATTATTTATATTAGTTGTTATTTAGTTGTCCTTTATCTGTTTTCTGTTATGTAGTGTATTGAAAGTCCTGATATAAGGCATCCATGCATTTTGAATCCAATCCGAGAACCTTTTGCCAAAAGGCAGTGTGGAATTCTTCTCAGTGAAGTATTCCAAGCCTGTCATCCAGTGGTAAGTTGCAGAATTACTAAGTACTCATAATATGAGAGCTGTTCAGCATTAGAACTAAGGGAACTGTGGCTTATTATTACTGTATGTGTATTTACTTCAGTGCATACATACGTGTGTACTTACTGTATACGTGAGTGTATAGTGCCTTTGTAGGTATTTTGTTTGTATGGTATGGTGTTCGTCATCCCTCCATTTGTGCAGAGTCAAAAATAATTGGACAACTGATTGATAAACAACTTGATGGCCAGTTGTGGTCTGTTTCAAACAAATGTTTATGATGTAACAGGTCTCAAATTAGTATTTGGTAGATGTTCATGGGAACCCTTAATATTCAGTTCAAAGATGCAAGTGAAGCAGGTCATTATCAGAGGTGGGTAGCAACGAGTTACATTTACTTCATTACATTTACTTGAGTAACTTTTTGAAAAAATGTACTTCTATGAGTAGTTTTACTTCACCATACTTTTTACTTTTTCTTGAGTAAATTCGCGAAAAAAAAACACTATTATTACTCCGCTACAATTGGCTACACTCGACTCGTTACTTTTCTAACCATTTATTCTAAACTT
This sequence comes from Heterobranchus longifilis, assembly GCA_028570985.1. NCBI lineage: Eukaryota > Metazoa > Chordata > Actinopteri > Siluriformes > Clariidae > Heterobranchus > Heterobranchus longifilis. The sequence continues at coordinate 31,676,319 of JAOVVB010000001.1, forward strand.
TATTTTTGCCAGAGTAACAATAACAATAACCACATGTACAGAAGTCACATGACCACACACAAACTGGCAACATAGCGGGAAAAACATATTCAGTCATGGTAGACAGGGAATAAAAACCAAAAAAATGGCAGAGGCATCTGTCTCCAATGCTACGACAGAAGAGAACACCCCTGGCATCATATACAAAGCATGTTTCTCTTCCACACAGCTTCATAATGCAGTGTCTTCTCTGTCTGCCAAAACAGACAGACACTTCAGCATATATTAACTCAACGTCTAACCTGAGGAAAAATGTTGCAGTTGGTTTAGCTATTTTACTTAATGTTGCAATGTTAGCATATATGATTAGCAAATAAGCTAGAGGCTAAAAAATATAAGTTTCTTACATTTGTTCTGCTGGACACAGTTTATGGTAAAGTAAGCCCTCTTGTACACATGTTCTAATGGTATTTTCTATCTGCTGTGCCATTTGGAGGGCAACTGAGTATAGAGTACATCTCACACTGGAAATAGTTCACACTGTTCACACATACATATGTTATCTACAGTAGGTATTTGTTTCAAAAGCTTTATGTAGTGAAAAAGTGAGATTAGGAAATCTGTTTCTTGTTCCTTAATTTGCTATTGTGTAAAGACATTTATTTTTACTAATTTATTTTATTTATTTCAGTATTTGTTAAATGCCAGAATTTGAACATTATTTTATCATTTTGTCTGGCTGCTTACATCATTTCTAAAAAATAAATAAATCTGACATTACGATGAAACCGTTACTCAGTACTTGAATAGTCTTTTTACCAAATACTTTTTTACTCTTACTTGAGTAATATTTTGGATGACTACCTTTTACTTCTACTTGAGTAATATTATTTTGAAGTACAGCTACTCTTACTTGAGTAAATATTTTGACTACTCTACCCACCTCTGGTCATTATTAAGCTATATATAGATTCAAAAAACATTTTGTGATATTGTAAAAAAGAAATGCTCAGTTAGCTGACTTCAACCCAGTTGAGCATGCTTTTCACTTATTGAAGGCAGAAAGACCCAAAAAAACAGCAACTGAAAGACTGAAAGTGGCTGTAGTAATACAAGCAAAACATTTGCAGAAAATGCAGCATTTGGTGCATAAAATTTGCATTCTTTTTTTTTTGCAATTTGCAGGTATAAAAATAGTCATACTATTTATGATTGTTAGTTTGTCCAATTTTTTGTGCCTTAGAAAATGGAGAGGCTATTATTCATGCATTATTTTTCTTAAACCAATTGAATTAACACTGAAGTCTACACTTTAGTCAGATTTTGAATCTATTTTCGGGCTGTGCAAAGGCAAAAATTGTATTATTGACCAAAAATTATATCTTATAAAGCATTCATACATACATTCACTCTCAAATATCTTATAAATGACTTCCTGACAGTGACTTTCTTGGAAAATCAGTGTACTGTACATATGTGTCTAATGCTCTGTAGGTTGATGTGACATGGTATTATATGAACTGTTTGATGGATACATGTAGCTGCAGTCGTGGAGGTGACTGTGAGTGTTTCTGTACAAGTTTGGCAACATATGCTCACAGATGCTGCCAACATGGAATTTCTATTGATTGGCGCTCACCCTCCTTATGCCGTGAGTGACCATGCATCTGAAAATATTTCTTTCTCATATTATTAGGCTGTTTAACTGATAAGCAATTTATGATTGATAATTAGAGGCTAGAGTAACTATTTTTTTGTTACTATTTACAGCATATGACTGTGAATATTATAACAAAGGTATGTATATAATTTACTTACTTATTTGGTAATCATTTAACAATTCTCATGGTTGTGGTTGGTGTTGATGTTGAATGTGTAGGTGAGCAGGTGACTGGCTGCCTCTGTGGGTAGGTGGGTGTCTGGGTGAGTGTGTGGTGGTACGTGGATGAGTGGCGTGTCTGTACTGGCACACTAAATGTTTTTGTACAGTTCTAGGTAAAGGTCCATTTAGGTTGCTGACCTATAAAGAGAAGAATTTGCTATTGGCGGCCAATCGGACAAGTGGATTTGTGTCTTTGAGGAGGAGAGTGTCCAGCACTGATGGTGTTGAGACTCTGTTCATGATGACTCCTGGACTCAGTAAAACCCGACCACATGGTAAGACGTGCACGTAATGTTTGACATGTAGGGCCTTCTGTCAAATATAAAGGAAAAACACACACACACAGACACACACACACACACACACACTGCGCCTGCACGCATAAACGGTTATCTGTTTATTTTTTACTTTTTTTTTAAAGGTAAAGTGAAGGTTAATTTGTTTGATTTTTACTTTATATTATGTGTTAATTATTTTTATGTATTTCTTTTTTTTGGGCTGTAGAATGAATAATTTGAGTTTTCGT
>JAOVVB010000001.1:31761537-31782277 GCA_028570985.1 Heterobranchus longifilis
AAGTGTGACAAACATGCAAAAGAATAAGAAATCAGGAAGGGGGCAAATAGTTTTTCACACCACTGTATATATATATACATACGTTAGGATGTACTAAAGAGTAAATACAATTTTAAGTTTCAGGCTCAGATTCAAGGAATAGAAGCGTACAAGGTAGGTTTTCTTCATCCCCCCCAATCCAAAGCTTGTGTTAATGTAGTACGTAATAGTATGTAGTATTTTGCAAATGTGACTAATGATGTGCTAATGGATTTGCAAGGGCAAACATCAACTAAGTGCTGAATTAAAGGACAAAGAGATAACCAGCCTGAAGGAGGAGCTGAAGTCACTGCAGGTACATGCAAGATATCTGCAGAAGCAGCCATGATTTTCTATTTTGTACCCTTGAAACTTTTTTCTTTTTTCACCTTATCTGTGAAGAAAGACTGCATTTCGTGGCTTACTTTCAAGTGGGGGGTCCATTAGGTAGTTTTTCAGAGAAATTACACACTATTGGTGTCTTCAGTGTTTAGTGCACTCTGTTTAAACACCGATTAAGAGATAATGATGCTTGTTTTGTGTTTGGTAGTATTGTGCGACTGTTTGAATGAAATTTATAATGATGTGGTAAGGGTGTTGGGCCGCACCATTGTTGCAGAACAGTTTTAACGCATCGTGGTGTTGATTCCGCAAATCTCTAGACCTGTACTGGAGCAATAAACACTACTAGGACTTTCCTTAAGTTGGAGATTATGCTGGTGTAGAACATTAGACCATGGGGGGAAAAAAATTACCTTTTTTTCCAGTCTTCTGCTGTTCAGATTGGGCGAGTCTGTTCTCGTGATAGCCTCAGATTCCTGTTCTTGGCTGGACCTGATGAAGCTGTTGTAGCCATCCATTTCACACATTGATGTGCTGCTTTTAAGTTCTGCAAGTTTATAATAAGTGCTTATTTGAGTTACCATAGACATCCTGTCAGCACAGACCAGTCTAGTCATTCTCCTCTGATCACTCTCATTAACAAAGTATTTCAGCCAGCAGAGCCTCTGCACAAAGAATTTTTATCCTTTTTTTATTATACTGTTCTGTCCACTTTAGAGACTGTTGTGTGTGAAATTCCCAGGAGATCAAGAGTTTCCTGAAATTACACTTTGCTTTTCTTTATTATAATGCCTAATGATCAAAGCTCTTGATCTTTATCAGTATGATTTGATGCACAGTGCTGTTGCCACATAATTGGCAGAATGGAAAACAGCAAAAAAGGTGAAGGAGGAATGTAATGGTGTGATTTTAATAAAGTGAACGGTAAGTGGGTGACAACAGAAGGAATAACTGTGAATAACCGTGTATATTGTATGTATAGTTAAGTTCACTTAGAGGTCAAAATGCACTCTCTCAAACTTTTCTCTTTTACTACTGTTTTCCAGTTGTTCAAGTACAGTTTGGAGAAGAAACTAAGCGAGCTGGTAAGGGTTTACAATTATATAAATTGTTGACAGAGGCGAGTGGGAGAGGGAGAAATTAAAGAGGAGGATGTGGGGAGGAGAGAGTGGCTCATCACAAGTAACGGATAGGGAGTGTGTGTGACACTTGAGCTGCCATTGCAGCGGAGAAAATACCACCATTAAAGTATTTTATATCAGAGCTTCGCTCTGCTTAACCTTTCAAGTGACAAAGAGAAAATCTGTTTGATACAGACAATCAAAAAGTAACGATAGAAAGTGGGTGGGGTGGAGGGGGTTTTCATAAAAGTCCCTCAGGCATGTGTATAAATGAAAACCTTATCTGGCAGGGAGGAGATAAACTCAGCCAAGATGTTAAACAAAGGTCTTCTGCCCCAGAAAGCAACCCCACTGCGGTGCTTAATGATTTAGATCCTTTGTAAATGCCTTTAAAAAAATATAGAAAGAGGAAAGATCCCGGTTTTCTGATATCTGAGATGCTATTGTTAGAGTTTTTTTTTTTTTTAATGTAGAGCAATTTCACCAAGAGGGGGAGTAAGAGTGCAAAGTCTTTACAGGAGCAGAAGGTGCAGCTGCAGGCTCAGGCGAAGGACAGCCACCTGAATCAGCTGGGAGACGTGAAGAAGCGTTTCAGTACGATATCAAGGCAGTGTGCTGTTGTCAGACAGGCCCATGAGACTCTGGAGCAGAATGGTAGGCTAGGTGCTAGAGAGAAAAAGTCCATTACACTCAAATGCAGCCTTCATGTCACTCCAAAACATCTTATACCACAGTGCTGTTGAAATCGTCAGTCTGATCCGTCAGTTATAATATCATCCCTACTGCGCGTTTGTATATTAATGATATTGTTACATATCTATGTATTTCTATATGTATTCTCTTTTTATATTTATATTGTTATATAAGTCTCTAGTAGTACCATGGGATTAATTTAATCCTTAAATTATTTAACTGGAAAATGTATACGGATTTAAAATCATTGCTCAGCCCTCCTTTCTGTAAGGAAATATTTACACTTTATGAAGGTGGCTTGGTGCTAAGCATTGTCACTTCAAACCTTCAGGATTGGGGAGTTTAGAGTCAGTTATAGGTCGAATCTGTGTCCTTTGTGGGCTTCCTTTAGGGACTCCTTTTGTGGGATTTCCTCCCACAGTCTAAAGGCATGTGCTGTAGGCTGATTGGCTGATCGGTGTGTGAGCGGGTGTGTGCGTTTTTTTCCTGTGCACTAGAGATGGGAAAACATTGATTCAGTTAAATATTGTGATTATTTTGTGTGGCAGTTCATGTATAATAATAAAATGTATTTTTAATTCATTTATTTTTGCATTTAAGGTTGTGAAGTGTAGTTTCTCTATAATCCTTTATTCAGGGTCACGAAGGGCCTGGAGCCTATCCCAGGAAACTTAGAACAGAAGGCAGTGAACACACTGGACAAGGTGCCAATCCATTGCAGGGCACACACACATACTACAGGCTATTTTTTTGGGAATGCCAATTAGCTAATCTGCATGTCTTTAGACTGTGGGAGGAAACCCACCAAGCACAGGGGGAACATGCAAACTCCATGCACACAGAGACTGGAACCGAGTCTGGCCGGGAATCAAACCTGGACATACAAGGCGACAGTGCTAATCACTCCACCACCGTGCCGCCTGTAAACGATTCACAATATCCCATGTAGTTGGAGCACAATATTTGAGTTTGCTTAGAAAAAAGTCGTGACACTTACACAATAGCAATACAAACCGAATCGGCACCTAGGTATCCTGATATTATCGTATCGGGTGATCCTTGGTGATTCCTATCCCTAGTAGGTGAACAGAGTACAAATCCACTAAGCTACTTCACTAGCCTATTAATTGCATTTAGTTACAAGAAATTAAACAGAGGCTTCTGCATGAAGAATCATTTATAACTGCTAGAACAGAATTGATATCTAATTTTCATAATATCTTTCTGTTAATCTTTAATGTCTTATTAAAGATTTTAAAAATAATAATTGAAAAGGTGTAAAGTTTGTAAAGTTGTATAAGAGGAGTAAAACACCCTGCTTCAAACTTGCCCTTGATTATTTTACTAAAACAACCCACCCCCGTGTCTATTATTCCTCAGTTATATGAAAATGGCAGATGTAACAGTAATTTTCTTTAGCTGAACAGGGGGGGGGGGATATATGTAAGTTTTGGAGCGTTTTTTATTGTGTGTTTGTGTAGGTAGTGTATTCTCAGCCTTCTGTCTGCCGATTGAGAATATTTATTGTGCAGTAATTTATTCTACAATATAGGAATTTTAAAAAAGCCTGGTCTTCATACTGAGTTTTTGGGTGACGTTTTAGAGCTGTTTATGTTGAATCCCAGATTAAAGCTCAGTTTAATTGGCCATCACTTTGAAACATAAGATCTCAGCCAGTTTTGCGAGGATGAATCCAGGATAAAATTCCTGTCTACTTGATAGTTATTTTATTCACAACACCACATCCTAGATGAAATTTATTATTTTATAAACGTCTGCACTAGTGATATTGAGAGTCTGCATATTAAAGGTAATCGTTCCTGTCTGGCATTTAGTCAAGTCAAATAGTGTTTATGGTAAATGGATGGTATCATAAACATTATTATCTGCTTCTTCTAAACAACAGTATCAGTATTTATGTAAAGCAGTCATGGTTTTAAAGGCAACCAATGGAAGAGATTGCTCTTCTACAGACTGTATGGTCTGTTTCAGTATGTGTCTCATTAGTGCAGTTGAAAAATGCTACTGAGTGCTAATGAAGTTATAATCTACATAAACCTCCTTTTGTATTTTTAATAAGTCGAAGAGGCGATGCGGATTAACAAGAAACTTGTTTCCGTCAACACAAAACAAGAATCTACAATTGCTGCCCTAAAAAAGGTTATGCTTTAATATGTTTAATATATATTCTTTTTTTATTGGCTTAACATTTCCTTAAGTAAATGATTTATATGCAAATACAAATTCTTATATTTATTTCTCTTATTTTGGCCATGTGAGAAAAAGTCTAAAACCATAGTGTATGCCTAAAATAATTATAATAATATAATTTGATCTGCCATTGTCCAAAGTAACCTTCAGGTCTTAAATTATGCACTAGCGGCGTTCACGTCAAACTAGGACTTATACAGAATAACAGAACACAGTAATGAGACTAAAACATCTCTTTATTTTTCTCTATAATCCCCTGCTACACTAATGCACTTATCCCAGCGTTTCACTAGTGCTTCGCTTCCGTTATGGTAGAAAGCTTTCTCAGCATACCAGAGCCATGATTGGACTGCCTGCTTCACATCTGAACCCCTTGCCTCCCAGGAACTGCTTTACATGTTTCTCAAACATGTGGAAATGGCTTGGAGCGGGGTCAGGACTGTACGGGGGATGTGGCAATAACTCCCAGCCGAGTTCCTGTAATGTGCAAGTGGTGTTGGTGAATGATTGTGTCTACAGTTCCCACAGACAGATACGTCTCTTCCGCAAGTTGACAACAAGTTATCCACTGATTTTCAAGTATCATGTGCTCCACTCGCTAAATGTTCACAGGATTTACTGCAGTGGGCTCAGAGCCACCCCGGCTGGGATCGTCATTCACGGACGTATGGCTTTCTTTAAAATATTTGTCCAGTAAAGTCCTGTAAGCGCAGAGACTGGAACACAGACACTGACAACATCAGCACACAAGGTGACGTTACAACAAGCCAAAATCTCCATTTTTGAGTTTTGGAAAGTCTTCACAAAAGCTCAGTTTCCAGTGACAAAAACTGCGTTTGCATGTGAATGTAAGGCCAAAAGGCAGAGAAAAATCTTTTTAAAATACCCAGCTATGTGTGGACATAGCCTAAGTGTCTCATCACCGCACTGTGCTTGAAGTTTCTGTAAATGTAATTCACTTGTATGTCTTCCTTTACAAGACATTTCTTCACAAGTCCAGGTGTGACATGAACGCCCCTCATAACTTGATGCAAGGAGATCAAAGATAAATTAAGATAAAATAGCTTTCTCAAAAGCAACAATTAAAAGAAACAAAAATGTAGATTTTAAAACTCTAAGGCGATCAGTGGAGTCTGACACAAAACCTTTTTTTATTAGGATGTGGAGAGGCTGAATAGTGAGCTGGTAAAAAGCAAAGTCGTGTCCATCTACAGCTCTGGAGACGAAAGTGCTAATTACCTGCTAAAAAACCAACAGCTGCAGGAACTTAAACAAAGGCTGATAATGGTACATTAAAAAAATTTATTCTCTTAATATGGCAAGAGTAAAGTAAGTGTGTGTCACTGTAGAGTTACAGTAGATGGCTCTGTGTTTGTAGGAAACCGAACTGAATAAGAAGTACAGGAATGAAATTGCTGTAGAAAGAGCTGAGAAGCAGGTATGTTTATTAGCACTGAATTTTTGGCTACTGTTTTTCCAGGTGCAATATTTGAAAAGTAATAATAATTCATAATTTAAGTTCAAGCCACAGAGAATGTTTTTTACTCTTATAGGTTTAAGATTTTCTACTGCTAAAAAAATTGCAGTGGTAACATTTCATAGTAATCCTGGCCTTAAGCCGGTAATACATCTCACTCAATGGGCTTTGTGTATGTATCTTTGTGTGTGTGTGCGTGTGTCTGTGTGTGTGTGTGTGTATATCTTTGTGTGTGTGTGTCTATGTCTGTCTCTGTGTCAGGAGTTTATGAGCTCCCTTCAGCATGCCCAGTGCTTGCTGCAGACTCAAACACAGGCTCTGATCCGAACCGAGCAACAGCTCCTCAAACACACAGAGGAGTACCAGGTTAGTCTGTCATCCAGCATCATCAGTTGAGTAAAAAAAAAAAAGAATATTTGTGTGCTATTACAAAGACAGTAGAGTGATCCAAAAAAATCCACCCAAATTCACCTAAAAACATCATGTCAGTTCCAGGAGCTAAGAGAGCATCTGGTACTCTGGTGGATCTCTAAACGTTGTGAATTCACTCAAATTTCACCTAAATGAGTATGGGTTCTCGGTTTAGTCGGGTTCCTCTCAAGGTTTCTTCCTATTACTAAGTCAGGGAGGTTTTTCTTGCCACAGTCCCCCTCGGCTTGCTCATCAGGGACAACCTGATAATTATGATTTATACATGTTTCCTCACACTTTTTTATAAATAAAACTGAATGGAAGTTAATTTAATTTAATTGAGGGGGCCAATAATTCTGGTTTCGACTGTGAACTTGAAGGAGTTGCGTTTAACACAAAAGGTTACTCAGATAGAAAATAAAAATTATTCAAGAAGTAGAATAACTGGATCCTGCGGATGGAAACCGTCTGATCTTTAATCTGAAATATTTTCTTAAAATAATGGCAACAGTTCAAAATAACCTGAGATCAGAAATAAATTAGATTTATTCTGTGTTTCAAAATAAGATCAGAAATAAATCACATTTAGGAAGAACAACTTGCAACCCAATACTGGTAAGCATGTTTATTGTCCATTTATGGATCCTGCTGTTTTATAGGCTCCGGGCCTCCGTTTAATTCGCATATTTATTCATTGATTAAAACCAGTATTAACGTGACAAAACCCTGCTGATTTGTATGAGCGTCCCAGTCTGTTTAGAACCCTCGGTCCGGGTTGAATAAACACATAAAAATTTACAATTGCATTAAAAATTTTCCGGGTGATTAATTTCATTGCAGGTCCTTAAACGAGAACATGAAATGGTCCGAGAGAGGAGTAAAGAAAAAGAGGACAGACTTGCGCATATGATCGATGACTACAAACATTCCAAAATCGCTGCGGAAAAAGAGGTAGTTCTGCGAAATGCTTTATTATTCTATCAAAAAGAAGGTCAAGTCTTGAGTAAAATAAAGTAAAAAAGAAAAGAAAAAGACAAAAAGCATGGAACAAGTACTAACAGCTCTGTGACTGTGTGTATATACTGAGCTGAAAAGCCTAGATTCTGCATAAAACAGGAATGTTTTAGATTTTATGAAAGGTTCATCATTTTTGTTTAGAAGAATACCATAGGAAATGTGGTTGTGGTGTTTGTGGTGTTGTCAAATAGATGCAGAGTCTGCATGCAAAGATGCAGGCTGATCAGGAAGAACTGAAATCTGTTAAAAAGGTATACGATCATCTCCATGAGAAACACCAACAACTGTCCTCTTGTATGACGCACCAAACAAGACATATGGAGGGCTTAGAGGTATGAAGGTTATTAATTAAACACTTTGTTTGTCCTTAGAGAATTTATGAAGCTTTAATGCTGCCATTAAAACAAAGACGCACATTTATTTAACTATACTCAACACGAAAGTTCTTAGAATTAAAATATCTAGATTAATTATTTATTTGTGATGTGTATTGATTGTCAGATGTGTCAGAAGGTTATGATTCAGAATCAGTACAGTATTAATACAATACTCTTTTTTCTGTAATAATAAACACTTATGTGTTAATAACTGTGTACCTGACCTCAGTTGATCCGTATGCATCTCTTCACTCAGTTTGGCAAGCAAGCTTGCAAATTTAATCATTATAGTGTGGAATAAAAATTTTCCTGCCTCTGTATGGTGTTCTTTTTTGGGCCCTTTAGTGAATATGCACACAAATTATATTTTCCCTTGCTCAAACTTTTGTTGGGTCACAAATTTTTTTCTCACTCACACGCTCTTAAAATCTTTGCTTTGTGCTCACCAGGGTTGCCAGGTCAAACTGACAAAATTCCCCCGTGAAGAAAACGTTTTCTTTGATGAAAAAAAACCCCAGACCAAATAATTTTAGGCTATAAATTACTTTAAACTACAGGAGGCTACAAAAATAGCCTCATTATTATTATTAGCTTGTATCCACATATGAATAAACAAACAAACAAATAAATCATGCCTTATATTATGCAGAATATAATGCACTATATGACCATATTGTAATTTATAAAACAAAAACCATGATTTGATCAAAACCATGAGTTTTGTCATTTGTTGCACCTCCTAGCTGTTAAACAAAGAAAAAAAAACGTGAAGTTATGATATTTAAGATGTTTATTTTACAAATCTCACTAGTCACTTAAGAGACTTGAGGACACTTTCTGCTAACGCGACAGCATGCTTTTCGTGTCTTTGAATGTAAAGAGAGGCTGGTGAGGAAATGACTTTTTGCAGCTCCTATAGCTTATTATCTCTTAAATATAGCACTAAATGTAAAAAACAAAACAAAAAAACATATAATTCTCATCTACTGTTAAATAAAAAAATAAAAAAATCACTGGCAAATTGCTTTGTAAAATGAGCAATGTGCTGTTTTATTTCAGACCGGCCTAAAGGATGACTTTGACATCCAAACAAACTCTCCTACCAGCCTAAACCGTGATATGGATGTGCACAAGGATGCATCTTTAGATGGAGAAGCCCGTCAAACCAGTTCTCAAAATAATTGTGAGAAAATGAGACATTGCAAAGAAGATGAAGACATTCCAGGTGAGAGGAATGCAGGCTTCTGTTCTCCAGCCAAGCTGGGCGCCGTTAAAACTAATATTTTTGCACAGAATGATGTGATGCAGGGGGAGTTGGGTTCCTCGGTTGACAGAATATCTTTATCAAGAAAGCTTACCTGTACTTATTATTTTTCAATCCGTAATGATGCATGAATTTAATTTCCTCATGTAGATGAAAGCACTGCCGAGTGTCAAGAAGCGGCACTAGGCAGAGAAAACGACGAGGTTAATGTTCGTTCACAGATTGATCGAACAACGCTGGCGCTTCCACCTTCAGGAGGCCTTGATGCTTTGGCTCCAGATCAGTCAGAGACAAGTGAGAGAGTCAGTGGAACTGATGTGACAAATCAGCAGATAAATCCAGCTGTCAAACAAGAATCGAGTGTCAGTGAAAGCGCACCAGTGTTAGATAATGGTCACCCTTCAAATGCAGTACAAAGTTATACAGAAAGCTGCCTCGCTAAGCTATCAGAACCCCAAACCAGGTCTGTTTATGGTGTGGCCAGTGACCCAGTGATGTCTGAACCCGGGGTTACGCCAGCAGAGAAGAGGCTGTGTGTCTATGAAAAACGAGAGTGCCAGACACCAGATAAACACACATCCGAGACATCTCAGGATGTTAACTTGAAAGGAGCTGAGACTCAGGCTGTAGCACCTGAGATAAAAAAGGCTCTGAATGCCTCACCAAATAGAGATAGTAAACCATGTGTGAATGAACCAGTCATTGTTGTGGAAGAAGATACAGGACCAGCACGAACTCCTAACAAGAGTCTTATGAAGTACAGACAATTAGGTCTATGCAGTTCAAGTCCACAGCAACAAATTATTCCTAAGGAGTCAGACGGTTCTTGTGTTGCCCCAATTTCTGACAAATCTTTTAGTGAGCTGCAAGGAAATCCTGATCAACAGGACACCTTGAAAGATATAAACAGCAACACCGGGGTCACAGAGGCGAAATGTATCCCAGAAACAGAGTTGAACACCATTTCCCGTCCTGTTGAATCATCTTCTCAATGCACTGTGTTTATCACAGCTAATACAGCAGAAGCTCTAGATGGAAATAAACCAGACGATATCTGTACTTACGCTTTATCTGCACAGAACCATGAGCAAAACACGGAAGCTTTTCCAGATCCCCAGATCTCAATCCCCCAGGAAGATTCTGTGTACACTGATACCAAATTAAATGAAGATCTAAATAATGCTGAAAAGCAAATTATTGGCATAGAACCAGGTTATAGTGACGAAAGCAAAAAATATGGATACACGTCTTTTGGATTGGACGTGTCATTGACAGAAACATCACACGCACAATTGACATCACAAACTGGCACTGTGACGCAAACAAATAAATCTGCACCCTCAAGAGGGCTCGTTTCTGAGAAATCTGTGCTGCCCTCTGGCATCCAGGACCTCCTCAGATCATGGCGTACCCCTGTTTTTCCGAAGTCCACACCAAGAAACCGAGGTATCTTGTTGTTTAGTTACAAATAGAGCCATTAAAATAGCATTAATCTTCTGTGAATAGTTTGCACTTCTTGTCACTCAGATGGACCTTTTGACAAAGCGAATGCATCAGACATCCAGAAACTTGATCGCTACAGCGAATGGAATGCGATAAAAGAGACATTTTATGAAATCTCTGCTGAAAAGGTAATTTTTACAAACATGGATTGAGCAAAAAGGTCAAGGAGACGTACATGGTACACAAAGTGTGTTTAAAATGACTCTCATTCCCAAAAGTATTTAAGTCTGTATTTTTCTCAATGAAAGGTTGATTGGAAACAAGAGGAAAACATCACAGATTATAAATCAGTGACACGTCTGTAAGGAATCTGAGCGGCAATGTGGAGAGCCGATGAAATCTAATCTGTTTTAACTAATGTTTTAGAAAATTCATCTGTATCCCGTTCTCCGAAGTTAAGCCAGCTTCTTTGAGGATCACAGCATTTTTAAAAAATATATATTTAAGAGAATGGAAAAGAGCAGGAAAGATATTTTGATATACGTGATTGAAATATATGACTTTCATAAGCTGCTTTATACTGTAAGTTTCTGACTTGGCCTGAACTTTTACTGCAGGCTTTACTGTCGTCTTACCTTAGAAGGTCATTCAAGCGTATATTATATTTGTTTGTGCTATAAATTTGCTGCTGAATTACAAGCAGCCTGACTACCTCTCACTACCTCCAGTACTTATGGTCTCGTATTTTATTAGACCCAGGTGCTATACTGTCTAGAGAGGGTGACATAAATGCTGTTTTTATTTCTGGTATTACAAAGGGTGGGCTTTTGAAAATGTTATTAGTGATTGCTGATGTCACCGGTCATTTTGAGAGCGTAGGAAATGATAGCAGAATTATGTTTTGCTTCGTTATCTATAGCATCATACAGTAACTCACTCAGTACATCAGCTTAAAAATGATCATGTATGATTTTCATTCATTATATTACCCTAAACTGAAAAACTCACTATCCAAAAGACTCACTATCAGATGAGAATTATTTAAAGTCAGGATATTACACTTTTATATCTGTTTTTGTTTCTTTACACAGGAGAGCAGAATTCCCATCTCATTTGGTTCAGCTCAGTCAGGCAGCCCAGCGGCGTGCTCAGTGGGTAATGGGCTGAGACAGAACTGCACCGTTACTCCCCCTCCCAGACGGCACAGCTTGGGAAAAGTGTCTCAGGCCGTGTGTGAGGAAAGAACGCCCACGCCTCTTGAGAAACAGGACCATCAGACATCTGACATCAGGGCCCAGATCGCCAAGATCGAACAGTTCCTCTCTTCTGAAAGTTTCAGACCACAGAAAAGACGTAAAGTAGATGATGCTGAGCATTTCAAATGCTTTGATTAAAAGCGTTATCTTTATTGTATTAAAATCTGAGATGTTTTAGAGCTTGAATGTGTGGCTGGTTGTTTTTTTTTTTTTTTTTTTTGTGTGTGTGTGTGTCAAACATGTTTCTTATATGAAACATGACCCAGAACGATGTCTAACTCAAATGCATTTTAATCCTTGCTCCATGCTTTACCCTACTGATAAACAAGGTAAGCTGCTTCACATAAAACATGTTAATTACAGTTTTAAAGCCAATTAACACTAATTACCCCCTGGATGGCCTGTCTTCTCCTCTGAGGACATTTAATTTACCAAACACAAACTGCCACCAACTATAACTTGTGCTAATTAAAACATTCGAGTAACAGGAATCAATTAATGCACATTAACCCAAATTAACAAATGCAAATGAACTCTCATTAAGTTTATGTTCATAATAAGGAGGTTGTTTAGAACATATGGGCACATGTTAGGGCGATACAGATGACAAAATGTGTTGGCGCTTCTGGTCAAGTAGCGAGTTTATGTTGTAGAACAATTAGCAGATGTTAATGATCTTTTCAGTCGACATGAAAATCTGTAAATGAAAACCTATAAGTGTCATTATTGTAATATTTGTGTTTAGTTTGATAAGATTTAGAATGTACGTGTGTTAGTGCATGTGTTTGTTTTTTTCTCATATATTCTATAGAACTGAAGCTGATGCTTGAATTTCGTTCTGTTTTATTATTAGATAAATCAGTGTTCGTTTTTAAAATTAAAGCAGTTTAAAGGCCCCAACAAAATCATTCTCCTTAGAAGAAATAAAACCACACTGCAGAAAGAAAATGTGCACCTCCTGAGGATGGCACAAGGTCCCTCTCAGGTCTGGCTTAATACACTTACTCATTATTAATATGTCAAAATGTTAATGTCCTCATAAAGAAATCTGATGTGTTTTGAGGGTCTGTGCCAGCAGTGCTGACCCTTATCCTTAAAGGGAGTAAGCAATATGAAAAGCGTAATTTTAATACACAATCTGGAATATGAAGTGGCGGTCCTTTGAAACAGTCAATTACACTTGAGCGCGGGAGGGACCCCGGTGTTAATTACTAGTCGGTTTTATATAGAGTGTAAATAAAGAGCTTGCTGACATTCACATTCCATCACTATGTCCTGACTGCCACAGCAAATTAGCCTGGCCCTATGGGCTCCACTGGACCCTGAGCGTTCATTTAACACTAGAATAACACTCACTAACACGCAGGGCTAGAGGAGACGCTGATTAGATTCACGTTGAGATCTTTAAAGAGACTTGTCTTGACTGCGAATAAAAATATTTGACTATTGTTAAAAAATACTTAATTATACTGAATGTGTTTGCACGTATTTCACGTCAAGCTATCATATTTAAATGACTCCAATATCTGAGTCAGGTAAGGTTTAAGAATTTTAATAAAAACATTTGAAATGTTTTGTTTTGTAGCGTGATCCTTAACCATAATACGTCAAATAGTCGTAAGCCCACAGCAGGGTTTTAATAGAATGCCCACAACAATTGCATTAGATACTAAGCAATTGTTAACTACCTTATGTTTCGTTTTGTTTCTTTGTCTAAAGTTTCCTCCTACATCTTTCTACATGGAGGAGGACACTCTTGTGTTGTGAATCACCTCCGCTTTAGCCTTCTCATCTTACCTCTCACTGAGAGACGAGAAGATAATCCCTGCCTGCCCAGTACTGTCAAAGGTCACCGCAGTTTAAAGTTCACCGTCCACATCATTTATATGGCCCTAAATTAGCCCCAACCCGTAGTTCTGACTTTCTCTCTTTCTCTCTCTACTTCTCTTTATCTCACACTTTTGACCAAGGATTCATCATATCACCTCTTCCAGCCAGAACCGTGAACAATGCTGAAGGGACAATGCTTTTGATTGAGTTATGCTCCTCAAGGACCACCATGGGAGCGCCATACGTTTCTAATTCTGCGGAGGTTAGGAGCGATCACTTGAGTACACGTTACTCCCCCGTACATCTATATATCTGTGAGCGGCACAGCGCGCTTCATAAAGGATGAACCGTTTCAGCTGTTACTGAAAAGTAGTGGACCCCAAAGCCCCATCTTAACCCGCGTGCTGTCCCGCATTATCCATGTCCCTATTGACGTGTAGGGCCGTAAGTCTCGCACAGGGGGACGCCCCAGCTGGATGATAGAGAGCGCTTGTGCACTCCAGGGGATCTTGTAAAACTGCCGTGCCCCTGATTTCCACTCTGAGCCCGGCCTCCACCCCGGCGCACTCTCCACTCTCGGCTTGCCCTAAATCACGGAGCGGGGATGACATGTTGAGATCCATTAAGCAACAAATGTATTTAGTTACTAACTTTTACAGGGTCAGAGAGATGTTCGAGGTCTTGGTGTTTTAAAGTAATGCGCTGTGGGGTACTGAATCAGTGTCAGCTAATGAAGTGTAGGTGGCCTGTTCAATTACAAAGGAAAAAGATAGGGTTTTTTATTATTTGTTAATTTTTTTTAAAGCCAAATAGCTGTTTCCCTTGTATATAGTCATAACCAGTCATAAGAGTGACATACTGTATGTTAAAAGGAGAGATATGTTTATCTTTGTGCCTTTATTATTCAAATGTTACATTAGTTGTAATTAAATGTAGGTTGAATATTACAGTAAGATTTCTATTGATTAATCTATAGATTAAATCTATTTTTTGTGTAGTTCTTATGAATGTATTTTTAAATTTTTTTTTATATCTGAAGTTTGGAAAGCAGCTGACCGTGGCTGTTCGTGCTCTCTTTGTCAGCAATTACTCATGAGCGAAACTTGCTGTTGTTTTTATCAGCATTGTTTTTAATAGTGATGTGATGGGCGTGTATGTGTGAGTTAGTCAGAGGGAATGAGATAGATATTGAGGCCACTACACAAGGCCTCAATGACACGCACCATTAATCTCACCCAGCTACCCTTAACTGCTTCTCACTTATGAAGAGAACATCTCAATTGTTTTACTGAACCATATCCATCTCTCTCTTTTTCTAGTGTTTTTTTTAAGCACATATTTGTTTATGCTCCAGAATAATTGTCTTTAAGAGTTCACTTAGTTAGCAGTTAATAGGAACGTGTCCTTCACAAGGGAATTGAAAATATCTTCGTAATTCTGGGAGCTGCACCAAAATGGTGCTTCCTTCATCGTCTGACCGACGGGGATGGTGCAAATTTCCTCTGCTTGTTGCTTTTTCTCATGCCATCTCACGTTTCCGTAATATATACTTCGAAACGATGCATGTCTGAGTAAACCTCCGGTATTCTAGAGGATGAAACTCAAGGTCTTGAGAGTCTGGGGTTGATTTTATAGGACGCTTTTCTTTAAGAGTTCATCCCAGAGTGTCTGGTGCCATTGAGCAGGTGCCTTCCCTCAGGATTTCAGCGTGACTCACAAAGCCGACATTAAAGCTTGTACTTGCTCCACTGGCTCGTACGCTGCTCATCAAAGTTGGCTGATCGTAATAGTCCGAGTGACACTTTTTTCTTTGTGCTTACTCAAATAATATCTCCTTCATTATAAATTTTAATATACGTCCTACAGTGTAGGCTACTCATTTACTTATCAATTTTTCCCCATATAAATACCAAGTTGTGTTGTCATAGTCACCATATAAAGATGGAATTTTGCACGTAAATCAACTTCTGAGATTTGAAACGGGGATGTGTATTTATCCCTTGCTGCCAGATTAACGACCAACAGTGCACCCTTTAATGACCTGTCAGATTGCAAGAAAAATGAGGTTACAGGTCATCAGATTGAAATCGGTTCCATTCCTGGCTTTCTGGTGCCAGTGCCTACATTTTTCCATTTCTCTTTAGCGATAACAAAATGGCTGAGGTTTCCGACACAATTTATTTCGGTTGCGATTTGAATCAAGATTTAAAGACAATTTACAACTTCCTGTTAATCTGAAACCATGCACTTTATTACTACACTATACTGCACTTTATTATTACAAAGACTTCTAAGACTCGCATTCATTTTGAGAAAAATACTGCAAAAATCTCCTCACTATAGAACATTCACTGACCAGAATTATTCGGATGAGACGAGATGAAAAGTAAATCTCTATTAAGTGGTCGCACAATCATCCGTTACAGTTACGTCATTAATTATCAGACAAGGAATGCGCAGACCTTTTCATCTTAATCTAGAGTCTAAGCCGGGCCAAGGCACAGCAGGAATTCAGATGATTTAGCTGCCTTTGACTTAATCAGTCTTAGGTGCATTACAATGGCAGTGCACATTGATGGATCACTTTCTAGTCACTGAGTGGTGTTTATATAGTATATATTCACTGACTGTCTCACCACACTTCTTGGCTGAAAGAAAACGATAGTGACGCTTCAAGGGCCAAGGGGTCTCGTTTAAAGCCGGTTCTGGTGTATTAGTTATTTTATATATCTGAACAGATGAATGTATTTATCATTTGAACAGTTAATCACTTTTAGACTCTAAAATAAACTGAAGAAAATGCTTCTAGATGTAATTGCATTGGATTTGGAAAAGCTCTTCCTGTTTTGTAAAATGGGAGTACAAAAGTGTTTTTTAAATTTTTTTATTTTATTTATAGAATCTCAAAATGTCCAGTTGGAATTGTTTGTAAATGACAGGTTGCTGTTAAGTACTACAGCAGCAGGGATCTAACCAAACTTGGTACAAGTATACAATCTCTACAAAATGCATGACTGAACATTATATGCCGATACAACATACACTAGTATAACATAGCCTTTCCACTCTGTTTACTTGTACAAACTTTACATGCTGAGTAACAACTAGCTTTTCAAGGATCTCAAATTTCCAACTGGAAATCAATCTGACTGACGTGTTACTGTTGAGTACAACATGAACATGAAGCTAACCACACATCCATTAAAGCCTGTTCTCTGTCAGTAAACGAATGCAGCCCTGTTGCAGTTTATACAGATTCTGATTGAGGTCTTTAAAATAGTTTATAATGATATCCTCCAGTTCTGTCTTCCTTGTGGAAAGCCCCTCGTGAGCTGACCAGCCGGTGAACCCAGACACCGCCAGAGACATCACTTTTCAAGTAACTGTACTCTTGTTAGTTTTGTTGCCAAATGATCTGGCAAGACAGGCCTTTATAAACTTCCCAGCACTAAAATGTCTCTATTAGCACTTTTAACTGCTGAGCTTTAAAGATGGTGTCAAGTGTTAAGAACACGATGACGCAAAGGTACAAAATGTCTCCGTGGAATACAGCTGAAACGACAGTGATGCGGCGTGGCGTACCACAATAACACTTGCTGCACACTCACCTGACACTGTGGTATCGCCAGTTGAGTCATTGTTCTAAGAAATAACAAGCCTTATGTCTCGCACCGCCGTGACCTCTTGTCCTCGCTGCTGATATACTCGGTTTAAACACTGTAACCTTTTTTTGCCTTTTTATCAAAGCAACCCGTTCTCTGCATTTATTATTTCCAGATTCTGATCCCACCGCGGTGTTCGGGCCTGACATGTAGCTCTGCTCAGTCGTGGAGTTCAGCTCTCAGGATCTGGCAGGAGATAAGCACTTTGTAGTGATTTACAGGCCTGGTATTTGATTCCTACTAAACCGATGCTGCAGCATTCAAACACTGAGATACTATCTTTGAAGAAATGTCCTGACCAAACATAATTTCTGCTCTCTCCTGGAGCCTGGCCAGGATCTCGAAAGTTTTTCCTCCTCATAAACTCAAGTGGAGACTGAAAAATTTCATCTCCCAAGATTGATAGTGTGTGCTTAGGATATAGAAGTCTCAGTTTTTATTATACGAGGACTCTATTTCTCTAAGTGTTCCATTGTGTGCTATTTGTAGAACAACGTATATGAAGCTTTCACCGTGCACAGAGAGTCCAAAACTATCACAGTGCACTTAAAACACAAGTATATATGGATTATGTATAGAAGTAATACATAACTGCTGCTTTAGTTGTCATGAAACGGTGCCAGATGTAACCGCAAGTCTGAGGGATGAGCTCAATACCCAGCGTCCTTGTGCTTTTTAATTAAGTCGAAGGGTGAATGTTTTTATTCCCACAAGTGTTCAAGGATTTGCGCTGTGCATACCATAGGGCATTAATGAACGGTTCTGCAGCTGGTGGTACCACTCTGATACCCTTCAGCCTGCACTCTCTCCAATACTCTCTGTTTAAGTAATGCTGGACGGCAGCCCACATCCGCCTGAATTTCTTCATATTTAGGCGTTTGAAGGTGAGCCAGTGTTTTAAATACTTCAGTGGATCTCAGACAATTCTTGGGCTTTGCCTTATCTACCATTCTTCACAAATCTACTACCACCTGCACATTATTTTAAGAGCATCTCAGAGCACAGCAAGGCCAAGTTCCAGTCAAAGATGGGAATTTAAAAAAGCAAAACTGTTAAACCTGGGATAGTGCAAGAAAATTCTTACTGAAAGTTTGTCAGGATGCAAGGCCAGAGGTTATATTACGATACAGTACACTGTGGATTATTTGCTGATTTTTGTGGAATAAAAACTGAATTCGGAAAATAAATTTTTTACAGTCTACACTTTCAGCTCTTTTTCACTCACAAATTATTTGTGCTGTTTCCAGTTCCCTGGAAGTCTTGATCAGCAAGAAAGTAGTCTTGATCAGCAATTACACTCTTGAGAAAAAGACATTTATTTAGTCAAACTCTTTAATGTTAAAATGTATTGGCATGTAATTTATATACTCACTACATTATAATTAATAGTGGCATGCCCAAGACTAATTAGCTTTCACAGAACAGTTTTATTCATTCTTCAGTATTCACTTTATCCTGGTTATGGTGGATCTGAAGTTGCTCCCCAGAACACTTTGCAAAAGAAGGTAGAATTCACCCAAGATTGCACCGCAATTACATGGACATGTGTTACCATACTCATTCAGACCTATGAGGTGATCAAGTGTTTCTAGTTCATCTATGTGCAATGGGAGAAAACCGCAGAAACCAGAGGGCACTTGTATGAACATGGAGAGAATGTGTAAAACTCAATACAGAAAGTAACATAGACTGTTGCCACAATTAGGTTTCGACTTTAGATTTCTATGTAATCTAAAAACTTTACTCAGAAGCTTTTGTTTACATAATTAGCTTTTTTGTTGTTACTTTGTAACATTGTAACATTTGTAACACTATCTGTATACACTTCCAGGGATAGCATTTAAGGAATATTGTGAAAGAAACACCCTTGACTTTAAGTTTAGTTTTAAATTAATTTCAGGTATACTTGGTGTAGCAAGGTATTACGCCGTTGGCCTATTAAAAAACAGATCAACACCAATCAGCCATAACAGTACAATATTACCCCAAATGTGTGCTGTGGGACCTGGCACCAAGAGGTCAGCAACAGGTCCTTTAAATGCTATAAGTTGCAAGGTGGAGCCTTCATGGATCTGGGTTTTCTTTTTTGTTTGTTTATTTATTTTTATTTGTTTTTTTCACCCTGTGCTCTGACCCCCCACTTTCCAACACATTGAGAACAAAAAATTCTATGTGCTGTAACATACAGTGCATCTTGTGTGCATCATGACACTATGATATCAAAAACAAAGCTTTCTTTGTCCTTTAATTTAAAAAGGGAAACTCAAATATTCTAGATTTCTTTTTTTTTTTACATGTAAAAGGGAATATTTTAAGCATCAATTTTAATTTCATTGATTGCAGCTTATAGCTTATGAAAATCCAAAATCTAGTATTTCAAAATATCAGATCTTTCAAGAGGTCAATTAGCAAAGGGTTTGAAATACAAAAATTTTGAAAAATTATGTTCATTCATGCACTCATACTCGATCAGGGATCCTTTAGCATAAATTACTGCATCAGCATGGCATGGCATGGCATGGAGGCAATCGGCCTGTGGCCTGTGTTACTAAGGACCATGTTGCTTTGATATCAGCCTTCAGCTTGCCTGTATTGTTGGATCAGGTGTTTCTCTTCTTGCGTGAGAATTGTAAATAGAATCTCTATGGGGTTCGGGTCAGGCGAGTTGGCTGGCAGTAATGTCATGGTCAGCAAACCAGCGAGTGGTAGTTTTGGCACTGTGGGTAGGAGCTAAATCCTGCTGGATAAGGAAATCAGCACCTTCATAAAGCTTGTCAGCAAACATAAGCATGAAGTGGTCTAAAATCTCCTGGTAGACAGCTGCGTTGACTTTAGACTCGATAAAAGACAGTGGACCAACACCAGCAACTGACGCCATGTCACTGATGACTGAAAACATCACAATGGAGTTCAAGCAAATTGGATTCTGTGCCCCTCCTCCCTCTGGGTCTTGATTTCCAAATGAAATGCAAAATTAATTTTCATCTGCAAAGAGGACGTTGGACCACTGAGCAACGGAACAAGTGACTTGACATTAGGAACACAACAGTTGGATCGCATTTCCTGAAGACTTCTGTGCTTGGTGGCTCTTGATGTTGTCTCCAGCCTCATTCGACTCCTTATATCCATATATCGATCTTGAATCGGCTTTGCATGACAATTGTTTTAAGACTGAGGTCATCACTGTTGCTTGTACAGCTTTTCTTAATACACACTTTCCCCTTCTAGTCAACTTTTCATCAATATTCTTCAATTCTGTGGCATACTGTTCTTGTGGAGGGTAACGATGATAATTTCTGTCAAGTCAGAAGTCTTCAAAATGTGTATACTGATCTATACAGTAAAATACACTGTATTTATACTGTATGAATAGTAACTTACCCAAACTTAAAATTAAATATTCTAATATTTTGATATTAATTATTGAAATGACAACAAAAAAAGCTTAAAATGTAATGAATCTCTCTCTCTCTCTCTCTCTCTCTCTCTCTCTCTCTCTCTCACACACACACACATATATACACTGAACAAAAATATAAACGCAACACTTATTTTTGCTCCCATTTTTCATGAGCTAAACTCAAAGATCTGTAACATTTTCTACATACACAAAAGACC